>CM077246.1:24194193-24794193 GCA_039654775.1 Spinibarbus caldwelli | reverse complement strand
ACTGCAATTTGGACCTTCAGCCCGTTGATCTCCAATGAACTCCACTATATGGAGAAAAATCCTGGGCTGTTTTCCTCAAAAACCTTAATTTCGCTTCGACTGAAGAAAGAAAGACATGAACATCTTGGATGGCATGGGGGTTGAGTAAATTATCAGGAAATTTTTATTCTGGAAGTGAACTAATCCTTTAAATATAGACAGAATTTTTGTTTCAAGACAAAACGTGCCTAGTTTGATAATTCACCTATTAGCTCTTGATATCACAACAGAGGTTTGAAAGCGGAAGGAGCTAAGATGATGTTTCTGAAATGATTTTAGCCTCTCTTTAACATCCCACTGTGTTCTTCATAACTACAAACCATTTTGGTCTGGCAGACCCGGAGCTGGGAGCGAGAGTGCAGGAGAATGAGAGCATGGCAGGCAGCATGTTTGGCACGCTGACACGTCTAGTCTCTCCATGCTACACGTCTGGCCCAAATGTGGATAGAAAAATTGAAGAGACCTGACCTCAGTCAGCTAAACCACAAACTGCAACCATCTCCAGCGCTTTTATCTCTCTATCTCCGTATTTCCCCCAATTGTCTCATCCTTCATATGTGGAGTTCATATGTACAGCGCAACCTCTTGATTACATACAAAAATGTGCTGTTTCTGAACATAATTGCGATACAACAGTGATAACTGGATAAAGAGAGGGCCGGAAAGCCATCCAGGAGGAAGGAGAAACCGCACAGACATCATCTCAGCGCCCCAAATCCACAGCCTGAACTCTGAGAAACTCTGGGTTGTAAATGTTTTGGCTGAGGCTGTCCACGTCTGCTGCTTGCGTGCGGTGGCATGTGATGGCTGGTATACCGGTGACACCCAAAGAGCACGTCCTCAGACAAAGCCAGCACACAGTGATCGCATTAAAGTCGATGGCCGCTGCATGCGTTGTGTATTTATGGAAGGACTATTAAAGGACATGGCGAACCTGCAAGGCAGCCCATGTCATCTGGCAACGGCTATTACTCCTCAACCTCGCTCTCGTTCTGCTTTCCTCATTAGACTGCCCCGCTCCTGTGGTGTGGCAGGTAATGTGTGTATGTTTGGAGGGTCGTCGGGGCAAATCTCACAGTTAACAGGACAGCTGTGAGTACTTAGCATCCTGACATATGGTGAGGTGAGGAACAACATTCTCATCCCTAACACACGTGGAGCCATCGCCGGCGGTCGTAACTAAATTACGTAATTTAAATACAAAATAAATGTGATTGTAATCAGTTACAGTTACTGAGAAAAAATTTGTAATTAAATTACAGTTACTTTGGAAAATGTTAACATTACAAAGGAAAGGGGGTTACATCTGAATTTTTTCACACATACCCACTCACATATAGATTTAATTGATTTCTTTCATAAATTGCCGTGATTGCTCTAAAATACGAGACACCATTGTTTCAGGAGTTTAAGACACAATGGCCCGGTTTCACAGATGGGGCTTAGACTAAGCCAGGATTAGATCAAAGTTCAATTAGGAAATTTAAGCAATTTTTACGAACGTGCTTAGAAAAAAAAATATTACTGGGGTGCATCTTGAGACAAAAAGGCACTGATATATTTTAATATCAGTCAGTGCAAGTTTCTTTCAGCTGAAACAGCTCAGAATTACATTTTAGTCTAGGACTAGGCTTAAGCCTGGTCTGTGAAACCGGGGGAATAGGACACATGCTTATTCAATAACGGTTTTATTTCCTATTTGGGTTTCTGTATATGCTTTATTTTATTTATTTTTTTTAAGGTGTCCTTTTTACAGTGTAATTATACATTTAAGTACTGAGTAATATTAATTTACTACATGTACTTACTATACGATTAGGGTTTGGCTTAGGGTTACTTTTATGTAATTATGCATAATTTATTATTATAATAGTAAGTACATGTAACGTGTAAAAGGACACTTTAAAATAAAGTGTTACCTAACTATTTTTTCCAAGCCATTGTTAGATGCCAGTGTTTCCTGTCATAGCTATGCAAAAGTTTGATTTCAAAAACAGTATCATAGCTACTAAACTACTTCTTGTTATGGTTTTAAATCTATATTTAACCTCACATTGATCACAAAGTAAATCTGATTTTGTTGTGGCTTGTGCATTAAAACTAAATTATCATCATCTTAATTCAAGTGAAGAAGTTTTTTTTTTTTTTAAAGTCTGACAGTAATCATTGTTGATACTGTAAGGTTAACCCTTCCTGGTTTAGATGTTTGAAAAACATTAGAAATTTAGAAAAGTAATCAAAAAGTAATCAAATGTAATCAGTTACATTACTTTAATGAAGTAACTGAATTAGTTACTTATTACATTTTAGATAGGGTAATTTGTAATCTGTAACCTATTAAATTTCCTAAGTAACCTTCCCACAACACTGCCAGCAGTCAACCTCAGAGAACAAGATGTTCAGCTTCTAGCAATCTACGTTTGGCTTGTCAACCCAACACCTTGTATCATCAGGAGTCTTACCCATGAGTTTGGACCACTGCGCAGGTGGTCGGAATAAGGGATACTGTTTGGGGAAGGTCTGTGGACTCCAGTGGCCGGTGAACACCAAGATGTAAGAGGCGGGTCCTCGAGCGCTGCACTCCGTCCCATTGGTCAGGTTCACCGGGGCTGCGCAGGACAGCGCAAACCTGAGCAGCACAACCAGCAGCTGCTGCAGCCAACCAGGAACAAAGACCTCTGATGGCATCATCTGTATCAGGGGGAAAAAAAAAAAGAGCAGGAAAAGTCATTAGCCAAGTTGAGGGAAAAAAAGTTTGTTTCCTTTTTTATTGTTAATATTAGTGAAACGGCTATGTAGAAATTATATAAATTGCCATTTCAGTTTCATGTCCTACAGTAACTCTGATCCACTCATGCAGCAAATATGTATTGCAAGAGGAAATTACATAACTTTGGTTCCTGACACCTTAATCCTCTGTCAAGCGAAGCATCTGAGATTTGGAGCTTGCTCCGACAAGAGTGCATTCAGAGACACTCACCAACTGATATTACAAAGAAACCCTTATGAGCTTATGAGAATATTTGAGACTAGTTCACCCAAATATGAAAACATTTCTATTAATTTACTCACCCTCAGGTCATCTGAGATGTAGGTGACTTTTTTTCTTCAGTAGAACACTAAAAACAGTTTATTGCTGAACCCATCTTTGGTGATTCATAAAATGCACGCCTGTTTTTACAGCATTTTAGGTGACAAAACGCAGCAAAATACGGCGTTTTGTAGTACAGACAGTGTAAATTATGGCATTTTCACAGCAGAACTGCCATTAATATCGGCATTTATTGATGCAATCCAAAACGCCATTAATTTCGCCGTTTGGCCATCCATAACACGCCGTAATTTAAGGAACTCCATCTGACAAAGATGGCGTAAAAAACTGCGCTTTCTCTAATATTAAAATCAGCCCCTCTAAAATGCCTAAAACGCCATAAAAACAGGAGTTTTCTGGACACCAGGCGTCTGGTTAATGGCGAATTATGACCCAAATGGCGTTCCATAGTGAACTGACGCCTGAGGCTAGATAGATTACAGGTAATAATGTTGTAAATAAAGTTCAGTTTCTTACACAGTTTTCGTTTAGTTTCATAAGATCTTAATAGCCTATATCATCATTCAGGAGCCTCTGGTATTAATTATGTTTTTGTATCTGCTTTTTTCACTCTCAAAGTGACTTTAGCCATTGACATGCATTCATGAATCACCAAGGAACACGCTTTCAGCTAAAAATCTTCTTTACTATTCTACTGAAGAAAAAAAAAAAGTCACCTACATCTTGAATGGCCTGAGCGTGAGTAAATTAACAGCAAATTTTCATTTTCACTTTTAATGGACAGGTCATCCAAAAATTAAAAGTCAATCATCATTTACTCAGGTCACTTTGTTTGAAACATGTATGAACTGTATGCTTCTGCTAAAAAATAAATAAATAAATAAATAAAAAGACATGTTTGACATCTTTGTATACAGTGAATGTGTTAATCTCCAAAGAGACACAAAACTACCAATATGGAGGAGATGTGCCGCACCAAGTTTGGAGAACTTGTGACATGCATAAATCAGTTGACAACGGATGTCATTTATATTAAACCTGGTGTGACATGTCTTGACGTGCCATGTCTTAGGCACCCATTAGGTCGAGGACATTTCATTTTTTATTTAAATTTTTTTTTCTGCCATGAGGGAGAAAACATTCTATGGACTTTTTCTACCTAAGCCATAGTTACCATAGATATAATACTGTTTACAGATGCTCATGAAGACTCAGGAGCATCTGAATGTCTTAAAGTTGTTATATCACAACATACTGGGCCTGCTGACCAATCAGAGCAGAATTGGCTTTTCAGAAAGACGGGACAAGAACTAAAACATGCTTTAGGTAAAGGGTTAAAAAAAAAGTGCTGCTGCATTGTATAGTATGAGAAAAATAATGGTTTTTGAACTAAATCGTGTAAATGTATTCTAGCAGACCCCAAAAGTAAAATTATGAAATATGGAAACTTTAAAATTCATGAACATAGATGAGATTTAATGGATCAAAATCTTTTTTGTGATTTTGTAAACCTGACAGCCTCCATCCCTCTTTATATTCACTGAATTAAAATTAGTAAACATTAAAGAAATCTCATGTGTGTTTCATAAAAGTTAGTCAGACTTACTGTGGAACAACACAAGGGTGAGTAAATTTTTGTGTGAACTATATCCCTTCAAAGCCAGACAGTCAAACAGTCTGCAAAGCCAGTTAAATAAAACTTTAGATGCTTTAAACAAAAGATAATTAATAGATGCTGAAGGCATATATGATGAACTCATCACAACGGCACAGATTTACCAAGAACCCCACAGTCCCATCCCAGCCGACCCCCTTATCACAACAACCATAGGCTTGCCGTTTATTCCCAACTAAATTAAAATAACACAACAGCAGGGTTGTGTGACTGAGTTATTTTCATCCCTCATAGCCTGTGATTGAGTGTTGAGTGTATTACGCAAGAGCAGCTTAGACCCCGGCAGAAGGTTTAGAGCGTGACAGCATGAGATACTGGGATCTGCACCGTCTGCCACTGTCTCTTAATAAAGAGGCGAAGTGACAAAGGGCAGAAGTTCATCACCGCAGGCTCAGACTATTGCTCTGGCCCCATCCACTGGATCCCCATAGTTTATAACGAGCCACGATCATATGACAGACCAGCAGATCAAAGACACAGGCTCACCGCGTCCCCGCTTCTGGTATTTTTATGCTCGCCTGTTAAAGTTTGGAGTCATTATGTAGGTTTAGGTTGGACCGGTAGCTCACACACACGCATGCATATACACACATATATACACACACATTATATATATATATATATATATATATATATATATATATATATATATATATATATATATATATATATATATATATATATATATATATTTGAGGGTGTCTCTGATGTTATTGAGGAAAAGCAGTGGACTGGGTTATAATAGTGCTCATGATGAACAGATATATTGGGATCCATGAGGAGAGAGGTCTTGAGTCACCAGAAATGACCTCATGTCTAATGGACGTAGTTCTGGAGTGAGAAAGCAGCTAAGTGCTCCTTGTTTTAAATCCGGCTAGACCGCAGGTTCAATGGGACATGGATAAAATCTTATGAGCGAGGACTGAACGTGCACTCCTTTTGTGGTTTCCTTTCCTTTTCTTCAGAACTCACAGTCTCTTTCTCCTTTATTTGACAGATCAGGTTTCCGCATCTTTTGGAAATTCTGAAGTGTCACAGCACTTTCACACATGCAACCTTTTCCAACTGCATTTTTCCCTTTAGAGGTGAACGGTGTGTGACTAGAAATGCCGGCAAATGAGCCGTGGCATTTTGCCAGTGTAACATTGCTGGAAAAGTTCCATATTGATGCTATTTGTGAACAAAACCCATTACATTAATGGTTTGAGTATTTATGAGTTTGAGGAGCTCTGACATTAAAAAAAAAAAAAAAAAGTATTTGTAAAGGTGCAGATGCAATATGTCTTTATGTTGGTTTCAGATGGTTTTGGAAACTTAAGAAAATTTAAAATTTAAGGCAAGACACTTCAAACAAAATATTTTTCATGCATCGGTCAATTTTAGGATTTTTGGGCTTTTTTCCCCATTACTTGACTTCTTTCAGGCTTGTGGGAAGAAAACATCCAAAATAAACAGTTTTAGTTACAACACGTCTTTAAAGTTTTCTCAAAATTAGTATTTTTTTCTCCTGCAACGAGCCATTAATATCCACTTCAGCAGAACTTGCATACACCAGACTATACCATTTTATTCCCATCTATATTCTGAAGGTTTTTACAGAGGGGTTTGTTAATATATCATTTGCCTGGGTTTATACAAAATTGTATTTTAAATTTTCTTTCTGGCTGTTGACAGTATTTTCAGACAAAATCTCTAATACATCAACAAAACGAAATGAGAAATTTGAACCTCGATCCAATGTTGCGATTTATGTTCTGGAAATGTATACAAATATGTGCATATTTAATTAGATAATGTCTCAATTGCATATTTAAACGTAAAACAAAACAACTGTCCAAATGTACTGTGATTAATGAACTGGGGGAAGTATGCTGACTTTTAACCACATTCACCTGGTGTCTTGGCTTAACAACTCCACAAATGTCATGTGGTGTAATCATCAGGTAAAAAGTAATATTAATAAAAGTAATAAGCAATTAACTGAATGTACAGATTTTAATCCTTATTTTAAAAATAATTTTTAAGCTAAAAAGTTCTCTTTTAAATGAATTATCCATAAATATCAAGTCTTTTGGGGAGTTGCACCACATGACATTTACAGCCTGAACTAATCTTTCCCTCTCATAAAAAGGTTAAATAATCAGATATTTTAAGAGACTTATTGACCTTGGCTCACTCACAAGGGTCTGCAGGGGTCGTCTCCATGACATCATTTCCTGTTTTATGTTTTGTTTTTTCACGCATGTTGGTCGCACCACATGAAAATCATTATCTACATTTTGGAAGGAAATTGTCAAATTATACAAACATTGAAACAAAAGAGCTTTTCTCCATCTGGGTAGATGAAGGAATTGATCAACAGAACCTGGAACAGTTTGAGATTCTAGATTTTTGGCGTAGCTGTTTAAAAGCCATTTCCACCAAATGACATTACAGAGTTTTAACAGCACTGATGGTGCTGATGTGTGAACGGGACCCAAAAAAGCTGTTGAAAGCTGTTGGACGTGTGAACAGCAGATGTGGCGTTTACCAGAAAAGGTAATCTGGCTGTTTTACTGCAGCTTTTTGGGTTTCGTGTTTGAAAGTGACTAACATAAGCATCAGACACACGTGTTACAATTGCTCAATAATGTTTGTCCTCAATACAAACAGATCGGTTTGTTCGTGGGAGACCCTGTAAAGCATTGAAGAAACAATGCTTTGTCTATCCAGCGGAGTCATCATTCCCAAACATCATCCGATGACTATTAAAACTTTATAAATATTTTGATCTCCCATCTGCGCTGACATTTTGCACGCGTGCAGATGCAAATTCCCACATTTTCCACATTATCTGTCTTGGACTGTGAAATTAAATCAAACCTTGTACAAAGTTCTGGCAGATTGTGGGACGCATTTCTGCTGCCCTGCACTTGCCAGTGGTTGCAGATGCTGCATGACACTGACCTAAAGCAAACCTCCCTCTGTTTGCCCTCTTCAGCGCAGTGTCAAAAATCTCCGCTCCCAGCACGAACGAGACACAATAAAACCAGGGGAGACGGAAAAGTGCCAAAGAAAAGAGCTTGCGGCTTTTTTGCCACTTAAGCTTAAACTTACAAGGAGAGCAATTATGAATCTTGCATTTCAGTCGCATGCAAACGCAAAAACCACACGGGCAGAGTTTAGAGTAAGAAATGAATGAGAAGAGGGGGGGAAATAGGTAAATAACTGTTAAGAGTAGCACATGTGTTAAAATACTTAAGCACAGCAGCATTGTTCGTCAAAGAGACGTCAAACCTGCAGAAGAGGAGTGTGGGAAGGTTGCAGTATAGAGGCACAGCAGGAAAGTGGAGAAGCAGAAAAGCAACCCTAGTCTTAACCTTTGCCACAGCAGTCAGCATGAGCGCAGGACACACACAGTGGATCACATGCTAGCGAACAGCTCACTCTTACCTGGCTGTGATGGTAGACAGCAGGACAGGGTTTGTGGAGATGTGCACTAGAGATCAAGACACCTCACTTTCGTGCTCTTTCCCCTCCTCTCTTTTTTTCTTTCCTCTCTCTCCTCCCATTCTTCACCCCCACCTCTCCATGTATGGGTACACACACACACACACACACACTTCCAGTCTTGTTCTTTTTCCTGTCCTCTCCTTTTTATCTCTTTTCTTCTCCTGTGAGATCACAGACTGTGTAACTGGAAGTTGATGTGTTCATATATGAATAACTCGATCCATAAGAATGAACACATATAGTTTGTGAGCCGTGGATTTCTGTTTGTAGCTGGGAACTTGATCGATGTTATTAAGTATCTTCATATTTATTTTCTTCATAACATCCCTTAAGCTTGCAGTTACAAACAGAACTGTTTCATGTGAAAGTACTTTCTCCTGCCCCTGCTTAACTTTGTAATACAAGCAAGCCATTTGTAGGTCACTTCTCCTGAAATATGTAAACATTTCTCTTTCTTTGTGCAGCCAGATTGACACAGCAACAACTCAGCCAATGGAGTGAGTTTGGGGTGGGGCTCTCTGTTTGTTCTACCAACGGTAAAGGAGGGGGAGTGTTTGAGAAACCTGTCTGAAAACAGTCATCAGATGCATTCAAATATGCATACTTCTCTACTAGTAGGTGAAAAATGGTATGTGAAAAGAGCATGTCCAAATTCACTTTATTTAGTATCTGAAAAATGACCTAATACTTCCAGCGAGATTCTGAAAACTTAATATTACACAAATTCATACTATATATAACTGTGTCAATATTACACACAAAACCTTCAGAGCTTTACATACTGTGGAAATAAATTATTAATATACAGGTTGCATCTAAAAGGTGAAAAATGCCTCCTTTGTAGGCAGCATCAAGGCAACAAGGCACATCCGAATCCAGTGATCGTGTCACATCCTGTCTACTGAGATGCCTTCATCCGATTGATTTTTGACGGCAGTACAGATGTATTCTTCACTGCCTATCCCACAATCCTGTGCGTTCCATTACGTGACAGTTGAGCTAAAAAAATAAAAATAAAAATGAACTTCTGAAAGTTGATCATCAGTTTTTATGTAAATGTGTTTTTGACCACATTTTTCACTTTAAATGTCATTTCTAACGAGAAATTATTGATTCAACGTTTGTATGCTTTTATCCAAACAATGGTTTCCAAACAGGTTTCCCTAATACTTCCTCCATTTGTCATTGATCAGACAAACAGAAAGCTCCGCCCAAAACTCACGCCATTGGTTAAGCAATTATTGCTATGTCAGGCTACACATATAAACAGAGCCATGTGTCTATAGCACCAGAGTGTGGAAATAAGCCTAAAAATGACTTCTGATTGACTTCATATTTTAATGCCTTGCTTTGACTTGCAGTGGATCAAATTATGAAAGCTGACAAATACAAAATCCTAACCTTTTACACACAGAAATGCTAAAATGGCATGGAAATTACTGGTACCCTGGATTTAGAATTTGGCAGGACAACCATTGGACAGAAGTACCGTATCTAACACCTTCCACTACTTTAGTTTATAGGTCAGTCCATCCAGCACCCTGCAAAACTTACCAACACAATGCCAGAGCGTCGCTGTGGATTTGCAAAGGTGTTCTGAGTGTTTCTCTAGCTTGTTGCTATGTGGTTCCCAAGGGATTCAAATCCCTTCAGTTTCGGTGAACATCAAGTTGCTTAGAAAAGTTCAAATTTCCTCTGTGAGCCACAAAATTCATTCCATATATCATCATATCAATAGCACAAACAGTCTGGGACATAACATTCAGTACTTAGTGTCAGATATTCGACCAATAACAATAGTTTTAGCAATACTGCTCTGATATTGCTGATCTACAGCAGCTCACACACTTGCACAAGAGGCCTTAGCACAGGAAGAATGGTTTTCATAACACACTCATAGAAGTGAATGACATCTGGGAATTATCTGGTTAGAAAGCAGTCAGTCCCTGTGAGAGCTCACGTCAGTCCAATATAAGAGACATTTGTCACTGATTTGCACCGTCAAGAAAAGACACTAATAGTAATACAGCTGAAAGCCAAGAGGTTTTACCAGTCACTATAAATCAAGGTCGGCATTTACAGGAAAAGTCCAATGTAAAAGCATCTATTCATCAAATTTGGTAATGTTTACTGTGTCAGGCGAAGGTAGTCATCAATTCATCAGAGGCCAGACTCAATGGCAATTCGTTTGCATTGACGCAGATGGGATCGGACCCCAGAAAATTATCAGTTTCTGTCTCAATGAGTGTTATGCACACTCTTGAGCACACTGACCCTAACGTGAACCTTACTTGGGCAAAAGCGTTTAATAAATCTTCCAGTGGACAGGTTGATGAAAAAGAGCTGATGAGACCAAGAATGTACTAGAAACTTAACTTAGGGTGTATAGGTTCGTGTCGCATTTCCACAATTGTTGCAAAGTGCTTCCGAATGCAGCTAAAACTTGATCTATTTGCCAATATTTCATTAGTACACTAAGAAGTATTTTGCTAAGATTTCTCTGTAGGTCTATTTGTTTTTATTGACTTGTTTGTTCATTTTGAATAATTGAGGTTACGAAACAGCCAATATAAAGTTTTGTAATCCTAAAATTTGATAGATGTTGGGGCATTTTGGGTAAAGAGTGACGCAAGGTAAATGAGTCATCTAAGCACAATAAAATAAATTTAGTTTCCAAAAAGGTCGTTTCTGCTCAGTATTTCAAGCGCAGCTGTCTACTTCAACAGCTCACTTTTTCCCTACCAACTTGTCAGTGGGACGCGGGACGCATGACGTCATTTTGTGGGATTAAGTGGAGATGCGTTGAAGCCATGTCAAATAAACTGGCAATGACTCCAAGACGATCATCTGCAGAAAAAACATTTACATGGGGACAGAGTGCAGCATAAACAGTCATTCTCTGCTGAGCGACTCCCATAAACAGTGGAACCTACTTTTACGTCTTGTCTGAGGGAAACATCTTGTCTTAGACATAATACATGGTCACCTTCTCATCTGGAGGTGCAGCGCAGACATACGATACAGCATTTCATCTAATCGGACTCTGGGTCACTGACGCTCAAACGCACACTTACTGCATTACAGAACAGTTCCACTGAAATTAAGGTTAATGTGAAGAAAAACATGGGTAAGTTTTTTTCAGATCATTTTAATAAGATTTTTATGTAACCCATTAAAATGTAATTGTGATCAGTGTTGGGTAAGTTACTTTCAAAAAGTAATTAATTACAGTTACTAATTACTTCAATATTGTATTTAAATTACTAATTACTCTGTCTGAAAAGTAACTTAGTTACTCAATAAGTAACTTAATTATTCAAATCGGTAATTAGGCTACATCTTAAAATCCCTATAAACCTTAATAGAAATTAAACTCTTTATTCTTTCAGTTTGAGTCAAACATAGAATAGTTTAGCCTTTTAGCTTTAAAACAACTGTAATACTTAAACATTTTTATAAAAAATGTAACCTCCTTTGGTTAAAAAACAGAAATACTCTGCAAAATATCTGAATAACAAAAAAACTTAAAAGTTAAACAATACATTTCAGTTTGGCAAGATGTTCAGGAAAAGCCCAACTAGTAAAATCTGTACAGGTTTACGTAAAAACAACACGTTAACTAACGTAGGTAAGAATAAATAACCGAAATGACCTTCTCTACTGAATAAAGCCATGTCAGATCGCGCTGTTCTTATGAGATAAATTCCTCATAGTAAGTCTTCTTTCAAAAATGATGAAAATTAGATGAATCTTGATTTTTTTTTAATCTTTTTTTTATTTTTATTTTTATTTTTTGTATCTAGATGAGGGCGTTTGTGCGCAGGTGACTGCATATAATGAGCTCAGATACGGGAAAGACTTTACCTCAGTTTCGTACGGATTACATAATCAGGAATATTCGTTTTTGATTTGAATTCGTTCATTTAAAAGTAGACACTTCAAGCTTTTTTGATTCTATTGATTTTAGTCTTATATGTATCTGAGTATTTAAGGTTTCTCTGTGAATCAGGAAAATCTGAAAGTGAACGAGCCTGCGAGCGGAGGGTTAAAGCAGATGCATTAAATTTTATCTTTTGACAGTAAATTTAGATTTCAAATTATTTACTGTAACGCAAATACTTAACTAATTAAATTACCTAAAAATGAACAGTAATCCCTTTCTTTACTTTACTTTTAAGTTTGTTACTTAGTAACGCGTTACACCCAACACTGATTGTGATGAATTATTTCATTATTATGAAATGAAAAAACAAAGTTAAAATGGCCAGTAGCAACAGTTTTAAGTTAAAATGTCTAGCTCAGGGATGTGTTTCTTACAAACATGCAACTTTTCACTTCACAAGGCATTAATTGATGGACTGGAGTTGTGAGGATTACTTGCGGATCATACCAGAGACTGTCTTGCAACAGAGATGAGAGGGTCTGTATCACTACTGGAAAAAGCGTAACGGTCAACTTCGATTACATGCACCTTGATAACCAATCACACATTATAGCCTTGACGTCAATCAGAGTTGTGTGACACTCAACCGCCATTTAAGGATACCATAGGAATGAATGAGAAGTGTCGTAAGCCGAATCCCACCTGTCGCAAAAAGTCTGTGACTTCTTATAAAATAACATTTTTTTTGGTGTAAACTCTAAAAATAATTGAACTCAAAACTATTGTTTAGTGTAAAACTAAAAATGTCAAAGATTACCCAATAGCCTGTCGATTCATTAAATGATAGGCTGTTTCCTAAAAAAAAAAAAAAAAAAACCTACAACATCAGAAGAACCAAACCACACAAAGACACTGACCAAGCAAATAAATAGTAAAACAACAAGATAAAAACAACAAACTATTTAAATGTTTTTGCCACAAAATTGTTTTATGATGTACGGAAATCAATACTCTTTCTTCCGCGCTTGCTCCCTTACAAATGCACACAAAAACAGTACAGACACACAGAAACATACATGTGCACAGAAACATGTCAGCACTGCTTCTAAGCTACACACAGTGCTGGGTATATTACTTAGAAATTGTAGTCCATTACGGATTACAAATTACATTAAAATTGTAGTTAGTAATGTAATTGGTTACTCATTTTAGGTAATGTATTCTGACTAGTTTTTAGATTACTTTATCATGTTTTAAACTTACCATTAAAATGTAACATTGACATACAAAAGCAAAGAGAAAGAAAATATTAAATTTTTTGATGTCAACATTATAAAATGCATTAAACATTACACCAGGGTTGTAAGAACTGCAGTGGGTTTGTTGGGTTGATTTAAAAAAAACAAAAACAAAAAAAAAAAAAAACAGGGAGAATCAATACATTACTGCCACTGTGAATACGTAATCACGTAATCCATAAAAAGTAACTAATCTTATGACTATCATTTTAAAAATGTAATGTGCTCAAATTACAAGTACATAATTTTTGGAATCTGATTACATAATCCAAATTACATGTAATCAGTTACTACCCAGCACTGGCTACACATCATTTCTCACTAGTGAGGTAATAATGAAAAACAAATGAATTCACAGTTTATCTTAGTAGAGACACTGCTGCCAAACACTGTTGAGAGAAACGCACACTCGGGTAATTCACACACGCTTATTATGCATTAATATAAATGCATTAATAACTGTGTTAGTCTGCGGTCAACAACTCAAACCTACATTACTAGGTCTAAAATGCCGTTTTGGAATTAGCAACAGAGGCGTGAGATGAGAAGCGTGAAAAACTAGTCCTGCACACGAGTGTGTTTCAAGGACAAAACCTGACAAATGTCTTGAAATACAACATCTGAACAATGTCATTCAACGGCCCGTTGTAAATTATTCCTTATTGTGGTGTTTTTATCAGCGGTTTGGACTCTCATTCTGACGGCACCCATTCACTGCAGAGGATCCATTGGTGAGCAAGTGATTTCTCCAAATGTGTTTCGATGAAGAAACAAACTCTTAATCTTGGATGGCCTAAGGGGAGTACATTATCAGCAAATTTTATTTTGGGGTGAACTATTTCGTCAACTTAATTAGCAAATGTGTGCAATAACTGGACATTTACAAAGCATGTAATAAAATCCATTTTATTATGTGAAACTGTTTATTGATGAACATGGAAAAATATGAAGAGGTAAGACACTGAAACTATATGGGTGTTTGTTATGCATATAAAATTGGGTTTAAAAAAGGTGTTTTAAAATTGAAAGACTGTTTCAGGTTATCGAACATCAAAAACAAAGGAATTTGCTAAATTAAATCAACAGCCTTTAAAGTGTTGCGCAATGGTTATGGGACTTCACACATAATGGTGAATCACTGCAGTGAAACTGTTTTCTTGATTTCTTCACATTTCTGACTTTATCATCCAAACATCATAAAATATCTATAACATCATAAAATATCTATAAACGTACAACACCATATTATTTATATTTATATATTATATATTTTTTATATATATATATATATTTTTTTTTTTTTTTTTTTAATAGCTACACTGTTTTTCCAAGACAGCCCATTTAGACAAGTTTCCTTTATTTACAAGACAAAGAATGTTTACTGCCAAACCTTTATGGTTAACCTACACTCCTAAATTTCAGCTTTCAACAAACGGAAATGGCACGAACAACAGGCGCCACACTAAAAAACACTATTTAACATACTACAACTCATTTATGCACAAAAGGGGTTTCCTGTCCTAAACAGATGACAACAGGACTTAATATGTGGCAGGAGGAGTTTCTCAGAGACATTTGGTAACAATTTCAGCTAGCAGAGGTAGGGGTTATATGGCCTGAACACCTCATTAACCTGATTGGCAACATATCAGCACCTGGGGACATTAGCTGATAAACAACCATCAGGACACATTCTGAGGGAGAACCCTGCTAAAAATACACTACTAAATACTTTCCTCCCTTTAATCACCTCAAACGGTGCTTTTCTTTTCCCTACAACCAAAGATGTTGTATGAACAAAACCGCTAACACCTGAAGAGCAAGTCTGGAAAACTCGTGTTATGAGCACTTGGCTAAACTCACACGAACATTTAAAATAAACCTGGCAACAGAAATGACATTGCTAGTGTTCAACTCAAACTGACATGACTTAATTCATGTTTCTGGTATTACTGTGTACGATTCTTCTAGCAGCGTGTATTACTACACAGAAAACCACCCATCTTTGTAATATTTCATCAAAAATATTATTTACATAGACACTGTTTTAGCAAACACACACATTATTCTGGTATATAAAAATCACTTTTCACCATCCAAACAACTCCTGATGGATACATTTAGTTTTCTTACTTGAAAGTACAAAGTTTTTGCTGTTCACTTAAAATAAACTACCATTCAAAAGTTTTATATATTTATTTTATTTTTAAGTATTATGCTCAGCAGGGATGCATTTATTTTAACAATAAAAGAAATATTAACAAGTAATACCGTAAATATTACTACAATTTAAAATGCATTTTTTATTTTAATATCAAGAAAAACGTAAGGTATTCCTTTGATGCAAAGCTGAATTTTCAGCATCATTACTCCAGTCTTCAGTGTCACATGATCCTTCAGAAATCATTCTAATATGCTGATCAAGAAACATTTCTCATCAATGTTGAAAACTGGAAACTGAGATACATTTTCTTCAGGATTGTTTGATATATATATATATATATATATATATATATATATATATATATATATATATATATATATATATAAATAATTTTATTTTTTTTAATTGTTTGAAATAGAAATCTTGAAACATAAATATATTTACTGCATATATTGACTTATCAATTTAACGCATCCTTGCCAAGTAAAAAAAAAAATTACTTTAAGTATTAATTTCTCAAACTTTTGAATGGTCGTGTATGTCTTGACTTTATAGTTCAACTTTAATTCAGGTTATAAAAGAGTGAGCGACCAAGGGTTTAATCTTTAGGATTTTATTAAAATACCTTGTGGAATTTACCATCAGAGGTTACCATCACAAACATGATTGTTTTCTAATAAAAAAGTAAACAAAAACAAAAGTAAAGCTTAAGAGCCTAGTTACAGGATTTTTTTTTTTTTTTGTGGTTTTTACTTTTTTGCAGTCTGGTGATGGGGAGAAAAAAAAAAAGTCAATTCACAACAAAAAGAAGGTAAGAGAAAGGAATAAAAAGTTCACATGTTGTAAAAATACATTTCCCAACTTCAACGTTACACGCAATTCTATTAAAACATTCATTCTTCTGTTGTTAGGTGTCAGTGCGACAAATGCGCAAAAAGGAGAAAAGAGCGATAGAAAGGAAAAATATCACAGGACACTCACTGTAGAAAGATGGACTGTGTAGGAGAGCTCTGGAGACCTACAACATGATCTTCATTGGGATGGAGGAAGAGTGTAACTGGCGGCTGTAGGATGTGTGTGTATTAGAACCCTGAGAGAGAAATCGACTGCTGCGAGTCCATATCTGTCCTCTCCAGCCTCCCTTCACGGACTAGATTTAACCACGTCGGCGGCTCCTGAAAGGGTCTTTCATAGTGCCTGAGCATTTCACACCTCAAAGTAAAAGCCATTTGTGTTCTCCAGAAATATGCATCAAGCACACAGAGCAACATATGGCTAAAGAAACAGCCTCCTCTCTCTTGCATGTGTGTTTGCGAGGGGAAAGAGGAGAGGTCGAAGGAGGAAAAAGATTCACCGCAATCTACAACATTAAGGCAGCGAGGGGACCGCAGGACGACGAGGGTGCCGAGGACGAAAGGATGGAACGAGACTCGCCTTGAAATGTTTCAATACAACATGTTGAACACTGAATGACAAACTAGATCGAAACGTCTCATTTCTTGGTTTTAACACACAGTGCACATCTCATATCAAAGCTGGATGATGCTGACGGCAAAGAAACACCACGATAATGCTAGAAGAAACTCGAAAAATTCAAAAACGCTGTAGTACGGAAATCTTTACAGAGCAGCTATAAAGTCTTGACGAGAATAAAGGGCATCACTTCAGTCTAGGAAAAGCTGCACGTCACTCAAAATTCAACATCAAAACGTGGCCAATGGGAAGCGAGGGGGAGGGGCCTGATAGGTACGAGAATCTCGTTATCATGCACAAATCCATGAGGATCGAGAATTTGGGACACTAACGACAACATCGGCTATCAAGAAAGCATCCTCAATCGCGTAGTTTCAAACCTCCTCCGTTTATTAGCATACTCGACAAAGACGTGAAACTGTGCTCCTTTATACAGAAAATTACAAAAATCACAGATCAAGAACTTCCTAAAGCTAAAGCCTGAGATTCAAACTACGTCTAATGAAACAATATAATACACTGAAAAAAAAATGACTCATTTACTAAATTTTTTTTTTTAAGGTAAGTGGTTGCAATCAATTTATTTTAGCTAAATTTAAATAAATTTAGTTGCAAATTAGTCAAATAAATTTGTTTATTTAAATGTAGCTAAAATAAATTGATTGCAACCACTTACCTTAAAAAGAAATTTAGTAAATGAGTCATTTTTTTTTTTTCAGTGTAGACATCCTATGCTTGGAGGAAGAAAAAACAAAAAACGCTTTATTTTGTCATTTGCGAATAACTGATGCACTGGATAAGCAGTCACACACGGTCACATACATGCAGACGCATACACACCCCTCAGAAATAGGAACCTATTATCTAAAAAAGCTGTACAAAGCAAGAAAGTTGAGCATACATTCAATATCTGTTACTGAGGTACTAGAAAGGCCTTTCTCTTCAGACAGAACGCTATCCCGAGACACTCTCCTACCTTCTTTGGAAAGCAACCAGCGTTCCAGTGACCTAGCTTTTACATTCTTTCCACCTTATCTTCTGTGCTCTAAATGGTGAAAACGCAGAGAAAACTAAGGCTGATATCATAGAAGACGCCCATGAAAATGTCAAGCTCAGGGTATATGACCTGCTTTAATTCGCCCATCCTGAGTGTCTGGAAGTGTGTTGACACATGGTGCGGCCCACAACAGGTCTGATTTTCCACTAAACCTTTATGAGAGGCTCTCTGTGCAAGCATCGGCTGAGCGGGGATGAATTCATCAGCCGTGAACCTGAGGGAAGCGAGTCGGCGCCACCTGCTGGCCTTCAACGCTACTGCAGCCTCCAGAGCACCAGAACTTCCTCACAGAAAGGTGGATGAAGCTCAGTTTGTCAGGCCTGTATGAAAATGTGTTTGTGAGTGTGTGTTAAGAGTTTAAGTGCCTTGTGGGAAGGAAGGGCAGGGCAGACGGGCAGATGCGCTACACAGTGATTTCATGGGAATTGATGGAGGACGAGCGTGCCTCGCCGCGTCACAAAGAAGGCCTAATCGAAAAAAGGAGGCACAAGGAGGAAGTACAGCAAGAGATAATCCAGGACAGAGAGAAGAAATGGAAAACAAGGCAGATATTCTTAAAACGGCTACGAATAAAATAAAAAGGTGCCAATGTTATCAGCTTCGCTATGGTGGATCTCAGTATGAGTCAAGCGGAGGTCAATGTTGTACGCACACATTGTAAAAAGAGCATCTTTTGTTTTTTGAGGGTAGGTTTAGGTCAAATCTTGCAGATATGTCTTAAGTTAAAGATGCTATACACTATGAATATGGCTTTGTCTGAAATTTTCATTTATGAAGCTGGCTGCCTATGATCAATCTCCCATCATCATCATTCACAAGCAGCACACAAAATAAAATCCAGTCGGGCATCACGAGACAATGGAATCTCATTTATGCGATTTCAATGACACTGTTATGCAGACCTCAGGCATTACGGATGCTGTAAATCTCGTGACTTAAAGTGGAGCACATGATCAAACCCCCAACAGCTCTGGGGGTGAAGCTCTCTTGCTTTCTTCAAAAAGAAAGAGAGAGAGACAGAGGATGGACAAATCTAGAAGATGCCTTCCACATGAAGGGAGAGTGAGAGGAACGCGAAACATCTGAGCTCTTCCCGTGGACTGTTATTCTTAGCCACAGGTCACAACCATTAGCCTTGATCTCCGTTATTGAACACCAGCTGTGAAATAATTGCTGGTGGCTGCTGAATTTAATCAAAGATGTTAGCCAGCTGTTGCTGTGTTTTGATGATCAAACGTTTGCTAAGATGGGACAGGTTGAGAAGGTTTTACAAATGTATGCAAGGAGGAAGATGGGCAGGGGACGAAGGAAAGAAAACAAGGTCCATGCGTTTATTTCCACGCTGTTAAAACAGATAAGAAAAGAACAGAAATGTAAGAAACACTACTTGGAAACAAACTCAAACTAGTCCAGAGTAGACACAAAGCAAAGGAACTGGGATTTCGTTGCTTAGAAAGTGTGTGTATCAACCCAATTATTGAATCCTTGAGAGAAGTTATTGCTTTCTGCCAAAGTGAACAACAGAGGAGACAGCGAGTGGAAATGAGGGGTACGTTCGGAGTACAGGGTTTCACTCCTGGGTTTGTACACGTGTTCTGTTGGACTGGGGTGACCCGAGGTCACGTCGAAAGCAGGGGCGTCAGTCCCCCCGGGTGAGGTGAAAGGACATCGATCAGGGCAAAGATGGAATGTGCTGGGATGCTATTGGTCGGAAGGGATGTCTCTGTCCGCCTCGGCCTTGGAGGGCTGCCCGGGCGAGGGGGTATGAGGCGGGTGTGAGACCGGGGCGATGCCGTGGGCCAGGGGCAGAGATCCAGCCACAATGCCCTCCACTCCTGCCCCGGCTCCAGGCAGCCCGCCCGCTGCTACGCCAATCAGCCCTGCAGGGAACCTACGACAGAGACATGTTTTCACTCTCTCAAATACGCTGAGATACAGTAAAAGCTAGGGCTGTGATGATAAATCGATACAGAATCGATTCGTGGATCATTTCTGACATCTTCCGAATGCATCGCGATTCTCTCTGGTATCGATTCTGAGCTTAGATTTTAACAGCAGATGGCGCTCTAATCTACTTTTTATCTGTACACTCAAATGCTCATGAAGAAGAGTGCTGAGGAGCACTTGTGCGTTCGGCTGAGTCATGTATTTCACCTCAGCTCAGAATGGTTCAAATGTAATTAACACTTTTCTCTCACTTCCAGTGTCTGTTGTATGAGGAAGTCGTTCCGGCGGATGACGTAGGACGTATGCGTCATGCACGCGCCTTTGAGATATGCTAGTCTCGCGAGTTTGTTTACAGGAGCAAAGGAAGCAAAGTTTCCAAACTTTAGCAGAGGAAAACCAGTCTCCTATTGGCTTATATCGTTTTGTTTTGTTCTCTCTCCGTGTTCGTCACTAATCACGCAACACCGACGTCCTATGTCATCCGCCAGAACGGCTTCCGCGTACCACAGATACCGGAAGTGAGAGAAGTGTTTATTACGTTTGAAATATGGATATTTTACAAAAACGCATGGATTCGCTACAGGAGGCCTTTATTCACCCCCCGGAGCCATGTGAGGCACGTTTTATTACGGATTCGCGCATTTTATTTCACGTCTTCAGGACTATTGACAAAAAGCACCCGTTTAACCTCATTGTAAGGCTTAGAGGGGCCAGGACAATTTTTAATATAACTCCGATTGGATTCATCTGAAAGAAGAAAGTCATATACACCTAGAATGCTTTGAGGGTGAGTAAATCACAGGTTAATTTTAATTTTTGGGTGAACTAACCCTTTAATGGAAACACAGCCCATTGTAATTTGCTTCAACCTTTTCAAATTTTATGAATGATTATTTTAGGTTCAAGTGTGTGTAAGGATTTGGAAACAAGCAGAGTACTGCTGTTTCTAAAGCATGCAGTTCCATCTGCTGTTCAAAACTAAGCTCAGGATCAACTCGAGAAAGAATCGCGATGCATCGATTTATTTTTCCAGCCCTAGTAAACGCACTAATGGCAGTCAGGATGGAGGTGTAGTCACCTATAGGCTGCAGCTCCGTTGAGTTCAGAGTGAACGGTGGTGGCATCCATAGATGGCCACTGAGAAGCTGCCATCAAATACTCCTTATTCACGCAGTTCTTCAGACTGTCTGGGATACGACCTGCATGGACACAAGAGAGCACAGTGTCATTCGTACCTATGCAAAAACTTGCTGCAGTTTAATTAGAACTGCACATGAATACTTCAATGCTTTGTATTACTCTGGCATGCTTTGCAACATTTATTATAGAATGAACAATACGCTAAGAAAATGAAATTTTATTCACAGCAGGCACAGGCTGATAATGAACAACTAGTGTTTTCTGACCTGTGATGGCCCTGCGCACCTCCCGCGCCGCCTCCTCCCTGGCCTCAATGGAGGCCTGTTCACTGTACCAGGATGTGTGTGGGGTACAGATAAGATTTGGGGCATCCTTCAGTGGGCCCTGAGAGAAACTGTTGAAGAAAATGGAGTTAGTGTCACGACAGAAAAAAAAAAGAATAATAACTTCCAGCATGAGGGCTTTGACAGGCCAATTGTTGAAAGTGGATTAGAAAATGATTTCATCGTAGTTTAGTGAAACTGAAAATTACTGTACCAGTAACATGTCAAATAATAATGAAAGCAAACAGGAAACTTGTGTCCCTCACCTGAAGGGCTCTGTCTCATGGACGTCCAGGGCTGCTCCCCGTATTCTGCCCTCTTTCAGAGCCTGGGCCAGAGCCTTCTCATCCACCAGACCGCCACGCGCCGTGTTCACGAGGAAGGCGCCCTGACGCATCTACAAATAAAAGCATTGACAGATATTAAAAGGAAGCCAAATTCAACTTGGTTTTCACACTTGGTTTATTTCCACATCAATCTCCCAGGGTTCCTACACATTTTCCATTTCAAAATTCCATACTTTCAAATATCCAAACCTTTCACTAGATGTTCAGACAATATGTAACAAATGGTTCATACAGCATTATTTTCAGCTTTATATTTGGTATATAGTACAGTCATCTGTAAATATTATTTTCTCAGGTTTTTTTTTATTGATTTTCTCAAAGTGACGACATAGACCCTAAAATAAATATATACAGTCAAACCAAAATTTATTCAGACACCTTCAACATAAAGCTGCAATCTGTAACTTTGTGTTCAAAATTTACGAAAGTTATATAATAAGCGAGTACACCATGAATCCATTGTACAAACCGTGTTTTTGGCTTACCCTAAATCACTAGAGTACACCTATAAGAAGTGTTTATATTCTGACTATTTTAGACTGGTTCGGGTAGGTACCGCTGCGGAGTAGCCCAGTACCTGTGTGGTTCGTCATAGACAAACAGAGAGAAGCAGCTCCGGCAACAATGTTCTTCCGCAAGATGCATGCAGTTCTGTTTATTAACCGCTAAAGCACCAAAAGTTACGGACTACAGCTTTAATTTTGTTTGGTCTGTGGTGTAAAAAGGTCGCATTAGCAATTAAAGAAAAAAACACAAGCAAAACATGGTTAGGTCAAAGTATCTGAATCTGTGGTCCCAAATGTTTTATAAATTTTACTGGCAGTCCACTGTATGAAGAATTTTTGGGTATAATGTGTCACAGTTTACTTTATTTTGCTATCCTCACTTACATAAATGAACTATAGTGTGATATGATATCTTGTGTCTGAATAATTTTTGGACTGTGTGTGTGTGTGTGTGTGTGTGTGTGTGTGTGTGTGTGTGTGTGTGTGTGTGTGTGTATATATATATATATATATATATATATATATATATATATATATATATATATATATATATATATAAACAAAACAAAAAAAACAGACTTTAGCATGCACACAAGAAACTTTTTTGAGCATTTTTATGAGCATTTTTTGCACACTTACACATTATAATTTCTAATTTTATATAACCTGCATCACTGCCATTTTCCTATGAATAAAACAAGAGCATGGATGCACAAGAATTAACAGAGATTTACTTGCTTTATTTGTCTCTTTATGGTAGTACCTCTAATATCAAGGCCTAATGTACAATCCTCTGTGTGGCAGTGAAGAAACCATGACACAAAATGGGCTGATGGCACAATAGGTGGCTCAGTGTGCATTGTCCTATATGCTAAGTTTAATGGTTTCTTGTGCGCACAAAAGTCTCTATATTTTTTCTTTTTTGCAAAGGTTCTTGAGGCTATGTAATACGGTGCTAAAAATATTGTGAGAAGAAACCCAAAATGCTTATAACCTGCATTTTGCATAATTAAAAAGTGCACTTAATTCATTCAGTCATGTTTGACAATCACTAAAGAATCACTAAACATCTGCCATGAAAACACTTTTTGTATGATAAATTTATTTTCATTAAATTCTTAATTTTCTATTATAAATTAAATAGGGGCAAAAGTCTGGAAATGCAAGTATTTTTCCATACTTTTCCAGACCTGGAATTTACTTAGATCAAAATCCATACTTTTCCAAGCCACATAGGAACCCTGATCTCCTGAAACCACAGGTCTCTTTTCACAGCAAGCTATTTTGCACTCAAATACAGTGCGTTTCCTATCTAGCAGCAACTGCAGCTAAGCAACGACACTGTTTGCACTTTTTCACCATTTTTGCTCCCTTTCGAGTCCTTATCTGTGGTGGAGAGAGTGTTGTTCTCTGTGTTGTATTGAAATAGCTGTGCAGAATAAACTTTTTCCCATTTATCTTGAAAATAAATGTGTAATGCACATGGCATCGGCAGTTTACTTTTGAAAATCAGGCCGGATTGTCGTCATACCAACTGCGAGTCCACATGAACTATAATCCAGCAATGGGTGCGGTTCCGTTGCGTAAACCCAAGCTCGAAAAACAGCAAATGAATCAAACTCTGATGTCAAACAGACCCAGGTTCATACCAAAAGCAGTCAGAGAACCGAACGGCTTCAAGAGTGCTGTTTAATGAGAAGAGTGTTGCATTTGTACCTGTTTGATGGTGAAGTCGTTGATGAGGTGGTGGTTGTGCTCGTTTAGGCTGCAGTGTAGCGACACACAGTCTGAGTGGATGAGCAGGTCCTGTAGTGTCGCCATGCGCTGGAGCCCTAGTGATCTCTCCACCCCATCCGGCAGGTACGGGTCATAGAAAATCACTCCAAACCCAAAGGCCTTTGCCCTCAGAGCAACTGCTTGGCCAATACGTCCTAAAAACAGCCATCATAAGAAATTGTTTTAGTCTCAGTTTGGACCACATTACTAACCTCAAATCTGTTAAAAACTAAGATTATATTGAGGTTCAGAAAAGACGACTCACTGATGATTCACTTTAAAACAAAACACCCCAGGTGAACAGGGCTTTAAAAAATAAATAAATACATAAATAAATAGATAACACCATACTCCCTCAAGTTGATTGATTACATTAAAAATAGCAACCATTTTTTGTATTACAGGTTTTCTGAAATGTTATGTTTAAATATGAAAATTACACATTATCTAATTAAAGATGCACTAATTCTCGTACATTTCCAGAACAGTAATATGAACACTGGATAAAGTCAGGTTCTAAATTCACATTTCATTTTATTTAGATACTACAGTAATTATAAAATACTGCCACATAATACTGTGAATTTTTTTTTTTTACAATGATTTTAGGAATAAAATTGATAAAATCAGGCAAATTATATAAACAAAGTATGCTGTAGAATCAATTAATCGCATCCAATATCGAGTTTGTTTACATAATACATTGTGAGTACTGTGTATATCTATATGTATATGTAAACACACACCACACGTATACATTTAAGAAACATATGAAATGTATATTTATAATTACGTATTTTATATATATATATATATATATATATATATATATATATATATATATATAGTGGTGTGAAAAATTGTTGGCCCCCTTCCTGATTTTTTTTTTTTTTTTTTTTGCATGTTTGTCACACTTTAATGTCTCAGATCATCAAACAAATGTAAATATTAATCAAAGACAACACAAGTAAACACAACATGCAGTTTTTAAATGAAGGTTTTTTTTTTTTTATGAAGAGAAAACAAAATCCAAACCCACATGGCCCTGTGTGAAAAACATGGCCCAATTTAAAAACTGCATGTTGCGTTTACTTGTGTTATCTTTGATTAATATTTAAATTTGTGTGATGATCTGAAACATTAAAGTGTGACAAACATGCAAAAAAATAAAAAATCAGGAAGGGGGCCAAATTTTTTTTACACCACTGTGTACACACACACACATATTTAAATATATACAAGTATGTGTGTGTATTTACATATACATATAAATATACACTACACACATTATGCAAACAAACTTATTTTTGATGCGATTAATAAATGTGACAGCACTAGAACAACCCTTTGTAAAAATATTTAAAAATATAAACAGGCATAAAACTATAAAGTTTGGTGGTAGTGATACTAAAGTGGAGATTCAGGAGAAAAACCTCATTGAAAAAAAAAAAAAAAAGTCCTTTAAAAGATATGTATTGTAACGGAGTTTACAGATCCAAATAGACAGTGCATCGAAATAAAAATTTTAATGTGTATTTTGGATATTTTATTTCAACTAGTCTGAAACCACACATTATGAAAAGCCAAAAAGCTCTCAATTTCAAAATTGACCAGTGCATGAAAAAAAAACAAAAAAACATTTTGCCTGTAGTGTCTTGCTCAAATCTTTTTTTTTTAATAAATATTTAGTCAATTTTAATATTTAGTTAAAATTAAGCTGCAGTTTGTCATGTTTTATATTTAGTAGTACAACTTATATTCTAGTTATTTTATAGGTATAGAAGTTACATTTGCTGTCAGCTGTCGCCTTAATTGAGCTGATTCTTTGAGCCCTGAGTAAAACACATCAGGACTCACCCAGTCCAATGATGCCCAGCGTTTCCCCTCGAATACGTGCAGCGCCTCCGGCCACCTCCCGGATCTGCTCCACGCTGGAGGCACGGGTACCCTCGCGCAGAGCCTGATGCATCCAGGTGACACGGCGGTACAGATTCAGAATTAGACACATGGCGGTGTCTGCCGTCTCCTCCACAGACGCGGCTGGCACATTACACACTGCTATACCTGTTTAAGACAAAGAACCAGTATAAACAGTCAGTTTGACAAACTCACGCAGTTAAACACAATCACTTCACAACACAGGAACAAAACTCACCCAGCTCTGCTGCAGCTTTAATATCAACATTGTCAAAACCACTGCCAATCCTCACAATGACCCGAAGACCTTTGAACTTGTCCAGGTCGTCTCGCGAGAGCGTGATGGTGTGGTAGAGCAAAGCAGCAACAGCCTCATTTAAGACCTGCAGCAGCATGAAATGCTCAGAGTAAAAACCTATGAAACATTATATTAAGCCCTGAGATATGGCCACAACCTGTGTCATTACCTTCTCGTGGATCTCCTGGGTGGACTGGGCGTCACAGAAGGCCACGGTGGCCACGTCCTTCAGGATGGGCATCTCCACCGTACAGTCCCGGCCATCCAGCAGTGCCACCAGAGGACGAGGGTGCATGGGGCCATTGAGGATGGGTGGTCGAATGCCTGCAGGACACCCAAAATAACCTTATTAATCATTTCTTACATGTAACGGGAACTCAGATTGTTCAAATGCCTACAAATGGGCACTCTACATTGTGTACATTACAGGTATCTATAGCTATGTTTGCATCACCCTGTTTTTATGTGCATTTTGAAGTATCGCATCAGAAACGAATGGTGGAAACACCAAATTTCGAATAAAAATCCTTTAATTCGCAAAAGCGTTTTTACGCTTGAGGTGGTTTTTGACTTGTGTGAAAAAGGGTTGATGCGAATAATGGGAGATGGAAACGCATTTGCCAAGTAAATTCCTCCATGCGCACCAAAAAAAGTCATGTGACTTTGCGCTATGGGACGGCATAACTTGACTGACCGGCGGTCTGATCTCGTTCCACAGCATTTGAAATGTTATGGTCATTTTAAAATGCCCGAGCAAAGTCTGTCAAAGTATTTCTGTATAATTGCCTCCCAGAACTATTACACAACTGCGTTCCCAAACAGCAGGCATCCATCTCCGAAAGCAATGACCGCATTTATTTTGCTTCATCTGCTCGCTCTGAGGCGCAAGTAATTTATTATATATGAAAATCATATTCAGTGGCTTCTCCTACTTTTCTTAGTGATATATTGTGCCAGTTTACCAGGAAGTGATGATTTTGTTCTCTTTGACTCGCTGGATGAAAACGGTGCAAATGTTTTATGCGATTTCAATTTTGTGTACAATTTAAATTCACAACTTTGGATGGAAACCCGGCTTATAAGCAGACATTTTAAAACCCGCTTGGCTTTTGGATGCTAGTCATGTTAATAAACAACAGCAGCATCTGCCATCATCTGCAACCAAGATTCACTTTAAGGTTCATTAAACCAGATTAGGTGATATGATCGGTTGACTGATTTTACAGGCCTTTCAGTTTCCTCTTAGCAATGCTGGCCAACAATTAAACTGCATTCAATAACTATCCTGTAAAAACATCCTAACTCATTATGAGGCTATCTAGACTACCAGCATTGCTACCAAATAGATGATTTACATCAACAAAAGGCCATATCAATTGACACCAAACTATTGCAAAGCCATAGAGAATCTCATAATATTTTGAATGTTAGTGGCCTCAAATTCCAGGAAACTGTTTTATGATCATTACTCAGGCAAGACAACAGCTAACCCCAGGGTTCACCCCAACCTGACAAACGAAAGTGTGAACAGGGTACACGGGGGAAGGAGATGAGGAAAGGGGGCAGGGAGTCTTCACATGACTCATAATGACCTACATTCAGCAGACTGGAGGCTAAATTATCTTTGTCTTCATCCTACTACTAAACCATCACTACCCACTTCTGGTCTAATACATCAGATATAGAAAGCATTAAATAAACATAGAAACAAGGGATAACGAAAATTCTCTCATTTACTCACTCTTATGTCGTTGTATTTATTTTGAAGTATGTTTGTGACCAAAAAGTTTTGGTGTCTGTCCATTGACTTTCATTGAAATGGGGGAAAAAAAAAAAAAAAAAAATGTATTACACAGAGACGTTTCTCAAAATATCTGCTTTTGTGAAAGTCAGTCATTCAGGTTTGGAATGATATGAGGGCAAGTAAATGACAGTTTTCATTTTTGATGAATTCTCTCTTTAAGATGACATGTAAATTTCAACATTTGTGAGCCCTGCATTCTATTCTACTCTATTACACTATATCTTGTGGTAAAATAAGTATTGTGCACATTAGGGTTGGGCCGACAGACGATGCCATCGCAGATGGCTGATAGCCATCACGATGCTGAGCCAGCATCGTGATACCCCCCCGCAATCCGCCGCATCCCAATACCGTGCTCAGAAAGAAAATGACGGAACCCCTAAAGGGAATAAATACGAGATGGGAGGATGCACGATCGCTTTTTAGTTTCACTTTCGAGATTCGCGATCGCACATACTCTATCTATACTACGGAGCGGCAGTACTTACCACACATTTTACAAGATTAGTTTGTCAGTGGTGCTCAGGATCTGCAAATCATTCGCCATCGTCCTCATCTCTCCTTACTCTATTTATGTGGTAAGTGAAATTTTATGTACTGTAATGTAACAGGCAACCGCTAGCAATCGTTATTTGTTTTCCGTGCCTTTCTGAATACGGATTCACGCTTCGGGCACACCCCTAACCCCCCCTCCCCACCCCGCGATGTCATCGTCCATCGTGATGTTTCACTGTTGACATCTCTATTCATGGTATCACTACAACAACAAAACACCATCAAGGTCTGAATGCTAGGGTAAACGTACTTAAGCTCACCAAAATCTACACTGAGACATTTTTAGTGCACAAGATATTGCTTTCAATGTAGGGCTGCAACTAACGATTATTTTGATAATCGATTAGTTGGCCGATTATTTTTTCGATTAATCGGATTAAAAACCAATAAATTTTCTTCGTTTATTTTGACAAAAACACTTCCACATTCTGCCCAATGTCCTTCAAACAAACGTGCCAACTGAATGCTATAAAAACATACAGTGCTTAATTTATTAGACCACCTGTCATAATAAAGAGAAAACAAATATTTTAGGAATCTGTCAAATAATTGTTTAAAATCTAAAAATGTTATTGTCATTTATTGGGCAAATAAACTGAAACAACTACATTTTTATTCACAAAAAAAATAGCCTCCTGCCTTTCATAACAGCATGCATTCTTGCTGGCATTGTTTAGCTACTTTTTGACTGTAATTGGGTATCTGAAAAAAATCTTTCATAGATCTTTTATTCTTTCATAGATAACAGAAATAATTATATTATAGCATTAGAAATAGCCCACTGTTACTGAAGACCTTACGCATATTGGAGGACTAACCAATACAGATAGCAAAAAAATGATTTTAGTAAACACCAATACTGTTAGTTTAGAGCAGAAGTGGCACAAAGCTTACATTATTTGTTATAAACCTTAAATACATTTGTTTTAATAAATTTGTTAAGCACTGTATATAGGCCTATAGTTTAAATCTCTTCATCAAAAATTAAGATAATAAAGATAATAAAGACGAATAAAAACACAAATTCAGTGTTAACCAACTCTTTGATCACGGTCATGTTTACTGTAATTTCTTTATCCTGTAAAAGGCGGCTATGAAGCGTCTGATATTTATATTCAGACAACTATACGCGATTATCCCTTTACAGTTCCTACTCTCATAAAATATGTGCACTACATGTTGACTTGTAAACCTTAATTTAACGTTCAACAACAGATATTTCTGCACAATGAATATTTTTGCTCTGAATATTGTCTCCCTCTCTGACGCGCGTTCACGCGCCCGCGCTCATTCAGCAATTCTGTCATTTAAACTTAACACAAACTGTCTGGATGGGACTTTATGCAAAAATGGAAATGCTCGCGTGAATTTGTGACATTTACAGATAAGGATATGACCGTAAACTGAAATTGTTTGCGCTGAGGACGCACACGCATCTGTCAAAGCGCCTGACAGGACAGCCATTACGTTAATGCATTAACTTAAAGCTTAAAATAAAGAATTCTCATGTTTTGTGCAGCTTGGATCACGTAACTCTCCCGCAGCATCTCATTCTGTTTCCTCCACTATTTTTAGATGCATTTTGGCCACAGAAATGCGTTATTCAGTGCTGTAAAGTTAATTTGACGCGACCGGCTGAAGTTGGACGTGCACTGTGGGCAGACCCGACTAATCGATAATGAGAATCGTTGTCGATGATTTTCATTATCGATAATAATCGATTTTATCGATTAGTTGTTGCAGCCCTATTTCAATGCAAAAAGTTGTTAAAATAAAATATTAATCTCTCACACAAAAATATTTAATTTTATTTTAAATGACAAAAGCATTTCAATTAAGATATACATCATTAATTAAATTCAAGAAGTCTGGCTGTGCTTAATGGGTACATATTTGTACCCTTTAAGCACACCCCTGTTCCCATTAAGCTCACATCATGTTTTATTAAAATTTCTTGTTTATTTTAAGGAAATTATTCTTTATTTTTAAAGAATTGTAAAAATATTTTTTCTGAAGGTACAAAGTCAATCACAAAAAAAAAAACCCACTAAAATCAAGCAACAAGGCATTCAAGTCGATCAGTTATATATTCATAATGAAGTGTCATCTAAGCACATTGCAACATCTATACTAGTCCACGTTCAGCTAAGTAACATTCAAAAATCAAATAAAACATTTAATTCATGGGGATGAACACAGAAACTAGCCTCATTATGAAATCTCTTTTTAAATGGATGTCAACTTATCTATAATCTCTTAAGGCTCGAGTACACTACATGATTTTTGCCCCGATACTCCACAGATTTACAGTCTGAAAAAGTTGATGCTAGTTGGCAAAGGTCAGAGCCAGTCTGTAGATTTGAGTTGACAGAATCCATAGCAAATTGATTAACTTGAAGTTACAACCATCAGCTAATATTTAAAGTCTATTTATGAAGTATTTACATAGATGTTCAATGTGGAAGAGCTTAAAGAGAGCACACTGAGCTTAGGAGCAGCAACCATATTTAATACATTTCATGTAATATTTATTAAAATGACAGGATTTTGCTGAATAAATAGTCTAGGTCAAGTATTAAGTTCATACATATTTTAATATGAACAATTATTAACAATATCTATGAAATTATACTTTTTCTTATTGATGTCACACTGAAGCTGTGTGATTTTCATAGTAGTGCACCCTTTAAGCTCACCTTAAAATAATATGAAGTCTTTAAAAATAACATCAGTGTAAAACCACAGACCAGCAATAAACTGTCAATTTATAATATTATGGATGTAAAAGTACAAGCCAGTAATGCCTGTGAAGTAATATTTTAGCGTAGCACACAATCTTATACAGCTAGTCAGCTAACTGTGTTCTGTAGCATCTGTGCAATGTTGCTAAAACTATCTATTGGATCTAATGTAATTATTTCCTAAATCCAAGTTCCAGGTTATAATATACAAAAGTCTGAACATTAATCTCTTAATTTTACAATACGTAGTGAAACTTACCCAAAATAAAGGCTTAAACATCTAAAAAATGCACATTTAAGGGGCTCCTCTTTTGGTGAAAGTTTTTAGACAGCTTTCAAAATGGCCGCCAGACAGTGTGAACACATGGAGACTCATATCTCAGAGTGCAATGATCTGACTGACTTGAAATTACAGGAGGTATGTAGTAACAAACACATCAACTGGTTAAGGCATCAAGTAGGATAATAAATTTTTTCTTTTTATAATCTGATCTCAAAAATGGAAGTGTGCTTAATGGGAATGTGAGCTTAATAGGTACGTTTACCCCACTTAATCAGCCATCAACAAATTCAGAATAACTATTACATATTGTAACAATTTTAATATCCAATTTAAAGCACAACTGCTTGAAATGTGTTTTGAGGCAACTTTAATTTTAGTGTGATAATCTGCAGATATCAGTTTTCTGTGGCCTATTTATTAGCTGACGAACTACCAATAACCCTACTAAAGGTCTGCACTTACCTTCCATACACCCCTAAGAAACATGTTTGATAAAGAATCTAGTGGTACATTTTGAGTAAATGTTGATTTGAACATGCCTACTAAGAACCTGTCACTTACAAATGCATCTCTGCACATTAAAGCACTGTTGCCTATTGTAAACACTTGTTTTAGATCGAATTGAAAGATGCAGAGGCTACAGAACATAATAGTTGGCAACATAGTATAAAAGACACTCCATGCAATACAGCATCATTACAAACCAGAATACCAAATTAAAGAGAACTGGTACTACAGGCCAAAAAATATTTTTAAACATCCTTCTCACAAAGCAGCACTGTATTCACAGCATATACAGGTGCATCTCAATAAATTAGAATGTCGTAGAAAAGTTAATTTCAGTAATTCAACTCAAATTGTGAAACTCGTGTATTAAATAAATTCAATACACACAGACTGAAGTAGTTTAAGTCTTTGGTTATTTTAATTGTAATGATTTTGGCTCACATTTAACAAAAACCCACCAATTCACTATCTCAACAAATTAGAATACTTCATAAGACCAATAAAAAAAAAAAAAAAAACATTTTTAGTGAATTGTTGGCCTTCTGGAAAGTATGTTCATTTACTGTATATGTACTCAATACTTGGTAGGGGCTCCTTTTGCTTTAATTACTGCCTCAATTCGACGTGGCATGGAGGTGATCAGTTTGTGGCACTGCTGAGGTGGTATGGAAGCCCAGGTTTCTTTGACAGTGACCTTCAGCTCATCTGCATTTTTTGGTCTCTTGTTTCTCATTTTCCTCTTGACAATACCCCATAGATTCTCTATGGGCTTCAGGTCTGGTGAGTTTGCTGGCCAGTCAAGCACACCATCACCATGGTCATTTAACCAACTTTTGGTGCATTTGGCATTGTGGTCAGGTGCCGAATCCTGCTGGAAAATGAAATCAGCATCTTTAAAAAGCTGGTCAGCAGAAGGAAGCATGAAGTGCTCCAAAATTTCTTGGTAAACGGGTGCAGTGACTTTGTAGTGTTTTCAAAAAACATAATGGACCAACACCAGCAGATGACATTGCACCCCAAATCATCACAGACTGTGGAAACTTAACACTGGACTTCAAGCAACTTGGGCTATGAGCTTCTCCACCCTTCCTCCAGACTCTAGGACCTTGGTTTCCAAATGAAATACAAAACTTGCTCTCATCTGAAAAGAGGACTTTGGACCACTGGGCAACAGTCCAGTTCTTCTCCTTAGTCCAGGTAAGACGCCTCTGACGTTGTCTGTGGTTCAGGAGTGGCTTAACAAGAGGAATACGACAACTGTAGCCAAATTCCTTGACACGTCTGTGTGTGGTGGCTCTTGATGCCTTGACCCCAGCCTCAGTCCATTCCTTGTGAAGTTCACCCAAATTCTTGAATCGATTTTGCTTGACAATCCTCATAAGGCTGCGGTTCTCTCTGTTGGTTGTGCATCTTTTTCTTCCACTCAACTTTCTGTTAACATGCTTGGATACAGCACTCTGTGAACAGCCAGCTTCTTCGGCAATGAATGTTTGTGGCTTACCCTCCTTGTGAAGGGTGTCAATGATTGTCTTCTGGACAACTGTCAGATCAGCAGTCTTCCCTATGATTGTGTAGCCTAGTGAACCAAACTGAGAGACCATTTTGAAGGCTCAGGAAACCTTTGCAGGTGTTTTGAGTTGATTAGCTGATTGGCATGTCACCATATTCTAATTTGTTGAGATAGTGAATTGGTGGGTTTTTGTTAAATGTGAGCCAAAATCATCACAATTAAAAGAACCAAAGACTTAAAGTGAAAGTCGTGAAGTATTGTCAAGTATGGTGACCCATACTCAAAATTGGTGCTCTGCATTTAACCCATCCAAGTGCACACACACAGCAGTGAATAGTGAACAAACGCACACACACACACCGTGAACACACACCCGGAGCAGTGGGCAGCCATTGCTCCAGCACCCGGGGAGCAATTGGGGGTTCGATGCCTTGCTCAAGGGCACCTCAGTCATGGTATCGAAGGCAGAGAGAGTGCTGTTCATTCACAATCCCCACCTTCAATTCCTGCCGGTGTGAGAATCGAACCGGCAACCTTCAGGTTACTAGCCCAACTCTCTAACCATTAGGCCACGACTTCCTTAAACTACTTCAGTCTGTGTAAACTGAATTTATTTAATAAATGAACTGAAATAAATTAACTTTTCCACGATATTCTAATTTATTGAGATTAAACTGTATGGCACGTGACAGGGACTTCACAGAAACAGTGAATTTGTGAAAGCAAGTATTTTAGTACAGTCACAACTGACTGCAAAAAAGCAGTGATGGCTTTTTTTGTTAATGGTTGCACATTCTTTTAAATCGGCAGGGTAAAAAGCTGACATGTCAGACAATGAGGAACTTCTGCCTGTCACAGCCAAACACAGAACAACTACAGGAAGGACATTTCTGAGCAAATGCAAAAACAAATCCAGCCTGGGACAAATTTCCAAAACCTACCACTTGTGCAAGAGAACAGGATTCCCAGGACGAGACACGAAAGGATGCAATAGCAGAACTTAATTGATCAGTGCCATCAGATTCCCATCATGCATCAGGATTTTCTGTGCACCACGATCATTCAAATGCATTACATAACAGTGCAACAAACGGCGAAATTCATCAGGGCATCACTGAAACTGCCCATTTTAAGAGAAGCAATGAGGTGGCAAGTACCAGAAATATCGCACAACGAGGTATGAGATTTTGCTCATCATATAATTATGTTCTCATTATCACACTCGTCTAAGAATAGCAGTGTGGAAATGGGTGTTGAACCATTCATCCAAGAACTCACAAATCCCAAAACCTATTTCTGCTAAACGATGCTCGCATAAAACAGAAGGGGATGATGATACGAACAGCGACCCCTACATTGTGAGTAAATCACGTCAAGCGATCTGTGCTATCTTTCAGTTCACCTGAATGGATGTGCAGCGCACCTGTATTTGACGTACCGTAAACTCTAGTGTGAAGGCACACGGCTCGCCGTCGCTTTGTCTCAAACACACGCAAAGACAGAGCGAGAGAGTCTTACATAACATGCAGAATTGACGTGCTACATATAAACAATATTCTTTGTATTTTCCTGTCAAAATTACGGAATTCCTTTTGAATTCTTCAGCTTTTAAGAACTGCGGGGTTCTCCGGTAGTAGGCGGAACTAATTCGCAAACGATAATCTCATTGGCTGGTGCTCACCTATTATTGTCTCTGTTTTGATTTCAGCAAATCAGTTTGCACGAATGCACACAACCCGATTAATATTCATGAATTCAGCAGCTCGTTAATCCTTAGTGCGTTTTATATTGTTCTTATTAGTAGAATTCAAATTATTATTATTGTTATTATCATCTTATCAGTATTATTGTTAGTTTTTTCCCATTTTTTTTTACAGAAACACTGAATGACCAAAAAGGCACCACCACCAGTCCTAAGTTCAGTTAAAATAACTAATACGCATTCATACATGGTTACTAAGTTTTAATTACTAAAGTTCTATCATTAAATAATACTTGATTATCATATTATAATGCTTGACTGACTGATGTTAAGAGTGTACTTTCACATTTAAAAAGCTGTGCCATTTTGCATTTATTTATTTGCTTACACACACACATAGTATATCAGTCTGGGAAGTAAACTAAAAAAATAAAAAATAAAAAACAAAAATTAAAAATGTACTAGCCAATGGCGATTCAATTGCTAAGGTATCCGTAGAGGGTTGAACAGCCATGTTACATTGATGTTGAGACTCAACGCCCCCTTCCATCACTGACAGGTGTTGCGGCACTGGCGGCTGAGATGGGGGTGGGGTAAGACGCCTCCGTGACGTTCACTAAAACGCGTTATCACACTCCCGTGCTTGGCAAATGATTAAGGCGTTTTAAAAGACAAATATTTCCCTGCAACTCACTACTGTGTGGAAAAGCACACACTGTGATGGCTGTAAAAGAGCACGTAATATATAAAACAGGCAAGAGGAGGAAGAATAAAACGGCTGAGCGGCAAAATTCAGTTGCAAGGAACAATGCAAACACTTATTGCTGTAGGGTCAGGGCGAGAGCGGCGCTGAGAGCACAGATGCCGTGTGTTGAGTCCGCGCCAGGCTGCATGAGAAAGAGAGAGGGCCGCAGCACAAGCATGGCCATGCAAACAATGCCATTCATTCAGCGCTCATTTCTCCTCCACTTCACCCCCCTCCCAAACCTTCTCTCGCTCTCCCTCCCTTGCCATTTCACCCCTCAAATGGTCCTCACACGGTCTCAAGGAGAGGGGGGGAAGGGTGGGTGGATGATAATACAGCTGCACCACACCCTGCCTCCTGCTTGGCCAACACACACACACACACACACTCTTGCTCAAGCTGCAAGGACACGCACCAGTCGCGGCAAAAAAAGAAAATCATGCCTGCTTCTGACACCACACCCATGTGAATTACTGCATCTTCGAGGCGACACACACACACGCACGTAACATCAAATAGGTACATGTAGGTCCAAACCTTGCATCATGAAATCCACACGCCTGTCTTCTCTCCCCTCCTCTCCTTCTATCGCTCTCTCTCTCCACCCTTTACAATCAGTGTCAGGCTGTTTCTGCCTGGCAGACTCCCATCTCCCATGTCATCCACACTGGCTCCTCCCCCACAGCGACGGGTCAATCAGAGGCCTGGGCTTTGAGCGCTGGCCAATCAGCACGAACCTCCACGGCATTGACAAGCAGCACTAGAGGCAGTTAGACAGTTGTTGTTTTTTAAAGAGACAGAGTCTCGTTCTGCTCACATCTTCATGACCCCGCTCTTCTAAAGAAACACCGCGGTTATCCTCGTCACCCGCCCCCCTCCGCACTCTCTTTTGCCGTCACTTGGATAAATATCACTGCCATCTGTAGCTGTAAAAATGCATTTAAATAGCAGGAAAATGATCAGCAAGATTGTTTTTGTTTTGTTTTTTTTAAAACAAGGGTTTTTGCAATGCAAAAATCGTACTCTCTGTGCAAACGACACACTAAATATTCTCACAGGATGTTATCTGCATACAAAACAACTCGCTTTGCTTAATAGAAAGGTTTGACCCGAGGCAACTGCTGATGAGACTTGCAACAGACAGTGAAGCTGCCGCTTACAATCTCTATGTAAATTGCTTAACAGCACAAGACACTCTCCCTATTTGAATTAGCATTTAAAATGCCACAATTAAGCAATAACATACAATAGGCTGTGCCATATGGTTAACAATGTCATTTGCAAAGGGCACAAGATGAGCTAAGGTTGCAAACCGAGAACCATTTCCATTTTGTCTTTTGCTCTTGAACGACTGCTTTCAGCCAATGTGGTATTCTGTATTCAGTAAATGCTTAACTCATCTTTAAATAACAGCACAACCTTTTAGGCTTTATTACTTTTATAAAATGGTTAGCACAATAAAAAAAAAAATATTAGGGACACAAATTAAAACTCCTAACAAGCAAATTTAATAAGCATCATCCAACTGCCAGAACGGTGTAGTAACTGTTATAAAACTGCAATGTAACAGAAGCAACAGATCTTTTCTTCTGCATTTTGACGTATATCGGATTATGGAAAAGAACAAAGAATATGGCGGGAACTTGGTTTTTAGATGTGGGCGTTACACTCAAAAGTGGAGGCAGATGAAATGAAGATCGCAAGAGCAAGGTTTTTTGCAGACTACAAATGATTGGGAGACCCGGTATTTAAAAACAAATTAAACATGCATAGATGCATTAGATTTTTTATGTTATTGTGAACAGGTCATTTAGAAAACAGAGTGAAATTATTTCATTCCTTGCAGACTTTAAGTATTCATATGGCCTGCAAAAAGGTTTGTCCCATTTTTTTATTTTAACAGGTAATTTTTAATGCCATTTATATCAACTGCAAAGTTACAGGGCATGCAAAAATCTGAACTCACAACACGCAGTTTCGAAGTTTCCCAAATTGCAACTTGATGCAGAATTGCATACAGTGTTCATCTAAAAGTCTTGATGTAATGCCAAATAGATACGGCACATGATCATACAACAACTACCTATCAAACACTGGGGCCACAACTAAGGATCTATTTAAATTTTAGCGAGCAAGTCTAAAATCAACATCATCTACATTAGTGGTGTCACAGTTCATTTTTGATGTAGTTGCACCTGCCAAAAAAAAAAAAAACCACAAAAGGGACTGCAATATACAGCCTGCCCCCTTGGGTTTCACTAAACACCTCCAAATGAGCATCTTTATGAGATGAGACTACATTTGCCAAATCTAAAGAACTAACTTTCCCTAGATTGTATTAAAGTGTCAAACGGACAGAAGCTCCATTCATTCAGTAGTAACAAGCTATTTAAAACAGTACACACAGGCACTGGTTTTTAATAGCAGCAGTTTGAGCCGCTTGTGTCACCGCACACAGACAGCAAGGAGAAAAGAGAAGAAAACAGAGCTCTCGCATCTCTTGCACCTGCCAGACAAACACGCCAAACATTCAAGAAACAACCATCCATCACTCAGTGTCTGTTAGTTCACAGAAGACACTGACAATATTGACAGTGCCAGTTGATTCACTTCAAGGTTTACACACAAAATAATGAATCACTTCTCTATAAACATTTGCATAAGAATACATTTAGGGCAATACATGTGTGCTGAATAATTAAAGTAAATCTGATTAACTACAGTGGCAAATTCAAATTACAAAGATTAAAGACTACTAAGCTAACGACTTAAAATGCAATGCTTTTCAGGCCTGTGCATCTGAAAGCCAAGATTACATTGTCATCAGTGCACATCAAACCAAAGATATAAATGATTTTATCAAAACAAAATATCTTGACCAACAGGCGTCTGCGGTTAACTGATAACCATGTAACGCCCACTTTCCACAACCCAATCAATTTCCAGATAAAATCAAGCCCCACCCCGAGTTTCTCTTTTCACATGTCACATTATGGATGTAAAGTGGTGCAAATGATGACTTTAAAGAGACCTGGGTTGCTGATAGTCATTAAGATCTATTTTTATCCATCTCATCTGATTGCTGAAGTCTTATCTTCTCACCCTCACAGATGCGGTCCAGTCTCTGCCGCTTCACTTTGTGTTTGTCCATCAGAGCCATCGACTGGCAGTTCTTCAGTAAGACCAGCTACGGCCACAACACGACGAAAGAGGGGGCACAGCACAGAGTTCAGTACAGAAACCACCCAAATCCTTGAAAAACCTGCAAAGATCAATTTCACATGTTAAGACTCAGACCGAAAGCGTTCTGAACTACTAATCACACCACATCCGGTTATCATGCCAAATGCATTTCACCTAGTGTAAAATACTACTTATTATGGGAAAGGTTATCAGTCACCCACATGACTGATACTAAATGACTGATATTGAGAAATAGATCGGGGAAAATGTATATCAAATAACCAAACTACCCACCTGATGACGTCAAAGCCGATCAACTACTCCCGCTGACGTCACGGTCTTTATAACTGCAGCTGAAGAAAGAGAAAAACAGTCTTTGAAAAAAAAACTCTGAAAATCCAAAGCTATTATCTGCTGAATATGTTGTTAATTTCATAAACAAAAATGGATTCAAACTCCTTTCTTGTTGAATTGGACTCTCTCGTTTAATCTCTTAGACTTACAAATCATAAAAAGAGTGCCAATTTTTATGTATTATGACAACTTTTCTAAAAGGATGCAATTTTATTTTTGTACTTGTATGTATAGATAACACCATAACTTGACGCACGCACATACAGAATATTTGTTTATTTTTATGATTGCTCTTTGTTGGAATATATTCCGTTTCTGTATGTTTCTACAAGTTTTGCAATAAAAAAGGAGAAAAATAGTGTTGAAGCATTAGTTATAAACAAGAACAGAGCATAAAAGTGTTTTTCGTTATTTATAATAATAAACCTAGACAGATCTAGAGGCGTCAGAAAGGGAAATAACGCCCATTTCTTCACTAGCATTAATGTTGTAGGCTTCATCTAGTTTTAAACTCACTTATTTAAGACCAATTCACTGAAATTGTTTAAATAACTTTGTAAAACGAACGAATGAATAAATAAACGAACGTGTTTTCAAAAACAACATTATTTAAGCTGTATGTTTTGAGGAAAACTTAACTTCAGTCTCATTTTTTTTGAGTTATTAAGCAAGTCTGTGTAAAGTAGCTCAGGACTGAAAGACTACAGAAGAGCGCATTAATGGTGAGAAATATGTATAAAATATTGTAAGCGTCGTAACGCCGCGCCGCAGTCAGCGAGCTTGAGACAGACGACTAAGTTAACAGTTTAAACACTCGCGTTAACCCGAGTAAACTAGCACTTTAGTTGATTTTAACGGAGCGTTTTAGTTTTGTCGCGTTCTTCAGTTAGCGCTGCGCTAGCTAATTAGCACATGCAGCAAGACAATGCAACTGACTAAACAATTAACCCCCAAAAACACTCTGAGCAAAACGTACGAGCTTATTTGTGGTTTTTAATCGCTCTTTTAACTATATTCGTCTCTTGTAGCGTTGCTCCTGTGAATGCACACACCGAGAAAGGCGCTTAGACTGGTTGCTAACTGAGCTAACTTACCAAACATTAATCACACACACACACAGAGAGTGTGTGTGAGAGAGGTACACAGTCATAATAACACACGGCAGTCTCACAGCACACACACAATCGAGAGTCTGGTGTGAGTAATGTGTCAAAAGTAAGGCAGAAGCAGGGAACCGCACCGCACTCACCTGGAGAAAGCGTCTCTGGAGGCTGATGCGCGGGTCTGTGTGGTCACGGGAGGCGAATCAACTCTTCCCCGCTAACTCTCGCCATGAAACCTGCACAGAGGAGGAAGTCGAGGCCGCACAGACAACGTGCTGTGGAAAGAGCGAGCATTCAGAGCAAGACATGAGCTCTGCACAGACCAGCGCCTCCTACAGGCCAGTGTGTGACAGTGCGGGGCCCTGAGCCCTGGAGCCACTTGGGCCCTGAGCCTGAGCTCGTTTCCTTTCTTTTATACATCCGATTTATTCCGAGACTGCTATGTAGGGGATGGAAGGGCTAGATAGGCAAGCCGTCTCGCCCCCTAAATTTGCATTATGTGTCACATGATCATATACAGTCAAACCAAAAATTATCCAGACACCAGATATAATTTTTGATATCTTTTTACTAGTGCTGTCAAACGATTAATCGCGATTAATCGCGATTAATCGCATCCGAAATAAGTTTTTGTTTACATAATGTGTACACTGTGTATATTTATTATGTATATATAAATATACACAAATGCATGTATATATTTAAGAAAAATATGTAACGTTTATATATTAAATATATTTATATAAGTTATATGAATATAAATATATACATGTAAATATTTTCAAAATATATGCTGTGTGTGTTTGTGTATTATATATATGTAATAAATATACACAATACACACATTATGTAAACAAAAACTTTTATTTTGGATGCGATTAATGGCGTTTGACAGCACTACTATTTACTAGTGGGTGCAGGACACTATCCCCCAGTTTCACAGTCCCAGACTAAAATGTAATTCTGAGCGGTTTCAACTGAAATAAACTTGCACTGACTGATCTTAAAATATATCAGTGCCTTTGTTTTGTCTCAAGATGCACACCAGTAATGTTTTTTTTCTATGGCATGTTAATAAAAATTACCTAAATGTCCTTATTGAACTATGGCCTAATCCTGGCTTAGTCTAAGCCCTGTCTGTGAAACCGAGGCCTATAGTTCACTGTGACATATTATACCCAAAAAATTCTTCGTACAGTGGACAGATATATATTTATACATATATACATAGGTTATATATATATATATATATATATATATATATATATATATATATATATATATAGTATTATAATAGCATTATATAGTGGTTCAGCACATTATATTGTGTGTTTTTTCACAGATCAGATAATTTTTTCGGATAAGCAAGAAAAAAAAAAGTCATAGTCTTTTTTTTCATAGTCGATAACAGCGCATGAGTAATGAATTGAGCTCTCTTTCGTTTATTCTTCTCTTGGTTTAACATTGCTTGAACCTGTAAATTGGTAAATTCATCTGCAAATCACATGCGTGCCGAATGGTAGGGTCTCGTCTGTACGTAGCTATCATGGATCAACTGTGATCCGTTTAACCCCTAATATGTGACAGATCAGAGCAATCTTTCATTTACTTATTTAACATTAAATCAACAAATTGCTACTCCATATCAATCGCATACAACGAAAATACAGAATAATTAGAACAATCATAAACGCGCAATAAATAACAAGAGTGTCATATCTATACACATTTTTCCAGAACGTTCTTGCGATCCGGTAGAAATTCTTCCACGGCCCGGTAGTGCACTCTTAGAAAAAAAGGTTCTTTGGGGCTCTATGTAGAACCCTAGGGTTCTTTACTCAACTCCAAAGAACCCTTTATGCCAAAAAGGTTCTATATAAGGAGAAAGAACCCTTTTTGGCACAAAAGGGTTCTTTGGGCTGAACCATGTTTTATGTATGTTTACACATTAGGCTATTTAAAATGATTATACTACATTATATTTGTGTTTTTATTTCAATTTTACTTTGACACACCTTTATTCTGAAGAAAATAAACTTAAAATTTACATCTGAACTGAATCAACCTATTAATTTATACCAACAAACTGATCAGGTAGAAATACATGTGTACTAGCAGTGTATATAGCAATCTGGACAGTTTTATCTAGTTATTAATAGGTACACGCTAGTCTTCTGTTTAATCAGCGCATTAACATGATTGCAAGTTCTTTAGTTATCATGTCATGTAAGATGCCGTGCAGCTCTTTTATTGACGTGCAACATGCTCATATGGAGTTTGAGTGTTTCATTTAAAAAGGCTATTCTTGTAACTCATCCATCCAAACAGATGCATAAAATGATCTTTGACATAAACGGCAAACAACTTGAACGTGTATCTATGCGCTGATAAGTTTTGTCCTGTCTGCACAGCGGCGCATTTCAGTCGTGACGATTACATTGGTAAGTGAGAAAATTAATTCATTTTAGCTTATTGCAATTATTTTTACATAAACCCTTGTCATTTTTAGTTAGCCTAACGTTACACGTTTCTTTCAAGAAGCTCCAAGAAGAAAGGTGGTGTATCGCGTTGTTCAGGCCTGCGCAATTCTCCACCGGGAGGTTTGCCATTTTTAACTTCAATCCCTAAAGTATTTTGATAAAACTGTTGTGAATTGATCAATAATGCTGGCGAGAGTTCATGTTATAGTCTAACGTAATATTTTTTGTCCTGTAGATTGTATTGGACCTATATGTATAGGAAAAGATGAAACAAAGCTTCGGTCAAATCACCGTCAGACTGCTGTTATTATAAACATGAATTCAGATCAAGAAGATTAAGATTAAGAAGAACAAAGAGAGAAGCTGATGGAGATGTTTCCATTTTTTTCAGTGGATAACTGAGTATTTGGTGTTTGCCGTTATAGTATAGTGAAATATAAATATTTGTTTTGCTGAAGTAATTGTATATTATTCTAAACACACTGTATTCTGTTGCTGTAGATGTTCATCTATCTCAGAGAGCACTGTTAAAGTTATCAGAGTCAGAGGAAACATGACCAACCTGCTGCAAAACAATAACACAAAAGGTACATTATTTATTTTTCCTAACAGTACCAACTGAAACTCATCAATCAGGTAGGTAATCTGAAGTTACTGATATCTTTTTTTTTTTCCTATTTTCCACTTTTTATCATGCAAGTTCTTATGATTGATTGATAAATAAATATTTTGCACTGTCACTGCAGTCTGGACTCTGGAGTGCAGCATTACTTGTTTGGTCATCTACATTCAGATGAAAACACCACACTTCTCTCTAATTCAAGTAAGTTTTAATGTAATTGTGAGAGATTCTTTTATTTTTCCTGTTGTACTGTACTCTCCATAGGTCTAATAAATATTTCTCTGACTTGTATCCCCATTTTAGGATGTCAAGCCTACTCATCGCAAGGAGAGTTAGCATCAAAATGGATGTGTCACTGACCAATAACACAGAGATGCCAGAAGTATCTGTTTGCTGTCTACTTTTTGTTCAGTATGGAGCATTCAAAAGCCATCACACCGTTAATTTCAGTCATTACTATTTAGCCCTTCCCAGTGCTGAAATTGTCATGGGTCCTTTGTTTTTATTGTTTAAATGCTTATCTGAATGTAAAATTAATATTTAATGCTTATAAATAAATAAAAAACAATATGGTTAGTCTTTTAGCTCCCTTTTCAGAAACATGTGGTTCACCATCTTTCATGGGTTACAGAACTGGGGAAAGTTGCAGCATACAAAAAAAAAGTCAGACTACTTGTTTTATAGGTTTATAGGAGAAAGTGGAGTAAATACTTGACATTTATTTAAGGTAAAGGATTAATGACCTGGTGGTGAGATGCAAAATAAGAGTGTCATTAATATACTATTTGATGACAAACTTTTCACATTCTAATTTTACTTATGTTTATTTGTGCAAGTTAACATTCAGTTGTTGGTTGTTTTTTTTTTTTTTTTTTTTTGTGGTTTCTAGCAATCAACATATATTTGTGACTGACATGTTGGATGGGTGAGTAAGGTGGAGGGGGTTGAAAAACAATATTTCTAAAATGGAGAGTGCTATTTTAGGTTGACAGGTAAAAATATGTATTTTTTAAAAAGTATAAATAAAGAAACATGGATTTATGTTAATCCCTGTAACTGTTGCACTATGAATTGCTGTGTTATATATTGCTTGTCACTGTAAATGCTAATAAAAGTGTCTTAAATGATCACACAACTGCTTGAGGTCTTATGCTTAGTTATTTCAGTTTTTCTAGTGATAAAGTAGCTATATGAGCTGTTTAAGTCTTAAAATTTAATTAAAATAAAACAAAAATTAAATCCCAAAAGGGTTCTATATAGAACCTTTTTTCCTGGCTACAAAGAACCCTAAAGGGTTCTTTTGATTGAACCCTTAAAAAGGGTTCTATATAGAACCTTTTAGGGGTTCCAAATATGTAGCGCCTGATAGAACCTTTTAAGGTTCTATATAGAACCTTTTCTTCTAAGAGTGTGGGTCGGGACCTCTGGTCTAAATGTCCTTGCACACTGAGTCCGAAATTTTCGTATGTTTTTTTTTTCATTTTTTTCGTTTTCGTCATCCTTTCCTATCAAAATGCTTGCTAAGAATGTGAAAACACAGAAAATCGAACCTGATCCAAATTTTATGATGACGGACAAAAGTTTCGGAGGCAGTGTGTAAATGTGATTGACAACATGAGGTCGTATTTATTTTTTAACGTGCGAAAATTTCGGACTCAGTGTGCAAAGACTCTTAACAGAAGGACAGCATTATCAAGATGATTTGTTCTGACAGTTTAACTCGGAGTTCTTTTAATATTTTTATTACCATTTTCTAAACTATATTGAATAAACTGTGTGTGAGAAATGTTGAAGGTGTTTGAATAAATTTTGATTTGACTATTTAAGGCACTCATAAACAAGCTGTTAAATCCATTTTTATGCAGTCCACATTCTATTGATGCTGGTGAACTGCACCAATGTATAAAAGCGTGTAAATTAATTTGACCATGAATTATTAAATGAAGCATTTCCCCACAACGGTATAGCTGTGGGTTAAGTGTATCAGATGCTTGAGGTAAAGTGTGTCAGTGATTCAGCTAATAGTGATGGTAAGCATTGTATTCAAAAACAGTAAATGCTAGGATGTCCTTCATGGAGACTGAAGGTATTTCTCAGAGAATATTTTTAAGATGCTGTGTAAATGTTTTATAGAACAGAATTAACTAAATTAATTTTAACTTGTTAATGTATAGCATGCCACTTGAATCATGAATATTTGTCTATATCTTTAAACTATAATAGTTGGTTCTGAACCTTTTTTGACTAGAAGGCACCCCATTGCTCAACACAAAATATCCTGATAGTTCCTCTGTTTTATGACAGCGCTGCTTGCTTTATTCAAACTTTTATTAACGGAAACAGGCAGTGTTGACATATTGAATAATGTTAAATAATTTAAACAAGATTTTATGTGATGATTCCAGAGGATTCAAGATTGCGAATTCAGAATGTTCTTCAATAGAAACAAAAGTTATTTGAGGGGGGAAAATAAAATCTCGACACACACACACATTCCTATCATTATGAGGACATTCCATAGACATAATGATTTTTCTACTGTACAAACTATTTTCTACCCCCTTACCCTAAACCTACCCCTCACAGGAAACTTTCTGCATTTTTAGATTTTCAAAACACTTCATTCTGTAAGATTTCTAAACTGTTATTATATTACTGTAATAACAGTAATATAAAAATATTACTGTTATTACAATCCTTATTACAATCTTTATGGGAGATTTGGTCCCCAAAATCAGTGTTGGGATGTAACTAGTTACAAGTAAATAAATTACGTAATTTTATTACAAAATAAATGTAATTGTAATCCGTTACAGTTACAGAGAAAAAATGTGCAATTAAATTACATTTACTTATGAAAATGACTTATTCGTTAACTGTTTTATTTCCTATTTGGGTTTATGTAAATGCTTAATTTTTTTTAAGATTAACTATTTTTTCCAAGCCATTCTTTACTGTCATAGCTATGCAAAGATTTGATTTCAAAAACAGTATCATAGCTACTAAACTATTTCTTGTTATGGTTTTAAATCTGTATTTATCCTCAGAATGATCTCAAAGTAAGTCTGATTTTTGGTGGCTGTGCTATAAATTAAATTATTATAATCTTAATTCAAGTGAAGAAGGATTTTGAAAGTCTGACAGTAATCAGTGTTGATACTGTAAGGTTAACCCTTCCTGGTTTTACATGTTTGAAAATAGCAGTTGAAAACATTAGAAAAGTAATGAAAAAGTAAATGTAATCAGTTACATTACTTTAAAGTAATTGAAATTTACTTATTACATTTTGGATAACTATAACTTGTAATCTGTAACCTATTAAATTTCCAAAGTAACCTTCCCAACACTGCCCATTATATAGGCATTACCAGTACACACATACATAGGTAGGTGGATAAAAAATTTTTTTTTAGCATTTTAATAAATTCTTGAAAAATTTAAACAATGTTTTAATTAATTAAATAAGTAAATAATTCCAACCACCCTGTGGCCCCTTGAAAGTTTGCCCACTGATTGAGAACCACTGACCTAGTGGAGAATATTTTTTGATTTGTTGCAGATGTAATGGATGATTCAGTTGTCTTATATAACAAAATGACAGTGGTATACAAGAATAATAATAGAAACACTGTATTATGGAGGAACTCTGCAGCTAAATCACACTACACATGCATGGTCTGTGTGAAGAGCAGCTTTTCTGAAGGCAAAGGCTATTCAAATCCCCTTTACATCAGTGACACTAATATATTTTAGGTGTTTCTGTCAGTTTCTTTGTCTGCTGTCTATGTGTGTTAGATGGTTGCTTCCCCATGCACACAAAAACTTCATAACGGAGATCACTGTTGTGAAAGTGTTTGAGCAACATTTAATACTTATACTTTCATGTTATTATCATCCACCATAAGTAAAATCATTATTTTATGCAATAGTATTTTCAGTACTTTATCTTTATGCATTATCATAGTAATCAATGTTCATAATTTATATTCACATTTTCATCTGCATCATTATACAATGAAGTTAAAGTTGACCTTTTATCACTCAAAAGACATTGGAACTGAGAGGATATCATTCACATTTTCATGCCGTGCTCTTTGATTTATCTTCTCTTATGAATTGTTTCAGTCCTGGCACACACACTCTCTCCGATTCCTCTTTCTATTTCATATTTATTATTTTGAAAAAGAAATAAAGAGCGATGAATCTAGAAGAATAATAATTTAACATTGCAGAAAAAAAACAACCAATAAATTACTCTGTTAAACCCACATCAAGCATTTCTACAGTTACTTCTCTGTGAGAGACAGCTGTAGTATCCTCTCCAGCTCTTCCTCCTCTTCCCTCCTCTTCCTTTAGGGAACAAAAAGAGGAGTGTGATTGGCTGATACAAATGAGAAAATACATAAACTCTGTTCCGCAGTTTCTATATGAATTTAAGATTTTCTCTACTGAACCCATGCAATGACACATGTGGTATGTGGAAAATTTATTGAAAATATAAATAATACAACATAATAATAGGTGTTAATGTTTTTGTGACTGGAATAGTTTCTGTAAGTAGAAAAGGCAAGAGAAAAAAGCAAAACAACAAATTATTCTTTTGGATGAAAAATGTGTCATAAATTTGCTTGTCATGATTTATATAGTGCAACAGAACAACAAAAACCCAAAACAAAAATCTTGGATGAAAAAATGTGTAGTACATGTGCTTGTCAGTTTGTATATAGTGTAACAAAGCAAAACAGAAACTGAAAAAAAAAAAAAAAAAAAAAATTTGTCTTGGATGAAAAAATGTGCAGTAAATGTGTTTGTCAAGTTGTATTTAGTGCAACAAAACAAAACATAAAATTAAAAAAAAATATATATATATATATATATAATATTATAAATAAATATATATAAATAAATATATATTTTTTTTGGATAAAGATGTATAAAGGATAAAGATGTATAGTAAATGTGCTTGTCATGTTGTTTATAGCACAACAAAACAAAAATGAATTTCACTTGGATGAAAAATGTGTAGTTAATGTGCTTACCAGGTTGTATATAATGCAACAAAAAACAAACATAAAACAAATAAAAAAACAAACAAAATTTTCTCTTAGATAAAAAAAAATGTGCCTCTCAGGTTGTTTATAGAACAACAAAATGAAACAAATGGAAAAAAAAAAACAAAGACAAAGAAAACCAGAACATTTCTCTTGGATGAAAAATGTGTAATAAATATGCAAGTTGTATTTAGTGCAACAAAACAAAAATATGAAACAAAAAACAAATCCAAATTTTCTCTTGAATAAAAAATGTGTAGTAAATGTGCTTGTCAGGTTGTATATAGTGCAACAAAACAAAACAAAAAACTAAATTTTGTCTTGGAAGAAAAAACATCTAGTAAATGTGCTTGTCATGTTGTTTATAGCTAGGGTGACCACACGTCCTCTTCTGGATTTCTAAATCGCCCAAAATGTCTGGGAATTGGTTTTTACTTTCTACAGTCGCCATTCATTATTTGCATTTTTTGTATTAAAGCCCTGCTGCTGACTATTTTCTTAATCCCCCTCCTGCTGAATTTCTGACCATTACTGCCTGCTCATGCAAACATTTTAATATTGCATATAATTTTCTGGCATCAGGGAGCTGCTATCAATATGCAGAGTATTTAAATCTCTTTTGAATGAGCGCTCGCTGTTCACTTTCACTTTCGATTTGGCGATCACGCACACTCTGTGTAAAGGGAGTACATCTTATAAGAACAGATATCTGCTGAGCAGCAAATCCTTCAGCATGGTCTGTCAGTCATCTCTCATTACTCTTGACTCATGATCAGACTCCTGCAGCTTGTGCTGGATGCAGGCTTGCCAAGTCCGTGTTTTTTCCCCCCATGGAATTGGGGTACTGTTGCCATGGGTTGATTTCCTCCCGTGGGTTAAAGGTTTGAAATATTGCATAAATTACATTTAACTGAAATGCTTGTAACGATGAAAAATTTTGCATTTTACCCATGATAAACTGTGGTAGATGTTAAGTTTTGTGAAGGATTGCCACTGGTAAGAAGCCTTTTAGCTTTGTTTATGATGAATCTGCATAAAAGTGAACAGTGACTGCAAAATATGTATTTTAGGTATGGAAATGACATATTTTGAGTTTTGATATAACATAAACCCACCCCCTCCCCCAACCGGCCCCCACTCTCCTCTTTTTAGAAAACTGAAATATGGTCACCCTATTATAGCACAACAAATCAAAACAAAAATGAAACAAAAAAAACAAAAAAAAAGACAAAGAAAACAAAATTTCTCTTGGATGAAAATGTGTAATAAATGTGCTTGTCAGGTTGTATTTAGTGCAGCAAAATGAAACAAAAAAACAAATCCAAATTAACCTGGATAAAAAAAAAAAAAGTGTACTAAATGTGCAACAAATCAAAACAAAAACAAACGAAAAAAACAAAAAAAAATTCTTGGATGAAAAATGTGCAGTAAATATGCTTGTCAGATTGTTTATAACAACAAAAAAATTAAACAAAATTTTCTCTTTGATGAAAAATATGTAGTAAATGTCAGGTTGTATATTAGTGCAACAACAACAACAAAAAAAAATATTTTTTTTCTTGGATAAAAATGTAAAGTAAATGTGCTTGTCGTGTATAGCACAACAAAACAAAAAAATTAAACAAAAAAAAACAAAAACAAATTTTTCTCTTGAATGAAATATGTGTAATTAATGTGCTTATCAGACTGTATAAAGCAACAAAGAAAAAACAACAAACAAAAATTGTTCTCTTAGATAAAAAATGTGCTTCTCAGGTTGTTTATAGAACAACAAAATGAAACAAATGAAAACAAAACAAAGGCAAAGAAAACAAAAAATAATTCTTGGATGAAAAATGTTTAATAAATGCGCTTGTCAGGTTGTTTATAACACAACAAAAAAACAAAAATAAAACAAAAAACAAAATTGAAAAATGAAAGAAAACAAAATTTTCTCTGATAAAAAATGTGTAGTAAATGTGCTTATCAGGTTGGGTATAGACACAAAACAAAAACACAAACATAAAAAAAACAAAAATAACAAAAAACAACAATAAACAAAACAAAATTTACTCTTGAATGCATGAAACACTGTCTTAGAATTTAGCCATAAAGATATTTTAAGGCAGCATAAATTTGCAGCCAGCTGTTTGCTACAGGCTTTGTGTCAGGAGCCAAAGATGCCTTGAAATCCTGTCTAGATTTTAGCTCAGTAGGTTTGGGAACAGAGCTTATGTTTTTGGATCCTGTTGTTTTTCGCTCCTCCGTCATTCGTACCTGTCTAACTCCTCCTGTTCTCTGCAGGAAAGTTCCATCGCAATGCGTAGCTGTTCATCAAAACTGGTGGCCACAGCAAACGCTCCCGGCGCCCGAGGCTCGGTCAGTGAGCTGTAACACGGAGGTGAGATGGATGCGGGATCAGACGGGGATAACGGCGGGCCAGCATCGGACTCGACACTCTCCCCTCCAGCCAGTGACAAAGACAGAGATTCCTGAATCGCCCTGTCAGAGACACAATCACATTTCAAACAGCTGAACAATTGATATGCACATCCTCACACTCAACACTCAATCCACACACACACACACACACCTCTCAAGCTGAGAGTCCTCCTCATAAAGCGGAGGCTGAGAAACTGGACGAGTGTTAGTGAGAGCCTCCCATATGGTCACCTACAGAAACGCACAGGAAAAGAAAGAGAAATGAGGGAGCGGGTGGAAAGCTGTGGAGGGAATGATGAAAAGCTGATGTCTGCTAATTGTTTAGTATTGACTAGAGCTTCACAATTACTCGTAATAATTATAAAGACTATGAAAAAGGCTTAATAATGAGAAGTAAAGCATCTGTTAAAATCTGGGGCCAGAACATAGCCATGATGTTAAGACTGTTTTAAATTAATAACAAGTATAACCAGCTAAAAATTAAGATTACTAACTTACACAAGTCTTAGCAGTTTATGCAACCATGTTTTTTTTTTTGCAACATTGAAACTAATCACAGAAATGTCTGCTGTGCATATTAATTTTTAAAATTAAATTAAAGTAGTTTTTTTTGGTATTTATCCTGAACAGGTTGAATATGTGGTGGCATTCTTGGTTATAGCACAAAAAAGCAGATGGTGGTTGAATAAATGATTCACAAGTTTGTTATATAATGTTTCAGTGGTTGGTAAGTTTAGGTGGCTGGTTTATGGTAACAGCTTACTTTGGTTAAAAATGACTAAAAATGACTACAGAGATAAACACTGTCAGAATATCTAAAGTGACTAAGGACTGGTTGGGTTTACATGAAAGTAAAAAAAATAAAATAAAGAAACAGTCAGATATTTCCAAATTTATTGGGACAAAAATGTACACATCAAAAATAAATAAATAAATAAATAAAATAAAATAAAATAAAATAAAATAAAAAAGGGAACAGAGATTATGTTTTTGGATTCTGCAATTTTCATGCCATATATATTTCAATAATGTAATAATTGCAGGGCAGTATCAGTTTATGAGTGGCTTTACGGAAAACAAACCCAAATCTGATTTCTTTTCACCCAAAATAATGACTAGATTATTTCCCAGTTATAAAGGAGAAAATACAGTTCTAATAGCAGGAATCTAGTTTACTTGCTATTTAGTGTCTGAATATGAACTCTGAATATCATGCTTCTAAAATAAACTCTGGATATCCTTGAAAAACAAAAAAAATAAATAAATAAAAAAATAAATCACTCTCTCTCAAATCATATAAACCTAGCACCTTGGAAAACATCTGTTTCCAGGCAGACTGATAAAAACATGCAGCGACTCTCAGAAGTTGTGTACAGCCAGCCAATCAGAACAGAGCTTGCCAGATCGAGAAAGTGCATGGCATGTTTTGTATGCAATGCATTAGAATGACGATCCATGGATATACCATGTGATGTGATGCCATTACCTGATCACTCTCTGTTCCCGCATCCAGCAGACTCTGCTGTATGGCGAACTGGAGTAAATTATCATCCTCATCCCTCATTGGTTCACTGCGGCCTGGTCCAAGTGTGGTGTATTCTGGGGGAGGCTCAAACACAGACGGGTCGACTTCACACTGCAGAGGAGGCGGCGTCTGACCTGAAAGCAGTGAGGTGAGGCTAAATACCTGTCACAGTCACAGTCAGAGCAACTTTAGACCTGAAGAGATGCTTACCGGCCTCTGTGGCTCCTTGAGGAGATTGTACAGTAACAGAACTGACCGGTTCATCACAGCCGCACAGATTGCTGAATGTCACTCGAGCATTCAACACATGGAAGAGAGGAATTTCTAAGAGTCAGGACAATGATTAAAGTCAATTTAAACTGCCGTTTACAACCATTTTTGGTGTAAAACAGGACATTTCTTGAGAAAATAATTTAAATAAGACCACAAATAAATGTAATATGCACAGATGAATGGAAAATTAAAATTCTGTCATCATTTACTCACTATCAAATAGGGGTGGGCGATATGACCAAAATCTTATATCATGATAAGAGTAATTTTATTTCCCAGTAACGATATATCACAATATAGTTTTTTTTTTTTTTTAATTAGTTGTTTTAAGCTTTAAATAAGGTCTTTATGATATAAACATTTTTGATACTATAGAAATTTCATAATTCTTGTCAACTAATACTAGCCTAAATAAAAAATAAAAATAAAAAAAACTCAAGGTCACCGAAGACGAGTAAACAGTCAGTGATTAAATAAGAATAATACATTAATTACAAGCAATAGGACAAAAAAAAAAAAAAAAAAAACTACAGTAGAAAAAAATAAATAAGAATACATTGTATATACTGTATCAAATGTATAAAACTATGCATATTCTTCATTGTGTAAATTTAATATATTTTTTGTAACTAAAGATACAAAAGTGATTTAGTCAAGAGCAGTGAGAGATTTTCTGTCTTTTGTTGTTTGATTAACATGAATAACAGACAGCAGGAATATTAGACCGCTGTCACTTTAAGAGCTGCCCCGGATCCAAGGTACTGTTACATGTGTGCTTTTCTTTCTCAGCTGTTTGCTTCCACTTAAGACCTAAATTACTGTGTTTACGAGGATACTTGCAAAGACGTGCATTTTGACACATACAAGTGTGCGTATTTAACACAGTCAAGGCCTTTAAAGAAGTAAAAATAACTTAATGGAAGTCAATGGGACCTGAAATGGTTTGCTTACCAACATTCTTCAAAATATCTTCTTTTGTGTTCCATAGAATAAAGAAATGAGTAAATGATGAGGGTAAGCAAATGATGACTGAATTTTTGGGTGGACTGTCCCTTTAAGAAAGTAAATAGCAAAAGATTTTGATTGCATGTTGACTTTAAGGACATAAAATGATCAATCAACTCGATGTGACACTTCTTCTCACCAATCTTTACAGGAAAGCCAGGTGGTAGGCGTAGGGTGATGAAGTCACGCAGCTTGGCAAAGTGGGCGTTAGAAATGGCCATGAGGTCAATGATGGGCGTCACTTGCTCAGCCAGCGAGAGAGGATGAGCTTCACTCAACCACAGTGTGGCCTTAAACCTGAGCGAGACACACAGAGGTAAAGAGACAAAGCAAATATTCTTAATTCACATGCAAACACGGTTCAAATCATGGCACTCTGGAGTTGCTATAGAGACGGTACCTCTGCACTTTGCTGGTGAGCTCAATGGGCCGCCCAATATCTCTGCCATTCAGATTAAACTCTGCATCGAAGTACTCCTCCGCTGTGATAGCTGTTGGGTTATGGGGACTAGCGCACTGAGAAACCTGACTCTAGAAACACAGTAAACAAATGAATCAGTGTTGTCTCCAATCAGCACAGTCACAAATAGACTCTGTAAACAATATATTTAGTTTTTATGCTCACCAAGGCTGCATTTATTTGATCAAAAATACTGCAAAAACAGTAATGTTGTGAATTATTATTTTCAATTTTTAATAACTGTTTTCTATTTTAACATATTTTATAATGTAATTTCTTCCTGTGATCACAGCTGAATTTTCAGCATCGTTACTCCAGTCTTCAGTGTCACACAATCCATCAAAAATCATTATAATATGCTGATTTCAAGAAACATTTCCTATTATCAGTGTTGAAAACAATTGTGCTGCTTCATATTTTTTGTGGAAACCATGATAGATTTGTTGAAGGTTTCTCTGATGAAAGTTCAAAACAACAACATTTTAAATGTCTTTAATTTAAATCATCAACCATGCTCAATAAAAAATACATTTCACTCAATAACAACAAAAAAATCTAACATTCAATCTAATTGAATGGTGGTGTATGTGTTTATTTTTTTATATATGTTTCAGGCTATTTTTTTTTAATGATTATATTAATCATGAACATTTTCAAATAATTTTTATCTTTAAATATTGTGTTAATTTCTTATATATTTATAATTTATAGTTTTGTGAGGTAATTTTAACATTTGTTTAGTAAATGTTAAAAAAAAACTAAATATATTGAAATTTTAAATTAAAAATAAGATCATATGCAACTGGACTGAAATGATATGCACTGATCAGTGATCACACTCACCCCAGTACTAGAGACGTGCTGCTCAGCAATACCAAGAAACGACTGTAGAGGAGTTCTAGATCCTGAAAGAGCAGAGAGGCCAGTTTTAAGTAGAAGGTGACAGCACAGAAAGGGAAATGCATTTGAGAAAATATATGTATATGTACTAGGGGTGGAACGATACATGTATTCGTACCGAACCGTCACGGTATGGACATCTCAGTTCGGTGCATGAGGCCTTACAACAAATCCAGGCAATTAACCCCCAATCCAGAAGGGGGCGCCCACAGTAATGCAACGCTGTTTGATAACCTCCAGCAGAAGAACAGCAAATGCCATGAGTTGCAGTAGCCCCTCACTGCAGAACAAAGATCCAGGGGGCGGGGTTGAATCCACTTCTAGGGGGTGGAGACTGATAGGTTTAGGGGTGGAGATGGGTGGGTTTAGGGATCAGGGGGTGGAGACAGGTAGGTTTAGGGGTGGAGATGAGTGGGTTTAGGGATCAGGGGGTGGAGATGGCTAGGTTTAGGTATATGTAAGGTGGGAGGAGTTGGATCTGGATCTTGTGTTCTGCAGTGAGGACCAACTCATGAGTTGGGCACTTGCAAACAAAGCCCGCAGACAGTGACCAGGTGCTGATTCTGGACGCGTCTCTCATATAGACTGACAAAGGAGTATACTTTAAAGGCTTGCGCACTCAACTGTTTACGAAATGGAGCTTTGTGCTCGTGTATACTACCTCTCTCATTCGGCACAAATCCAAATATTCCATAATATTTCCATATTTGCGATGTAACGTATCTGAATGCTAAACTAATATTTTTTATGTAAATTATAGGCTTTGTTGCGTTCCAACGGTGACACAGAAGCGGGCACGCTGATGTTTGGTTCACTATATTTTATTTTGATAAAGTACCAACTAGGGCTGTCAAAATGACTGAAAAGCTAAATTCGAATTTTCTACATAAATATTATCAATTTAAAAGCAATTTAAAAATCGAATTTAAAAGGCATAATTTCAGTTAGGGGGAAAAAAGCTTTTGGCTTCTCTCCTGAGGCCACAAGAGGGCGCATCGAGCAAAATATTATGCACATTTCTTCAAAGCGTAATAAAATAACACGACTGTCTTTGAAAAAAGTGCATAATGTTTAAAATAATGTTTATAAACCATATATAATTGATAAAGTTGCTTAAACAATTAGAAAAAAACAGCACCATGCATGTATGTATAGTTTAATAAAAAGAACCGAAAACCAATCACAAAGAGTAGGCTACTTTCTTCATTTAAAAACTTGACATGCAGTGGGATGGGGAAAATCCGCCATAAAGTCTTGAGACATGTTTTTTAAAAGTTGAACATTCATTTTACATGGCTTTCTAAACATGCGTCTCTCTTGTGCGAGACGCAAGTGCAACGCTGATAGATGTCCCTATAGAAAAAGCGATAAATATGCATTCTGTGTGAACGGCTTGGTTTCAGTTTCGCCGTAAACAACACTTTCTCCACACTGATGCTCTCGTTTTCCGCAATATTCTGAATGAACAACGTAGCAGCGCCGTAGCATCTAGTGGGTTCAACTGGATAGTTTAACAAAAGCATTAAAATGCAATGACAGCGTCATCGTTGTCGCATCTCATGTGCCACTGATAAGGCTGCCTAACACACAGCTAAAATTGTGCAAAAAATGTGGATTTTTTTTTTAAAAATTTGATGAATATTCGAAATTCGAATTTTTTTTTTTGACAGCCCTAGTACCAACTGCGCTGTCAAGTTAGCAATGCTGGAACCGATGTGTTTTGTGTGTGTGTGCGCGCTCCGGCGCGATCACTTCAACTGTTTCCTTATACCAGCAGAATCAACTTTAAACACTTATTATTGTCTTATTAATAATGCATCACTGTATAAAGGTCTGCTTTTATGTGTGTACACTCACAATGAAAACAAAAGATTGTGCTTTTGTAAAATAAAGAAAACAAATAGGATGTCGCTTTCTGCCATTTGAGTTTCCTTTCTGTGAACAAATTAAGCGTGTCACAAAAATTAACTGAAACAACTGAAGCATATATAGGCTGTTACGCGTCACACTGTTTTTTTCCCTTGTTTATCTGTAAACTAAATCAAATATATTTCAAGAATTTATTCCTTGTATGTATATATGTACTGCAGATTTTATATATATAACAATGTAATAACATTTAGTATTTTCACATCTAGGTGGAAAAAATTGTAATACGTACTACTGTCTGTTCAAAATAAATGAAAAGAAACCGAGCATAGTAGATTTGTTTTTTTGGTTTTTTTCCTGTTGTACCGAAATCGTATCGAACCGTGACCCCTAAACCGAGGTATGACCCGAACCGTGACATCTGTGTACCGTTCCACCCCTAATATGTACATAAACTATATGTATGTCATATATGTACATAAACTATTTGTATGACTGTCAGCATAATTTTTCTGTTTGTATGGGTTTAAGTACCTTTACTCCTAGACTTGTCCTGATCAGAAAGGTGTTCAGTCCGAGAACGTGTCACTAACTCCACATTACTGGCACTGTAAACCTACAATTATATAATTATAAAAAACAATCAGGGAGGTCATTTTGTCCTCTGCACAAGTGTTTTCAGCAAGGCTCAGAGCTGAACGCCTCTTAAATTGGACCCACCTTTGCTTCATATCCACTGACAACCTCTGTCTTCTCAGAGCGCCATCCCCAAATCCCAGACTTATTTCTAGAGTCAGACAGAACAGGGAATTAGATGTGCAACAGTTGTTTCCAGAGGTAAAAACTATAAAACTCACTACCTAGAGAAATTGATTTTTAATGCTAAATTATAAAGCTTGAAAGACAGACCTACTGTGAGCTTTAAAGGGGTCATGAACTGAGAAGTCAAAATTCCCCTGATCTTTTGACATTTAAGAGGTCATTGTACTATACACACATCCTGTACGTTTCAGAACTCAAAACTTTCTTGTTAGTCTAAAACAGCTTATATTGAAGCTAGTCTGCCAAAACAACAGCTTGTGGAATCAATGTGCCACTCTATGATGTAATAGTGTGGCTAAACACCGCCTCCGCAGATCAACGTCTGCCTCTACATCACTGACTGTTTAGCCCCGCCCACCAATTCTATATCACTGCCTGTTTAACCCCCTCCCACCAATTCTACATCACTGCCTGTTTAGCCCCGCCCACCGATTCTACATCGCTGCCTGTTTAGCCCCGCCCACCGATTCTACATCGCTGCCTGTTTAGCCCAGCCCACCGATTCTACATCGCTGCTTGTTTAGCCCCACCCACCGATTTGCGCATATAGTAGGCAAATGACAAGAGTGGCAAATGTATGTCTACACAGAAACCAATTGATAAACTTAAATTTTTAATAAAGATCCAGACTGCTTCAGTAAGAACTTGGTCCTTTGTTCACTTCATTTTACTGCGGATTCATTTACAAATAAGGCACAATTCGAAGCAGGATTTTCAGAAACTGTTATTACGTGATCACTATTGCTTTGTCTCTTCTTACAGATCACTTGATATGTATTGAGCTATTTATGCATTTTTAACCTAAATCACAGCAGCGTCCACGAGGAATGTACGCTGCCAAACATACAACTGTTACCAATACCAATCATAGCAGTGGGCGTTTACTTCCGAGTCTACAATCCGCCACACCTATGCAAACAGAGCGTTCTGATGAGGGGGTCAAAACAGGACAGAAAATAGCCTATTACTTATAAATTATCATATTTTTTAAAGTAAAAATCTTGATAATATTATAAGTGGACCTCAGAGAACAGTACAAAATAAAAAAGGCAGTTCATGACCCTGTAAGGTTGTTAAATCGATGATATATGCTTCTGCTGAAGCCATCCTTTGTCATTATTTCAGTTTATTTGTAAAATAATCATGTTTAAAGGGGTGATCTAATGGATTTTTTGAAGGCTTGATTGTGTTTATGGGGTGCACAGCAACATGTGTTCATGCTGCTGTGCATAAATGTATAAATAGAGCAGTTCATTGTTGGTGCTGAGCATTGTTGGTGCTGAGCTGATCTGAGAGAGAGAGAGAGAGAGAGAGAGAGAGAGAGAGAGAGAGAGAGAGAGAAAGAAAGAGAGAGAGAGAGATGCAGAGCAGGGCGACGCGAAGAACAGGATGAGAACCGCTGCTTTAGAACATTGAGTTTGAAACTTGTGAATCCATTAGAATCATTAGAAGACAGAATCGCGATTAATGCTGTATATGAATAGATTTTTACGTGCACCCCTAGTTTTCTTCCTCTTCTCTAAAACAGCGCAGCATGGCCTCGCCCCCTCTTCGTTGCATGTTCCCGGGGGCGGGGGTTATCTGGGTTTATGATGTCAGTAACTCGGAAGTATTTTGTTGTAGCCCCTTACCAGCTGTTCACTGTAGGTCAATGCTATGCTAATTTTGTAAAAGACAATTTCTCCTTTTGCATTGAACTTTGAGCTTCGTAACTTTGCAGATGTTGTTTATGCTCACACAGCTACATTATACACTAACAAAAGTTAAAAAGGTGAAATCGTACTATATGACCCCTTTAACAGTTGAATCTATGGTGATGGGCAGAGCTGGGTAGTAACTGATTACATGTAATTTGGATAACGTAATCAGATTCCAAAAATTAAGTACTTGTAATTAGAGTAAGTTACATTTTAAAATACTCGTATCCAGACTACAGTTACTTTTTTATTGATTACATTATTACATATTTACGCAATAGCAATAAATTATTCATTATTTATTGATTCTCTCTAATTCCTCTTTTTAATATTTTAAATTTTCCTTTCTAAAATAGTCTACCGCTTATATACTCAGAAAGTCCAGTTTTGTGGACATTCACACATAGACTAGTCATTAGTCAGGTGGCAACAAAGCATTTGACCAATGGATTTACAAAAATCATTTCAGGTTTAAGAAGTGTTTCAACATTGCATCAACTACTGATGAACACATTCATTTTTATTTGAATTATCACTCAGTAGGTTATTTAACCATGTATTATTATGTATTATTGAAAGGCTTTTGTCTTTCAAACTCATTAAAATGCACAAATTCTCAATATTTCTTATGTGCAGACAATCTCAAACTTTTTGTCATCTGAACCTCTTTCACCTAATATATTTACTTTAAAGGGGTGGTCAATCAGCAATTCTGTAAAAGACAACGTCTCCATTTGCATTGGATTTTAAGCATCGTAACTTTGCAGATGTTGTTTATGCACAAACAGCAACATTACACACTAACTAAAGTAAAAAAAGTGAAATGATAATCAATGGCCCCTTTAAGTATCCCTGAGATTTTAAAATAAATATTTTAATTATTAAGTATCGCATTTGCATGTTCACAGTTCTCTGACATTGGTTAATGGTCATATGGTGTGCAGGTAAACAAAATATCTCTTCTTTTTTAGTAAGTGAATTATTTTTATTGTTATTTTAAAATGATTTATTTTAATTTTACATTTTTATGATTTAATTTTACATTTTTATCAAACTGGAACAGTTCCTTTACTGTTCCAGTTTGGGAAACCTTGATGTAATATTATGATTAAGGCACTTCATGTTGTTAATTACAATGAAAGGAATATATTTTCTCACTCTTTGTATTTTTACATCATTATGGTACAAGATTATCCTGTTTAAATCAATGTGATAAATGAGTTAGGTCAAAAGTAATCCAAAAGTAATCTGATTATATTACCTAAAATGTACAATGTAATGGATTACATTACTAACTAAAATTTTTGTCATGTAATTTGGAATCAGTAACGGATTACCATTTGTAAGTAATCTACCCAGCTCTGGTGATGGGTAACTACATTACCCATGGTGCCAAACAGAAAATTCCTCCAATCAGAGAGTCATGCCTAACAAACAAAGCCAAATAAGCCTGCAGGAACGCCAACTCCCATGAAGCACCATAAATGATGTAATCGAGTCGTTGCCGCTAAGCTGTCACAATACTGTAATTTTTTTGCGATAAAAAAAAATAAAAAAATAAAAAATTATATATATATATATATATATATATATATATATATATATATATATATATATATATATATATATATATATATATATATATATATATATACACACACAGGTGCATCTCAATAAATTAGAATGTCGTGGAAAAGTTCATTTATTTCAGTAATTCAACTCAAATTGTGAAACTCGTGTATTAAATAAATTCAGTGCACACAGACTGAAGTAGTTTAAGTCTTTGGTTCTTTTAATTGTGATGATTTTGGCTCATATTTAACAAAAACCCACCAATTCACTATCTCAACAAATTAGAATACGGTGACATGCCAATCAGCTAATCAACTCAAAACACCTGCAAAGGTTTCCTGAGCCTTCAAAATGGTCTCTCAGTTTGGTTCACTAGGCTACACAATCATAGGGAAGACTGCTGATCTGACAGTTGTCCAGAAGACAATCATTGACACCCTTCACAAGGAGGGTAAGCCACAAACATTCATTGCCAAAGAAGCTGTCTGTTCACAGAGTGCTGTATCCAAGCATGTTAACAGAAAGTTGAGTGGAAGGAAAAAGTGTGGAAGAAAAAGATGCACAACCAACAGAGAGAACCGAAGCCTTATGAGGACTGTCAAGCAAAATGATTCAAGAATTTGGGTGAACTTCACAAGGAATGGACTGAGGCTGGGATCAAGGCATCAAGAGCCACCACACACAGACGTGTCAAGGAATTTGGCTACAGTTGTCGTATTCCTCGTTAAGCCACTCCTGAACCACAGACAACGTCAGAGGCGTCTTACCTGGGCTAAGTAGGAGAAGAACTGGACTGTTGCCCAGCGGTCCAAAGTCCTCTTTTCACATGAGAGCAAGTTTTGTATTTCATTTGAAAACCAAGGTCCTAGAGTCTGGAGGAAGGGTGGAGAAGCTCATAGCCCAAGTTGCTTGAAGTCCAGTGTTAAGTTTCCACAGTCTGTGATGATTTGGGGTGCAATGTCATCTCCTGGTGTTGGTCCATTGTGTTTTTTGAAAACCAAAATCACTGCACCCGTTTACCAAGAAATTTTGGAGCACTTCATGCTTCCTTCTGCTGACCAGCTTTTTAAAGATGCTAATTTCATTTTCCAGCAGGATTTGGCACCTGACCACACTGCCAAAAGCACCAAAAGTTGGTTAAATGACCATGGTGTTGGTGTGCTTGACTGGCCAGCAAACTCACCAGACCTGAACCCCATAGAGAATCTATGGGGTATTGTCAAGAGGAAAATGAGAAACAAGACACCAAAAAATGCAGATGAGCTGAAGGCAACTGTCAAAGAAACCTGGGCTTCCATACCACCTCAGCAGTGCCACAAACTGATCACCTCCATGCCACGCCGAATTGAGGCAGTAATTAAAGCAAAAGGAACCCCTACCAAGTATTGAGTACATATACAGTAAATGAACATACTTTCCAGAAGGCCAACAATTCACTAAAAATGTTTTTTTTTTATTGGTCTTATGAAGTATTCTAATTTGTTGATAGTGAATTGGTGGGTTTTTGTTAAATGTGAGCCAAAATCATCCCCATTAAAAGAACCAAAGACTTTATTTAATACATGAGTTTCACAATTTGTGTTGAATTACTGAAATTAACTTTTCCACGACATTCTAATTTATTGAGATGCACTTGTATATAGTTGCATATTTCTCCATCATTTTTAATTCATGTTATTTGCAATCCTTCATTAAAGCCATTAAGTACACAGTCTTGTATGTGTCTTTTTGTCTCATTTCCAAGTATATATTTTTTTTGTAATTGTAATGTTGTGATTCTCCTCATAGCTGGCTGGTTTGGTTCATGGTTTATAACACTTTAACAAATGCTTTTTTAAAATCCCTATGGGAAAAATGGAAAAAACCTCCGGAACCAGCACCACTGAAAAACTGGCCATGCCGTAATGCACTCCATACAGACTCAGACTAATTAAATCTGTGGTAAAGCCTCTTCCTGTACCTCTCGAAGGCAATGTTGCGTGTGTTGAGATGAGTGGACACTATAGGAGAGGTGAGTCTCTGGGCCGTGTTCTCCTGCGAGGGCAGCATGGCGGCGAGCAGAGAGGGAGCGTCCCGCGGAGACAGAGACAGTGGTTCTGTATACACCACCTGCTTCTCGTGGTCCACCTCCATCACCATGGCCCCGCTCTCTGCAAAACACACAAACCATTTGAAAGCACTGAACTCTGTGTGAATCCTGTATGAATGCGTGATGAAGACTCACCTCCACCTTTAAAGATGTAGCTGCGTCGGCCTTTAAGCCAAGTCATGTGCTCAAAGCCCAATAAAGTGGTGTCGACCCTCAAACACGAACCGCTTTTCCATACACGATACACATCACTTGGACAAACTTTTGATACTAGAGGAACTGAGTAATTGAGACAGAACGACAACTGACTGTCAGAAGCAATTGATCACAGGAGCTGTCCACATCTGTGGTGCTGAAACGGTTAAAGCTGCCATATAGGTTGCCAATGGTGGGTTGGTTGTTGGTTTTATTTACATTTATTGCCATATCAGCTTCTCAGGGTTTAAAATGGCAGATACAGATTCAACATTTAATAATCGATAAATAAATACGATAAAATTCACCAACCGTGAGACATAAGTGAAAGTGAAAGAGTTTGTGGGTCTTTCCATACTCTTTAGTTTTCAAACTCACCCCAGCTAGTAAATTCCCATTTCATCTCCACGTAGAAATCGCGTGCCTGCAAGAAAGACGATTTGTTAGAATGCCTTCTGAAAGAGGATGGCAAATCAAACCAATACTGTACCTGATAAGTTTATGAAAAAGGCATAGGGATTTACCCAATGAATGCACATCAAATGCATCTTCAGTCAGGGTGTATGTATGCATGTGGATCACCTGTCTCAGTTTGCTCAGCAGCTCAGGAATACCAGCCAGTCTCTCTGTGGCTCTTCTGAAGTCTCTGTACTGAAGGATCAGCTGTACCAGCTCAGGGTCTCCAGTGCTCACTGCCTCCTGCAAGACTGCACACACAGTTCAACACAGCCATCACCACCGCCGTGCACCAATGAGATTTACTGAAGATGCATATGTCGGAAGACAAGGAAAAGCTCTTAAAGGACAATGAAAATTAGACACTAATGACCTTTTTGTGTGATTCCAGACCTGTGTGATTTTGTCTTTTTTTCCCTGAGGAATATACACAGAGAATCCCAGAATCTCCAGAATCCCATGGCAACTCTTTTCAATATAATGAAAGAGAGAGGGGACTGGGGCTGTCAATCTCCAAAAATGAAAACAACATCAACATAGAAGTATCAGCTTGTGTAGTATATTCCAAGACATACCACAGTAGCTATGTTTACATGCACCGTAATAATCCATAATTGGACTGATGTCTCAAATGGACTAAAAGGCCTTGATGTAAGCACCGCAATTGAGCTCTTATTGAGCTAGATTAAAATTGAATTTTGATTGGATTGAAAGAGGTGGTGTAGCCCTGACATAATATGATCAAGTGGAAAAAAATAAGCATTTAAATGCATGAATCCATCTATTTTGTCAGTCGGATTCAAAAATACCATGCACATGGTGCAGTGTTGAAATGGGTATGAGCTTTTTTAGCTATAGACTGAAATCTTGGATTCTGCTGTATTTTCAGTGAATAACTTACATCTCAGTCTGCACCTCACACAAAGTTATAGTATGGCTTTACAAGTCATATGGACTATTTTTATGGTGCTTTTGTCATTTTTGAAGCTTAAACCTTATATTATGTTGCAGATCACTTTGATACATTTCAGTTTTTTGAGTTGATGGAAATACTGGTTAACCAACCTATCATGTTTTTCTTGAAATTTTGTGACTTTTTATCATTTAAAGCCATGAAAATGCCTGCAAATATGTATAGTGGAATGTGTACAAAATTTCTATTAGTATTATGATGTTTGTGGGTTAAGCTGCACAGACAGAAATAAAATACATATACACACATATACATATATATATATATATATATATATACACACACATCACAGTTCAAAAGTTTGGGATCAGTAATTTTGTTTCAAGGCTTTATTTATTTGACCAAAAATACAGTAAAAACAGAAATATTGTGAAATATTATCGCAATTTAAAATAAAGGTTTTCTATTTTAATATACTTTAAAATATAATTTATTCCTGTGGTGGCAAAGCTTAATTTTCATCAGTCATTACAGTCTTCGGTGTCACATGATCCTTCAGAAATGTGACCCTGGAGCACAAACCCAGTCATAACAGTAATTAAAAGAAAAAAAAAAAAAAAAAAAAAAAGAGAGAGATTCAATAAATACACTTTCCACTGATGTATGGTTTGTTATGATAGGACAATATTTGGCCGAGATACAACTATTTGAAAATCTGTAATCTGAGGGTGCAAAAAAATCAAAATATTGAGAAAATCGCCTTTAAAGTTGTCCAAATTAAGTTCTTAGCCATGCATATTACTAATCAAAAGTTACGTTTTGATATGTTTACGGTAGGAAATTTACAAAATATCTTCACGGAACATGATCTTTACTTAATATCCTAAAGATTTTTGGCATAAAAGAAAAAACGATAATTTTGACCCATACAGTGTATTTTTGTCTATTGCTACAAATATATACGTAAGACTTATGACTGGTTTTGTGTCAGGGTCACAATTCATTATAATATGCTGATTTATTATCAATGTTGGAAACAGTTGTGCTTTTTTTTTTTTTTTTTTTTTTTTGGAAAATAGTTACAATGTTGTTTATAATATTTATAGATTTTTTTTTTTTTTAAATAGATATATATTTATATCATGTTTAGTTTTTGTTTTTCATGGTGTGATTTTTGGTGAAATGTATGGAATCCAACTATCTTTTGAACAATAAAAGCCCATCTCTTCTCTTGTTAAAGTCACACAGGTTTGGGCAATGCATGGGTAAAGGCTGGCCGGACTGAAGCGTGTGTGAAGCAGGCTGCTGCTGTACCTGTCCAGCCCTGTGTGCTGCTGTGTGCGGGATTCGCGCTGTGTCTCAGAAGCACGCGCGTGGACTCCAGATGCCCGAGACACACTGACAGCTCGAGCGGCGAGCGCCCGCGCGGATCCAGCCGCTCCAGGTCATGCTGTAACACACACATCAAAACACGACACACGGCTTTACAGAGGAAAATACCCGTGATTTAAGATACCAAATAGCTTAAACAACTCCATGTACCTGCTTTTTCTGAAGCTCTCGGTCCAGTTCTTGAAACTGATTGTTCCACACCAGATAATGTAAAGGAAACGCCTCTTCAGCCATTTCAATGATGCTAAGTTTTCAGTTGTTTTTATTCTGTTTTAAGTGGTTGTGTTTTATTATTGGTCGCTGAAATGTTTGTTGGGTTGCGGCCACCTTTGCATCTAAACAGATACACAAGCGTTTATTTACGCACCGTTCATCTGATAAAACGTGTTGTTTAATCTGCAAACTGAATTCATTCCCTCAGGACTCCAGAGGTCTCATTCACACTCATTACTGGTCTGATTCGCGTGTTATTTTGCTGTAAATCCTGAAAATATCCACTCACAGTCAAGCCAACAGCTGCTTAGCTAGCGAAGCTAAGTCAAAAAATTCCGCAAGTCTTTATAAAATATCCTCTTCGAGGCTAAAATGATTGAAAATTGATCGATAAAATTGAGCGGCGTTCCGTTAAATGAGGTATAATCGTGAACACGGATGAGTTAGAGGTTTATTTGCAGTAAAGCATCCTTGCGTTAGCAGATAGCTTCCCAACATCCTCCTCAGGCTAGTGCTGCTGGAGCTCGCTGACACATGATGTTAACTCTATCCTCTGATAGGGAAAAACACTGCTTTCCATTATATTCCGACAGGGCTGTACTGAACCGGTGGGAAAATGCAGATAACCCACCGCGGAAAGCGAGCAGAGGCCTAATTTCCATCCGCGTTCATGTGAAAAATGCATCGGACGCAGGCTGGGCTGAGCTGATACCCTCCTCATGGAGAACGAGTGCAACTCATCTGACCTCAGAAAACAGCATGTGCAATATATAAACTCAACTGAGATCAGATAATAACATCACGTGCTGAATTTAATAACATCAGACTGGGACGTGAAGTCATAAACCTTTGAGATCAGACAGGATCATGTGAATTTATACACTCATCTGAGATCAGACAGCATCACTAGAGATCAGAGCATCTTGAGCTGAATTTATAAACTCGTCTGAGATGAACCAGCATCATGCAATAGAATTTGTAAACTGATCTGAGATCAAATAGTATCAGAAACCGAACTGATCTGAGATCAAATAACATTAAGACAGACCCTTATGAGATCAGACAGGACCATGTGCTAAATTTCTAAACTCATATGAGATTAGATGGCATTGTGTCTTGAATGTACAAACTCGTTTAAAACCAGACAGAATAACATATTGCTGAATTTATAAACTATTTTGAGATCAGACTAGGATGTACTGAGTTTAGAAACCCACTTGAGCACAGTCTTCTGAAATCTGATTTTTACACTAGGCAGGAATAATGAAACCTATAATCTTTTTACTTGTTGATGGTTGAATGAAGACGTTCGTTCGCTAAAGGAACGGCTGCCAAAATTCTATGAATAAATAAATTATATGACTACACAGGGCAGCTAGGTCTTAATAGCCATTGCACACATTAATTTATATCCAGTGTTGTAGGTCATCTAAACCAATCGCACAGCATTTAGCTAATCAGTTAACCAAGTAAGAACATATTGTAAACGTTTTAACTTCAGATTTCAGCATCTCCAATTAATTCAAATCAATTCAAGCTCACATTTGTATCATTATTTTTATTTTCTTGAAAAAGAAAAAAAAAAAAAAGTGAAAAAGCTTCTGAAAATAATTATAATGCTACAGATTTCTTTCTGTCGTACTACAGGAGAGGAATACATTTACACAAGGGTGTTTATATATTTATATATCTCTATGCTCTCAGGAGGGAGAGGAATTAAGAACAAAAAGGTATTCCTCAAGTAAAATGACATTTAAGGGGATGAGTGGGAGAAAAAAAAAAAATGCAATGCAAAACCTCCACACTACCGAGGATAAATGGATCTGCGTCAAGATGACAGGATCTTGACAATGGATTAGAGTATCGTTCAACAGTAGAAGCAAAGGTTTTTAAAGGCAGACAGAAAGCTGCTCTGAAATAGAAACCAAACTGTAAAGGAATAGCACCTGTTGATCTCTTTAATAGAAGAGCCCATGGCATGACAGGCCTCAGAACCGATCTGATTGCCAATTGCAGTGTTTGTGTGTACACAGAACAAAGGGAAATAGTTAACTACAAAAGGATACTCATCACCCAGACCTATTTATACATAAGCCCCACTCTGGATGCTTCGAGCTCCTCCCTCCTAAGCCGCTATACATGAAACCCGGCCCTCTGTGAAACAGAGAGCCTCCCTTAAAGACCTACAGAAGCAATCACTCACACACATACATACATACATACATACAGACAGACTGTGTTCCTTCTCAGTCACACAAATATTCACAAAGTCTCTCTCTCCCTGAGGAGGGCGGGTTTTATGATATCCTCTGGATGAGCTTGTCATCTGATAGGCAGTAGAGGGCATTGACAGACAGCTCGGAGATAAAGCTTTCGCATGCCTGCCGCGAGACCCCTTTGCAGCTGCGCAGGTCCAGTACGGAGAGACAGGACAAGCGCCGCAGGTACACCAGACACCGGTCTGTCAGATGGCTGCAACCTGATAACATCAAAGAGGGAAGTTTTTTCATTCATGTTTAACATTTGTCTCCTTACATTACATTTAGTCATTTAGCAGACGCTTTTATCCAATGCGACTTACAAATGAGGACAATAGAAGCAATCAAAACCAACAAAAGAGCAACAATATGCAAGCGCTGTGACAATTGACAATATGACAATATTAGGCTCTCGGTTAGCCTAACGCAGTACACGTAGCAAGCTTTTTTTGTTTGTTTTTTAATGAAAGAAAACAAGTAGAATAGAAAAAATAAGAAAGCTAGTGTTAGAGGGTCAGATAGATACAAAGAAGACTAATAGATACAAAGACGACAGATAAAATAGAATTAGAACAGAGAGAGCTAGAGTTAGAGGGTCAAATAAAGATGGAAGAGATGTGTTTTTAGCCGTTTCTTGAAGATGGCTAAGGATTCAGCTGCTTGGATTGAGTTCGGAAAGTCATTCCACCAGGAGCGAACAGTTAATGAAAAAGTCTGAAAGTGATTTGTGCCTCGTTGGGATGAACAATAAAGCGACGTTCACTTGCAGAACGCAAGCTTCTAGAGGGCACACAGGTCTGAAATGCTGAATTTAGGGTAAAGGGGTGCAGAGCCAGTGGTGGTTTTGTAGGAAAACAATAATGTCTTGACTTTTTTTTTTTTTTAATTGACTCCTTAGTTGAGAGCTGTAAACGGGTTGGTGTGTGTTTGCGTACCTGCTAAGTTGAGGTGTGTGAGTGTGTTGCGTGTGGAGGAGCCCACAGCGCTGAGGAGGTTGAGAGCACCATCTGTGATGGGACAATGCGAGAGCTCCAGACGAGTGAGCAGAGGCATGTGTCTGATGATCAGCCTCACCGTGGCTTCAGTCACCTCCAGACCGCACAGCCACAAGCACTGCATGTTCTTCATCTGGGAACGGTTGTCACTGCCTATGGACACACAGACACATGGGTTTCAATGCATCGCTTACAATAATTTCAGTTTGCACATCATAATTTTTTTTTTTTTTACGATATTAGCTATTTAATTTGTCACTCTTGAGCTTTTGTGTCTTGTTTTGCATCTCCAAGTTTGTTTGTTTTTAACACCATTCCAGCTTCTGTGGCTATTTTCATGGTGAGAATTATTACGGCTGAATTATATCATGTTTTTATAATTTATTTTTGCTAAAAACTCCAAAACTGTATTTGGCTTAACTCTGTTAAAAATCTCTTCAAAAGAGTTAACTGAATAAAGTTTGCTTAAAGAGCTAAAGCCAGCACAATCTAATAAAACATGCTTAATGGATAAAGGGATTCGGCAGAGAGATTATGTTGGAGGATCTTCCCCAAGTATTAAAAACTTGTGTCATCCTGGAATGACCTATTCTACAGGAGGTACTTGCATCTCCAAGCAACATAGGGTGCTTCATTAGTGAAAGAATCTGAACAAATCAGTTTAACAAATGATTCAATGACCAAATGACTCGTTAAAAAAAAAAAAAATTGCTGAAATTTACTCACCCTCAGTCCATTCCAGATGAGTTTCTTTCTTCATTGGAACAGATTTTGAGAAATTTCGCAAAACATTTAGCTTTTTACTTCACAAGACATTAACTGATGGACTGGAGTCCTGTGGATTGCTTATGGATTACTGTGATGTTTTTAATGAGCTGTTTGGACCCTCATTCTGACGGCACCCATTCACTGCAGAGGATCCATAGGTGAGACAGTGGTGTAGTGCTAAATTTCTCCAATTCTGTTACCATGGAGAAACAAACTCATCTACATCTTGGATGGCCCGAGAGGGAGCAAATTTTCAGCAAATTATCTTTTTTGGGTGAACTATTTCTTTAAGATAGTGACTTGCCACCACCCACTAGCGGCTTGTGTTTCATGAAGTATTAATTTTCTTAAAACCATTTTATAATTAAATATTACATTTTTTAAAAACACAGTTGTAAATGCATGCAACCTACTTTTGAGCTGCATTAAACAGTCTGTGTAAATAAATGCTTTTCCAGATGCACCTTCTGTGTCACCGCTGCAGTGCAAAGATGGATTTTGTTGATTTCATTTTATTTGTATTTACTACTAACTTAATCCTCTTCGTCCCATGAGAGACATAAGGCTTTGTTTTATTTGTAACAGTGTCTTATTCTAATTGAAACTGTTAAAAGTAACAATTCGACAAAAGATGATACATACATGTAATAAAGTATTTTAAAAATGCCCTTAAAAAGGTAAAAATGTCCTTTGAAATTAGTTTAGGGGACAAAATAGTGCCTTGTACTGGAAAAATGAAATACTGCTGTGAATTTACCACTGCGCCAAGCTTTGGCAGCTTTGACAAGCTTTGGCAGTCAGCTGTTCATGACAGGCCTAAACAAGCCATGGCACCAGCACAGAAACACACTCAGTTAAATACTGTCTAATTATCATTATCACCAAAATCCCAGAAAATACTGAAATATTTGTGTCAATATAGCACACCCCTAGTTTCGTGTAATATAGGAAACAGCAATAAATAACAGTTGAGCTGTCTTAAGGCCCGTTCACAGCGAGAACGAGAACTATAAAGATAACGATATTAGCGTCCACACCAGCGAACAATATCACCTGTTTATTCTAAGCGCACGGTCGTCTGCCGCTTTAAATTCTCGAGCTTGGATGGATTTTGATTGGGTGTCGAATATTTGTATCGTTCATCAGCTGGAAAAAAACGTTCTGAAAGTGATTCCAACGATATCGTTTCTCTGTGCCTTTACTGTTATAGCTGTGGTGTGGACTCTGCTATTCTTTAATATTGAGAAAGATTTTTAGAACTATATCTTTATCTTTATAGTTATCGTCCTTGGTGTGAACGGGCCTTTGGGGATTACCTGGTGGGTTCAGCAGCTCCCTGATTTGTGCATCTTTGACGCCATCGGCCCAGCTCAGGTCTAAAGAGCGTAGTAAAGGACAGCTTGGAGAGCTCAGTGCTGAGACTGATGCCCAATTACACCCTGATAGCACCAGATCTTTAAGGCCTGTGAGAGAGCTGCCTGTGAGTCATATCATAAAATGCACAGAGTATAAAAACAGATACAGTGGTGATGTGAGAACAGGCACCTGGCAGGCGGTTGATGAGCCAGCTGAGCTGCTTCTTGGAGATGTTGGCCCAGGAGAGGTCCAGTGTGACAGGCTGCCGTTTGATGATGCCCGTGAGGGCCTGAGGACTTATAGAGCGGCAGCGGCTCAGACTGATCCGTGTCCATAAACGCTTGTCACAGCCCCTATAATCACACCACTGTATTAGAACACACACACACACAACTTTGCTCTGTTCCAAAGCCTAGCAAGCTGCCTTCACAGGCAACATTTAAAGGCATCATGGGCAAGGTATCTTGTCTGGGCAAAATTCTGATGCAGCATCAATTGTATACTTCATGATGAAAGTAATTCCAGAATGCATTGCATCAAAAATCCAAGATGGCCAACAAAGGGAAATGCTGATTATAAATAAACATTTCATGCAATGCTGAAAGATATTAATGACTACAGTAATTTATACAATGTGTATGCAGTATGTTTATGATTAGAGTGGCATGCTCTTATCTTAGCTAAATGTTAAGACCAGATTTTTTTGCGGAGAAATATTTGTAGAGCTGCACAATAAATAAGAAAAAGATCAAATCACCTAATGATCAAATTGCTACAGTTGTCATTTAATAAAATAATATTCACTGCATGTTTCAGAGTGAAGCGTGGCACTGTGTTTATTTATACATGAGCAGATCATAAGCCAGTGTTTTTAGTATCTCAGAGTGAAGTGTGCCACTGTTTTTTTTTTTTTTTTTTACACGAGCAGATCATAAGCCGGTGTTTTTAGTATCTCAGAGTGAAGCGTGACACTGTGTTTATTTACACATGAGCAGATCATAAGCCGGTGTTTTTAGTATCTCAGAGTGAAGTGTGGCACTGTGTTTATTTATACATGAGCAGATCATAAGCCGGTGTTTTTAGTATCTCAGAGTGAAGCGTGACACTGTGTTTATTTACACATGAGCAGATCATAAGCCGGTGTTTTTAGTATCTCAGAGTGAAGCGTGGCACTCTGTTTATTTAAACGAGCAGATCATAAGCCGGTGTTTTTAGTATCTCAGAGTGAAGCGTGGCACTGTGTTTTTTTTTTTTTTTACACATGAGCAGATCATAAGCCAGTGTTTTTAGTATCTCAGAGTGAAGTGTGGCACTGTGTTTATTTAAACGAGCAGATCATAAGCCGGTGTTTTTAGTATCTCAGAGTGAAGCGTGACACTGTGTTTATTTACACATGAGCAGATCATAAGCCGGTGTTTTTAGTATCTCAGAGTGAAGCGTGACACTGTGTTTATTTACACATGAGCAGATCATAAGCCGGTGTTTTTAGTATCTCAGAGTGAAGCGTGACACTGTGTTTATTTACACATGAGCAGATCATAAGCCGGTGTTTTTAGTATCTCAGAGTGAAGCGTGGCACTGTGTTTATTTACACATGAGCAGATCATAAGCCGGTGTTTTTAGTATCTCAGAGTGAAGCGTGGCACTCTGTTTATTTAAACGAGCAGATCATAAGCCGGTGTTTTTAGTATCTCAGAGTGAAGCGTGACACTGTGTTTATTTACACATGAGCAGATCATAAGCCGGTGTTTTTAGTATCTCAGAGTGAAGTGTGGCACTGTGTTTATTTAAACGAGCAGATCATAAGCCGGTGTTTTTAGTATCTCAGAGTGAAGCGTGGCACTCTGTTTATTTAAACGAGCAGATCATAAGCCGGTGTTTTTAGTATCTCAGAGTGAAGCGTGGCACTCTGTTTATTTAAACGAGCAGATCATAAGCCGGTGTTTTTAGTATCTCAGAGTGAAGTGTGGCACTGTGTTTTTTTTTTTTTTTTTTACACATGAGCAGATCATAAGCCGGTGTTTTTAGTATCTCAGAGTGAAGTGTGGCACTGTGTTTATTTAAACGAGCAGATCATAAGCCGGTGTTTTTAGTATCTCAGAGTGAAGCGTGGCACTGTGTTTTTTTTTTTTTTACACATGAGCAGATTTTAAGCCGGTGTTTTTAGTATCCCAAGAGTGACTCGGTTCACTGTAATGGTTGCTCTGAACATACTCCATCTCTGCATCAGTTTATGTGCACTTGAAAATGCAGCAACCATTTTCCCAAAATTATAATGAGATAAACATACAAACTGTCCATTATTAATGTAAAGAGAAGCTTTAAGGGCTCCCTGCATTTTTCTGCCAAAATAAAATCTTGATGGCTTAATGTTAAAAAAATAAAAACAGCCATATTTATTAGTGCTGTCATTTTACAGTTGTACTGTAAAAATGTTTAAATAGTATTTTTTAACAGTGAAATTAAAATAGCTATTGTTATTATTCATTTAAAAAATATGCACGGATATACAAATAAGTACAGCATACACTAATAATAAGAGGAAGAACTACTATTATTAACAACACACAATAAGTTTTTTTTTTTTTTGTGGTGTGGTAAGTGTACTCACCATTTGTACCAACTCTTGCAAACAGCCATGCAAACGCATAGCTCTGCACGAGTCAAGTAGCGGAACACGGACACCCAAACCTCTCTCTCCCAGCCTGGCTCGTTCCCTCCGTTCTGCTCTGCTGAGGGCTGCAAGGCGGAACTGGGGCAAGAGTCTGAGGATTTCGCCTTTTCCGATCGAGTCTTTTTCCCAATTCTCTCTCGAGTCAGCCGGTGAGGGGAATCTTTAAAGTTTGATCTCAGACTCCGCACCATGTGTGAGTGTTTGGATGTGCTTCTAGTCAGAGTGTGTGGTGATGATGAAAGAGCATGTGATTTGTTTACATGCAATCTATCCGCAGGCGAATGAGGACTGTCTGAGCGAGGGGCGCCGTTTCGCAGTGGGGGACGGAGCAGGGCTTTGTGGTTTTGTGGAAGGCTTCTAGAAGACAAGTTGGCTTCCAGTTTGGGAACAATGGCGCTAGGGTCGCGCCGACCCCTCGATGGCTGTAATGTCACTGTGACGCAGGACCCCTGGCCTCTGACATCATCATTTAGCACCACAGAAGTGTCAGATGGAGTCGCCTCTCCTCCCTCACTGCTCCCCTCGCTCTCTCCGTTTCGATGACTTTCTCCGTTCTCGTCTTCACCAGCTTTACCCCCTCGTCTCTGAGGACGGTTCTCTTTACCATTATACGGTCCGTTCTCTATCCTCTCCTCCTGTCCTTCTTCCACAGAGTCATCTCTTTCAACCTCCATCTCCATTCTTTCTCTCAGGCCTCCCCCTCGGCCACCGCCTCGGAGTCGTACCCCTCTTCCACGACAGGAGGACATCCCTCGGCTACGGGAAACGCTCCGTCCGGGTCCCGCTCTGACTACGCCCCCTCTCTCCAGACTCCGGTGACGCAGGAGCTTTGGAGAAAGAAAGACAGATGAACGGGTCTGAGAGACAGACAGAAATAGAGAGAACGAAAGCACAGCCGAGAGTGACAGAGAGAGCGTGTGAGAATGGTAAAAACAGGATTACAGATGCGCTGCGATGAGGGAAGCAAATGTTATAGGCTCAAAACACTCACCGACTGGATGATTTTGTTCCTTTCTAATTTTATCTGCAGAAGACAATAAGTAGGGATGGGTATCGTTTACATTTTATCGATACCGTTACTGCTTATCGATACGGTTATCAATACTATTTGGTGCAAAAAGATATGATGTGAAAAGTTGTTGAAAATTTCAAGTTATTTTATTACTGCTGAACTTTAGCAACTGTATTAAAGTTCTTCAGTCAGGAGCAGGGAGTTATTTTCTCTTTGTGTTTTATTTTATTAACATTAAAGGAATAGTTCACCCATAAATGAAAATTGTCATCATTTACTCACTCTCAAGTTGTTTTAAACCTGAATGAGTTTCTTTCTTCTGTTAAACACAAAAAATATTTTGAAGAATGTATTAATATTTATTCTTGTGCTGAACATAAAGGTTATTTTGAAGAATGTGGGTAAACAAACAGTTGCTGGTCCTCAATGACTTCCATATTTTTTTTCCTACTATCAAAGTAAGTGGGGACCGGCTTAGTTTTGTAACGTGAGCCCACACTTTCGAACGTTTCACTTTTGCCACGATGACTGATTGCACACAAACACACACCGCATATGCGCATGAATATCACATGCACGTCAAGCAAACTTTGGCCACATCATTCAGTGAAGAAAAATGTCAAGCAGCAGCTTTTATTTCATCATTAACATTGAAGTATACGGAGATAAAACAACGCTAGTATCGATAACAGTATCGTTTGTTCTGAAGCTTACCGGTAGTCCGGTATTGACCCAATTACGTACCGGTCCAAAAAAAATACAGGTTCTCGGTACCCATCCCTAACAATAAGAAATCAAACATGCATTACATGAGAGTCTGACAATCATCATAAAGCCAGTTTCACATTGCAACTTAATTTGGCACTGACCACTTGAGACAAAAAGGAAGTGTCAGGCCAACCAGAGTCATTTATGTTTTACGTGAAATTAATGGCCAAGTAAATCTGAAATCAGATTTAAGTGAGAAGAGGTGAAAAGCAAAAAGCCTTAAATATACATGTGTACTTGATATCTTGCCACAAGGCTTTTTTTATTTTGCTAATATATATATATACACACATACACACACACACGCATACACATGAGCAATACAAAAAAAGCCTTGTGGCAAAAAAAAAAAAACAAGATATCATCAAGTACCCCTGTATATAATATACATATTCTACAATATATAATAAAATTACTACTTAAATTGAATATAATATACAATAAAAAATTCCCAGGAACTATGTGAAGTAAGCCAATGAGAGCTTGACTGTCTATAATAATGCTGTCGGTTCTCATACTGTGTTCTTGTTTGTTTTCTTTTTAATTTTTAAATTAATATTTTGATTCAGCAAGGATGCATTAAATCAATCAAAAGTAACAGTAAACATCTATAATCGTACAAAAGTTTTACATTTCAATTTAATGATCTTCTATCGAACTTTCTATTCATCCAAACGATGCTGAAAAATATGTATTAAAGTTTCCACAAAATATGCAGCACAATGGTTTTAACATTTATAATAACTGGAATTGTTTCTTGAGGAGTAAATCAGCATATTAGAATGATTTAGAAGAATCATGTGACAGAAGATTTAAGTAATGATGCTGAAAATTCAGCTTTGATCACAGGAATAAAATTACATTTTAAAATATATTTAAATAGAAAACAGTTATTTTATATTGTAATAATATTTAACTGATTTACAGTATTTTCGATCAAATAAATGCAGCCTTGATGTGCATGAGAGACTACTTTCTAACACATTTAAAAAACCTTACATTACCATTCAAAGGTTTGTGGTCGGTATCTTCAACTTTTGATTATAAAGACTGTCAAACATGTTGTCCGACTAATGTAAATGTAACGAATGGAAAGCAACATCATATCTGTAAAACACATGTACTGTATGTGCACCTGTTTGCATACTTACCCTTTTCCTGAGCTGTAACTCCAGTGCTCCTGCTCTCCTCCTGTTCTGCTGGTGCTGCAGCATGAGTCTCTGGGAAGGGGGCGGCTGTCGTCTGGAGCGGGTCAGAGGCAGGGATGGGGGGGAGAGGGGCGGGCGACCTCTGCGCCCTATACGCAGACCCCCCACCCCAATCCCCTCTCTGTACGCCCGCTTAGCTGGAGGACTAGACAAGCGACTGCCATTAGACACGCTGCTGTCTGTCTCCTCCTCACTACTACTGGAAGGCTTCAGCAGGAAAAAAAATTAAATTACACAATCATTTTCAAATTAGTCTTCAGATCCAATCACCATCTGAAGAGTGAGTCAAGCAAAGGCCTGTTTAAACAGGATTAAAAAATAAATAAATAAATAAATAAAAATACCTCTGTTTTCTTGCCCTGGACACATTTTGGACATTCCCAACAGCTGGGAAGATCCTTATTAATAATACCCTCACCGGGCACCTGCAATATACACGTGGTATTAACATAGTACATATAACAGCTAATTCCATACAAACAAGATGTAGGACAGACATGTACATGTACCTTTATACATTCTGGATGAGTGATCTGAGCACATTCGGAGCATTCCCTGAGCGTTTGGACGGACTCAGAGTCTTCAGACTCCTGATAGCCTTCCTTACATATGGCACATACTGCAGTAAGAGGTAGCGCCGGCTAGAAACACAACACGTGTGAGATACAATACTCTCTAACATAGCACAGAGTTCATTTTTACACAATTTATATTTTTGTCCTTAGTTTTTCTTGACAATGCGTTCCTTCAGACAACATTTGACAACATTGTCAAACTGTATTCATTCATTCATTAATATGGACAAGTAAATTTTTTATATACTCTTCCATTCAAAATGTTGGGGTTGGTACATTTATGTTTTTGAAATAAGTCTGCTCCATCCAGGCAGCATTTATTTGATTAACAAAAAAAAAAAAAAACCATAGTAAAAATTGTAATATTGTGATATATTAGTCATCAGTGTCACATGATCCTTCAGAAATCATTCTAATATGCTGATTTGCTGCTGATTTCTTATTATCAAAGCTAAAACAATTGTGCAGCTTAAAATTTGTGGAAACAGTGACTTTTTTGATAAAACGTTCAAAAGAACAGCATTTACTTGAAATGGTAATCTTTGACTATAAATGCCATTACTGACACTTTTCAATAATCATTGTGTTCCTGCTAAATAAATGTATAAATTTCTTTAAATAAAAAAAAAAAAATTAAAATCTTACGGACCCCACACTTTTGAAAGCGTATAAGTAATGGACAAAACTTTAACCAAATTTTCTAACACTAAAAAACAAAAAGCCTTTCTATCAGTAATTTCACCGATGACATTAACACTGAACACAGATACTCACTGCAAGACACTGACGGAGAACACAGCTCTTCTTGAGTCTGCCTGGTCCTCCAAACTTCCTCATGTCCCTACAGTAGTTGCAGTCGCCACACTCGGTGCGCAGACAGGCCTCACAGCGTTTGCAGCGCACACGTCTGCGTCTCAGAGCTGAGATGGAGGAAGACGGCTTCACGGGTCGAGGAACTGGCGGCAACACGGGAGCTGAGCCGGGAGCGCGCGGGCGGTACAGCAGAGACAGAGGCGCTGGCGGCGGCTCATACCACGAGGGCTAGACAGAAGCAGACACATTTTTACTTCAACTCACTACATCTGTACATGCTGTATGAACGGTGGTCATAGTGTATAACCTACCCTTTTGGGCCATTTGACGATTGGTTTTCCAGTGCAAGACAGTTTGGGGTTATCACTGGCATGTTCCTCCAGCAGCTTCTGTTGGGACAAAGAAAAATAGAGAAATGAGCTTGTTACCAAAAAAAAAACAACAACAACTATATTTATGTGGCCACATGGTGTTATCTTCGCACCCGTATGTCACTGAGCAGTGCTGGGGCGTTTCTGATGCCTGCTGGAACACATTTCTTGTGTGCTGGCAATTCCTCCAACTTGTGCAGTAATTCCCAAAGCCCTTCCAGCTCAAAGGGTGTCAGGTGAACTTTCACCCCTGGATGAGCAGGAGATGCTGCCTCTTCCTCCGGCTCCTCCTTCACCATCTCCTCCTCCTCTTCTTTCACTACATTTTCTTCTTGACCATTAAAGCCTCCTTGTTTAATCACATCCTCCTTCTTTAGCCCTGTAAAGCACAAAACAGATGTGCCAATGTAATTATGATTGTATTGATATATTATTGTACACATTTATGGTTTGTGCACTGACCAATGCCCAGTGAGTGCTTCTGGAACTCAGGTGTGAGGTGAGACGTGTTGGTCAGACAGTACAAGTAACGCTCCAACACATACCAGCACATCTCAAAGTAGAAAGGGTAGCGGAACTTAGCAGGGACCTGCATGGATAAGCCACAGAGACAGTCAGAAAGAGTTCACAAATGGGCATCAACGGAATAATCGAGTGCTTGTTTGAGTGCTCACCCGTGTGCGTTCCTCAATGTTGTAAATGTTGAGCTGCATGGGAATGTTAAAGCTGTGCAGAAAGTTCCCCCCAAACACCAGAGTATCCATTGGAGTGTAAACTGCATGGATCCACCCTACACACACACAGACACAGTGGTTTGGTCCTAGAAAACCTGAGAGATTCTTACCTGAAGCATTTAATGCATGATAAGCATGTGTACCTGAGGGGATCATGAATGTGTAGCCTTGCTTCAGTTCAATCCGTTGACACATCGAGGCTTTATCGCCGAGAAAGATGTCACCCTGTTTCCCTGACAACACCCAGTTCTCATAGAGCTCCAGGTTCTGAGGTGTGGGCGGGATCAGCCAGAACACCTGAGATCATTCATAACAAGATTAGTAAGTACAGGCAATTATGAAACACCAGACGGGCTGACTGACACATAGTTTTGAAGAGTTTATAAATGCTGCAATTATGGAGAACGAGAGGATTTGAAAAGGAGAGGCTGATCCAAAATGATCAAACAGCCCGACAGCAATTAGAGCTGAAAAAGAAGTTTCTCACACATTTAATGGTTTGAAGTACTAAGAAAGCACAAATCTCTAACTATGCTACTGGTCAAAAGTTTGAGGTCGATAATTTATTATTTTTTTATTTTTTTTTAAAACAAAAAAGAACACTTATTCAGCAAGAAAAACAAAGTAACAGAAAAGACATTTATAATGTTACAAAGATTTGTTACAAAACAAATGCTGTGAACTTCTGAACTTTCCATTCATCAAGGAATCAAGAAAAAATGTGTTTCTAAAAAATATGGAGCAGCCCAACTGTTTTCAACTTTGATAATCATAAATGTTTCTTGAGCAGCAAATGAGCATACTAGAATGATTTCTGAAGGATCATGTGACACTGAAGACTGGAGTAACGATGCTAAAAATTCAGCTTTGATCACAGGAATAAAATGCATTTTAAAATATACTCAAATAGAAAGGTTATTTTAAACTGTAATAATATTTCACAATATTACTGTTTCTAAAGTATTTTGATCAAATTAATACACCCTTGCTGAGCAGAAGAGACTTAAAAACATTAAAAAAAAAAAAAAAAAAAAACATTCCCCAACACAAAACTTAACAGTAGTGTATGTTCGGAATGGCTTGCTACCATACTACCATTATTATTTAATTAGACTAGACAATGTTAAGACAATTTAGACTAGGGCTGCACGATAAATATCGTGTGTTATTTAATGCGCATCTTAAAGCCGGTTCTCTAATCAGCGGTAAATTCCATCACGTGCGTGATTTCACGTTGAGCAGCATTTACTACACAGAGCCGTTGTTCACTGACAAGCTTCGCAAATCCATGTTCATTATTAGCGTGTTTTTGCGCAGCTTGTCAGTGAACAACGGCTCTGTGTAGTAAATGCTGCTCAACGTGAAATCACGCACGTGATGGAATTTACCGCTGATTACAGAACCGGCTTTACTGACAAGATGCGCATTAAATATCGCACGATATTTATCGTGCAGCCCTAATTTAGACTAAATTTGATTAATTTTGCTAAATATTTCCCATGACAATTAGACAGCACTCCATGAATTAGCACTAAACATGTAACATGTTGAAATAACAATATTTGAAATGTTTAGTACTGCATTATGCATTCTGTTTCAAATACTATTTCTTTTGAAGTTGGAAGCACACAGTATATACAGTATTCAGTCAGAGTAAGCGAGTATTTCATTCTGAACTCAGCCTCTTTGTCAGCACACTACACAGTGTTGTTCCTTTAAGAAAGCACTCACCTTCCTTCCCCTGAGGATGTGATACCAGACTGATGTGCCACCAAAGTCTATGTGGAAATCTGTGAAGCATCCCTCGACACTCATCAGACAATACCTGAAAAACACATGGCTGGTATGATCAACCTTCATAAACCAAGTTTATGTTGCCCTAGCGTTCAAACAAAAAGGTTTAAATAAAATTGTATGAATGAACAAAACAACTTACTTCTGTACTTTAGGGTACTGCATGTCTATAATGGCATTGGTGGAGTCTCTCTGTCTTTCTTTAAGATGCCGTGGCCACATGTTGTCCACCCAGTCAATCATATCAACCTAATGAAAACACAAGCCAAGACATAAACTGTTTTGCACACAAAAAAAAAGGTATGTATGTTTTTGTTGAGCTCAACTGAAAATGTATTTTCCTGACAAGACAACTAACAACAACAATTATAAAATTTGCTTCAATAATGCCAATGCTTTATCTGTTTTTATTACATCCTATATTGGGCTACTCTGATATTTTAATAATTTATTATTATTTTTAATCATTTAGTTGTATGATTGTCATATTAGTATTACTATTATTTGATATAACATTCTTGTGCCATCACCACAGGTATTTCGCAAATAAATAAATGTCAGTTGACAATAATTGCGTATGCACATACCGAGGTAGGTCTCTTGACTAGATGTTCTAGTTTTGTGTGACTGAACTCCAGGCTGATCACATTGTAGAGTTTTTCACGTTCAGACGGCGGCGTCTCATAGTATCTCCTCCACTGCCCCATTGACATCTCAATGCCTTTTTGAGTGGTCACATCCATCACGTCAACCATCCTGCGACTGCCTGTCAGAGTAAAGAACGTTAGCAGGCGTCACTGATCATAAAGATGTTGAATGCATAAGAAACTGATAGAGGAACAAAAACTTCTGTTCTTACCCACAAACAATTTCACATTACTGACACTAAAGTCTGGGTCAGGCATCCTACAAAAGACAGATAACATAAAGCGCTGATAAGTTTCAAATGAGTTTAATGACTACAAACACAGGCATGAAGAAATAAGCCATACTTTATCCCAAGACCATCTGCTTTCTTGAAGATAATGGGGTCCCGGAGTCCCTCCCGTTGGATGTATTCCAAGGTGAAGTCTGCAAAGCACACCATACACGGTTAACTTGGATCTCCAAGTTTTTACAATGCAAAATATTTCAAAGCAGCTTAACAGAACATGCTGCTTCATAACCAAATCATAGGTGGCAGTGTCAAAGAAAACTCTCAATATGGTTTAGCCAGGATAAGAGGAACTGAAACTCAGCACATGGAGCTCAACATAAGTCAGCGCAGGAACTAAACAACATAAAGTGTAGCACACACCTTTCCCATCCATAATTTTAACAAGATCCCAGTTGTATCGGTCACTTTGGAGTTTCTCTTCAAGGTCAAAGGACCTCTTCCCTTCGATTTCATCGTCTGAAATGCCATCATCATGGTAACGCCGTCGCGTGCCAGTCCGCTGAAAACAGAATACCAAATAAAACGATGAAGAAACAATCCTCAGATTAACACAGAAATGCAAAAGCCATTTCTACTGAATTCATCTTGATTCAAATTATTACAATATAATCTTTTACTACAAAAAACACTCCGATTTAAACATTTACAGACCAATGAATGGTAAACTCCAATTCCAGCTCAAATTCAAACTCATCAGCAACTACATACAAACGTTCCCCAGACAGCAATTTAGTGCACATAATAGCTGTTGAGTAAATGAGAAACTTACCAGGCGTTTGCTATAACGGGAACTCTCCTCTTCCATGCTCTGGAAAAAAAAATGAAAGGATAAACTGAGAAAGTTTCTTGCAGACGCTGTAATAAATAACATCAGGTGCAGCGAGCATAACTGCATTAGTGAATCAATAGAGCTGAAACCAACTTGAATGACAGGAATAACACTAAACAAATCACCAACCTTGAAGAAAAACTACTTAACTTTAAAGTACCAACTGATTACCTACCTAGCATACATTAAATAATGCTCCACAGAAAATGTAGTTATCAAAATTTCACAAAAATCAAAAAAGACATTAACTGCAGCAGACTGAAATCGGGTGCAACCGGTTCATGTGTCACAAAAGCCATTGAGCTGTCTAGATAACAGCATTCTGGGCATCAGGAGGGAGTTAAATGCTGTCTTGGTAGGAGGCTCACTAGGCTTTCAGACACAATCATTATATAAACCAGCAGTACGATAAGACAACAGAGCCCGTTTAAATGCTCCCAATTTCCCATTCCTCAGGTAACAAATCAAAACGAAACAGCATTTTAAAATTCTTTTATCTGCAACTAGTGAAGTAAATAAACAGTGAAGAGCTGTGACAGACAGCTGACATTTATTACAGCTGAAGCTAACGTTACTCTACTTCTGTTAGCTTGAGCGAACGCTTCACTACTTTTACCCGAGAACCAGTAATGTTCATTTAATTCAACCTAAAAATGGGCTTATTTTCATCACAAGGCTCAGTTGTAACTGCTCTATTACTGAAAAGCATATGGTGGGTTTAAAACAGCAAAGTCAAGCCCCTGACAGTGGAGGCTAACCAGCTAATCCGCTAACTTAGCCCGTTAGCCTGCTAGAAACAAAACAAAAAAGACCTTTAAACAATACCTAGCTTTCTGCCGAGTCGCACTGTGGAAATAGCCTTACAAATTCCCGTTGGACTGTAAATTCATCCTGTGTAATTGTGTCGTTCTTTACTTGATATTCTTATTTTTGTAGGATAAAGTTAAATCAATCCGCTTTCATCCGCCATTTTCAGATTGTAATGATACACACACTCTTCTTCCTCTTCTTCCTTGGTGTTTATTGGCGGTTGGCAAACCAACTTGTAGGTGGATACCATAGGGTGGATACACACAAGCAGCGTCCGAAACCGCCTACTCAATGAGTAGGTACTTAATTTCAATAAGTACTTACTTAACGAGCGCTAAAAGAGTACATACTCCACAGCCAAATCTCGTTGAGTATGAATGCGATCCGCCATGTTTACGTTACCATGTGACCTATGACGTCATAACAAGCGCAAAACAACTTAAAAGATTTGAGTGACAGAAACATAAATAAATAAATAAACATAAAAAAAATTTATAAGATTTGAGTGACAGAAAAAAAAATAATAATCAGATTTGAGTGACAGGTTTAATTCATCTATCTGTAAATATTTTGATGTTGATTAAATTTGCTCATTTTTGGTCTTGTTGAAGAAACAGCTGCTCTTATGATTGTAGTATAACCAATACATTTTGTGTTATGTTTTTATATTTTTAACTCTACTAATATAACCCACAGTTTAATCCTTTATTACGAAAAAGATCGTTATCTCTTGAATATGTTATTAATTTCTTAATTTTATGTGCAAAATTGTTCATCCGCACACAAAACTGGCTTAAATCTCCTTGTTTTCCTCTTTTTATTGTTGAATGTCTCTCTCGTTTCATCCCTGAGGCTTATAAATAATCAAAAACAAATGCATTATGATTATATTAATTTTATGATTATTCAAAGATATTTAATCATTTTTATTCCCGTGTATATAATCTCATACTATGATGTACGCAAACCCATTATAATAGTTATGTTTTCTGTCTTTCTTTTTTTTTTTAGTCATTATGATTGTTCATTGTTAGATACAACCATCTTTTTCTGAGCTTGTATGTAATTATAATAATGATTATAATGCAGTAATAATAATGAAAGAAAATAAGCGCAACAGGTGCACGAACACCTCATAGCATCAATAAATAGTTTTCCTCCATGTTTGCAATGTAAAATGCAAAGGAGACGTCGATCAGCTGCTCGAAGATCTCACCTGTGGAGAAGACTGTTGATTTTACACTTGAAAAATGTTAATAAGATTACCTCAGAGTGCATTGGTAGCCCAACACTTATGAACAATAATAATGATAAATGCTGACCGATAATTACATTTTTAGTAAAACAAGCAAAATGTAATTTGCTTTTTCATATGCCATAGCTATGCATGAATACGCACTACTATACAATTACAGCCAAGGTGAATACATCTCAATATTCAGTCAAGTAATGAATTAATGCATATGTTAATGAAACAATTATATTTTATTTACTGACAATAACAGGAAACATGAATAAATGAGTAAAATGTAAATAAAAGTAACCATGACACAAGTCAACAACACATGAAACAAAGCTTTTTTCAAACATATTGTTCTGACAATCATGTATTTACAGGTTGCTGTAATAAGAGCACTGTAAGTCACTTCAGATAAAAGTGTCTGCCAAATGCATAATTTTCAATAAAAAAATAAATGTAAAAATATTAAAATTTAAAAATTAAAATGTAAATGCTTTTTTGTGCCTTGGGCATAAACGCTCAATAAAGCTGCTTATTTCTTAAAGTCTATTTCTTCAAGGTACTACTATAATATAAATGCTTACATATATTTCATACAATTTATATTTGGGGCTTTAAAGGGTTAGTTCACCCAAACATATAAATTCAGTCATTATTTACTCGCATACACGCTGTTCAATCCTTGTGCGTGTGTGTGTGTGTGTGTGTGTGTTTCCAAACACAAAAGGTGATTTTGGTCAAGTTTTTCCTGCTGGTTTCTGTTCATACTATATCAGTCAATGGAGCCTGACTTTCAGATTCTTCATGAAATTATTTGACGATGATTTTGAAGATTCTGAAACGTTTCATTGACTGATGTTGAATAAACAAAAACCAGCAGAACAAACTTGAACAAAATCAGATCCTCAGTGTCTTTTGGTTTTTCTCTAGATGCTGTCGCTGGCTCTGGGGTCACTGAGGATGAAGAGACCACAGCAGCATCCGGTCCAGATGAGGCAGTAAGGGCAGTTGGAGTGATGGAGGCTCTCATCCAAGACACTGGACCATTTCTAGGATGCTGCTATTGACTCTCCATCCTCACTGCACAGACCAGTCTGTGGACATTTCAGATCCTACAAAAATGCACAAATATAATACAAAAGCAGTCATTTTAACAGCACAATGTAATTTGATTTCTGTATTAGAAGTAACAAAATGATTTCTTACGTTTTCTTAATTTATATTTTTCAGGTTTTCCTTTTGTTTTTTGTTTTTTCCACAAATGCCACCGTCACCTGCTCCACCACAAAAGCTCTGCATCAAATGTACAGGAATCAAGAATCAGAAAAGGGCTGTAATAGCTATGTTTGAAATTACAATAATTAAAATAAACTCTAATTTAAAATTTAAAAGATGTTTTATTGATGTTTGTAGTGTACTCACTGAGAGCGTTTGATGGCAGCATTCCTCCATCAGTCACTCTTCACCAGATAAACACACGTGTGTCTCATCTGTCCTGTAACATCCAGACAAGATTCAGTCACCTCTGTGATTTATCTGCTCAATACTGCATTTCCTGTAACGTTCCTCAATATATCGACAAATACTAATGGACAAATAAAATAGGTAACTGTTTAGTTACTCCATGTAGATTTGTTTATGTACATTATTTACATTCATCTAATGCAGTGTTGACAGTGAATTCTACATAATAACACACATACATCTCTCACTCAGATATCTGTTCATGTTGTGATGTGCTCAAATGCAGTTCTTTTAGAATATTTTCCTGTCTCATGTTAAATAGACATTTAGTAATCATCTTTAAGATGTATATGGTTTATGTAAATCCACTCTGGTGATGTACATGTGCTACAGAATCTCCCCTGTTCGCTATACATAATAAAACATGTTTTTACAGCAAAATCATAAATATACTGTAACATTGCTGTCTAGCGTCTTTACACCTTAAGAAAATCAACAGTTTACTATACAGTAGCTCAACAAATGTGATTTTAACACAGGGAACCGTGTTTTTGATTTATAATACTCACATTTGTAAACAGCCTCGTCGCTGTTCAAGAATCTGGACTCAAGACTCTGGGCTGAAGCAGTAGGACATCCGGGAACTTCTCGACTACTCTTTTATGAATACTGAGGATTCGGACATACTCGCCTACTGCTTTTCCCCTGCTATATAATAGAGAAGTAGGCGGTTTCGGACACAGCCCCTCTCCACTACTCATATGACACACCCCTGAAATAAACAGCCAATGAGATAGCGGGAATGCAAACTAGACGAAAGATGATTGGGTCAGACGGATGGCAATCATACGGGAGCTTCTGATTGTTAACGCCCCTTGTTCGTTCATTATATTTCGCAAGCCAATAAATGTTGGTATTGTTGCTTATAACGGGCAGTTTATTGGCTGCGGAGTGAAAATCGGGTCATTATGGCAGCCTATTGCTAGCAAGAATATTTTTGTTGAAATATAAACTTATCAACGGACGTAGCCTACCCTGATAGCACACATACATCTCGGAGACGTCTATATAACGTCTGCATTTACATCTGCAAGACGTATTTTTTAGAGTGTTTGCTCATCTGCAATACGTCTATAAGATGTCTCCCTTTAGATGTCAAATAGACGTCTATTAGATGTCTTTAAGATGTTTATGATTTAGAATGTATGTAAAACTGACATCTGAAAGATGTCTGTTAGACGTTTGTAGACAGCAGATGCTTTCCAGATCAAGAGATCTTTAACAGACATCTTCCAGACATACGTGTGCTATCTGGGTATATAAACTCTGAAAACTCATTGGTTGATTTTTGGTCACCAACCGCATTTCGTAAGAAGAGGATTAAAATGAAGGCATTATAATAGTTATTGTCTTGTAAAACAGCCAAGTCAAAAGCCACCTGCCGTCATTCAAAAACATCCAAGGGTGTCTGTCCTCTGATTAGTCGCTGCGAGAGATTAAATCCACATCAAACAAAATGTATTTAAAAAACCTTTCAAAGATTAAACCTGGACTAGTATATGAATTAAGCACATTAAAACAAAAACACGTTTCTTAAGTCTCATTTTAATAGATAGTTACAGAACACATGAAATACAGCCATCCCTTATTGAAGTATTCAAAAGATGTGTAGTTTACTACAGTTAAAAACAAACGGCAACACCAAAACACACAACCAAACAATATATATAGGAATATAAGACGAGACATATGACTATGAGGAAAAACGAAACAGAAACACAAAGAAATAGAAAAAAAATCTCTCTCTCTCTCTCTCTCTCTCTCCCTCTCCTTCTCTCTCTCTCTCTCTCTCTCTCTCTCTCTCTCGGGCTGCTTTCTTTAATAATTGTTCATGTTGTAGACCCCTCCACACAGATGTGTGTGTGTGCAGCAGGAGGCGCTGGGCTGCAGGCCCTCATGTGCTCTGTGTGTGTGAGGGGTTTGTCTGCATTAAACACTACACAGCACATGCATCTCTGAAACACCGAGAAGCAGCAAGGGCAGGAGATAAAGGGAGCAGGCTAAGCTGTGGTCTTCAGGTCACTTCAGCCTGAAAGATAGTAAAAGTGAGATGAGATGAGCACACACATGAAATATTAACACTGGGGTCAGATGGGGGTAAGATGTTTATATATATATATATATATATATATATATATATAAATTAATGCTTCTATTCAGCAAAGACACATTAAACTGATCGTAAGTGACACATGATTTATATTAAATAAACTCTGTTCTTTTGACCTTTATTCATCAAAGAAAAAAGTATGATGGTTTCAACAAAAAAAAAATAAAAAAAAAAATAAAAAATGTGACCCTGGGCCACAAAACTAGTCAATTTTTTTGAAATTGAGATTTATACATCCTCTAAAAGCAGAATAAATAAGCTATCCATTGATGCATGGTTTGTTAGGATTGGACAATATTTGGCCGAGATACAACTATGTGAAAATCTGGAATCTGAGGGTGCAAAAAAAAAAAAAATTGAAATCAAAATGTTGAGAAAATCACCTTTAAAGTTGTCCAAATGAAGTCCTTAGCAATACATATTACTAATCAAAAATTAAGTTTTCATATATTTATGGTAGGAAATTTACAAAATATCTTAATGATCTTTACTTAATATCCTAATGATTTTTGGCATAAAAGAAAAATTGATAATTTTGACCCATTCAATGTATTTTTGGCTATTGCTACAAATATACCTGTGCGACTTTAAACTGGTTTTGTGGTCCAGGGTCACTTTTTAAAAAAAATTCACTATAAAGAAACTTTTGTGGAATGATACAATTCCATGGATAATAAAGAACCATTTTACAAGTGTTGATGAACACAAGAGACTTCTTGGTAGTATATGAAGGAAACTTGCCCAATATGTGAAGCACACAATTCACCTTGGTTATATGTGAATGCATGTCACTGTGGTTTTAATGCGTTCTTTTGTTTACCAAAAGGATTATATGATGACTACAGTCTCATTCCATGGAACTTTAGTTTGGAGGACATGCAGTATTCAAAATCATTATAAAATTAAAACTGCTGGAGAAAAACACATTCATATAACTGGGCTGTTGACTCAACATCTTCTAGTTTCATGTGACAACTTGCCCCAGTCTCCCTTATAATTGTGAATGCTATGGAATGCTTACCATTAAGAAAAGAAGCTGTAAAGGTAAGAAAAGACAACAATCCCCAGAATCACACAGCAAAGCATGATCATCATTTTCTTCTACAGAGAGAACATAAAAAAGGGAAATAAATTCATGCCACTAAATCTAAGTTCTCACAGCAGATCACGTCTATTAAAAAGTTTATTTACAAAAAAAAATCATGCACAATTCTTTTAAACTGACAGAAGGGAGAAAGAGGAATAAAACAAAGGAAAGGTTTAGGTTTAAGGCCTGTGTGTTTGTCTGTGTGTGTTGAAGAAAGCAAGCACTCACTTACCATCAGGTGTAGAGCACATTCATAATACAATAAGAAGTTCTTCTGTGCTTCCTAATAACATGATTCTGCTTTTTGCGCAAAGTATATACGTACAGATCACAAACCTGCTAATATTACCTCAGTCACTCAGCTGAGCCTAACCCTGTCAATGTCTTCCAGCCTATACAATGTCTTCCAGGAGAATTGCACTGGCTAAAAAAAAAACAAAACATGACATCACAAACATCTTAAGTTAGAGAATACATTATAGAATAAAATTAGTGTCTTAAATTCAGAAGCTGCATTTTAAGACGGGATGCATCACAGTGGTGCGATGAAAGCTGTCCCAATTCAAAGTAGCCGTCAAATGCGGCCTCGAAATGCATCCTTCGTTACCCAATGAAGGATACAAATAATGAATCCTCCATGGCCCAGGCTATCCCAAGATTCATTGTGCGCTGGTGATGACAGGATTTTTAAAAATGTATTTATTTTGAGAGAGAGAGAGAGAGAGAGAGAGAGAGAGAGAGAGAGAGAAAATGCCAGATTACACTGTCAACTTAATCCAATCTAATGTTACAAAAAACACTTTAAATTAGTTTAAATGTTGACATATCTTTCTAAGATGTGAGTTTATAGTTAGTTTATACTTTTTATTATCTACTTAAATGGACCAAGGTAAACATATTTAGACAGGCTGTGAACCATGCAATCTTCTGTAGGCTAGACTTCTCATTTAACAACGCTTGGTTCAATCTTTGCAGCCTTCGAAGGCATGGCCATATATCCCATTCTTTCACAATGTACTTAATAAATGTATTTAGTTAGAAAATGCTGAATGTGTCTGCACTGCACTTTTTCAACACTGTTACCCTGACATTCCTCTCCTTTTAATAATTTAAGATAAATGTAATAAACATTTGTATAAAACAATCCCTTAGTAAGAGATCTAGAAAACATTTTCTAAAAATCTGATATATTTACAGAAATTAAATGATATTGTTTGGAGCACATTGTTCAAACTGAGGTAAATTTCTAAATAAAATAGCTTCATAAGTCAATTATGATTAAAAATCATAGTAATCCATTTTTCGACGGATAAAAATATTGTTCTTGGCACATGATGCATGCTCTGAATGTGCTGTGGTGCAATGATATTTGCTAGCTAAAGCTGCTGTTAAACATTTTTGCATACAAACATTGTAAACATTTTAACGTAAAAGAATTGCCAACAAATTAACATATTTTGTTTTCATTTATAATAATTTATTACAAGGCACAATGAAACTAAGTGACACTTATAATTTGAATAGATAACTAACTAGTAAATTTAAGTACATAAATTCTAAACATACTGTGAGATTTAGGTTTGGGTTTTTAATACATTTTTTGCTGGTCTGTAACCACATATTTATGATTGGGAAGTAATAGTGTAACTATTGAGCTCATACTCACATATAAACCCATATTTGTTGACTGCTAAATGTTAATTTATATATTAATATTATTTATTACTATATAAACTAATGACAGTTTTCTGATAATGATTCCCATGAATCCATCCATTAATTTCTCAAATATTAACAAAATACTTAGAAAACATATAATGTAATTTATTCCTTTGGTTAAGACATTCATCACATTAAAAACATACACATGTGGATTTCTTCCATTCTGGACGACCCATCAAAGCTTAGCTTATTTTGTTCATTCACAGGGATCCACAATATAATCATAAATCATTTCTGAGTCTCTAAGCCCTTTTGATCAAGAACAGTTCAGTAGCTCAACCAGCAGATGTAGCCATTGATGTGTCTTATGAAAACACAATCCAATAAAAACATTAGGGCGTAAAACAGAGGTTAACTTTCCCTTGTAAGTCTCATAAAAATCCCTTATTCTGTGCTCATGGATTTGTCCATGTATTTAAAAGGTGCTTCCTTCAAACGCCATTCCTGGCATGTAGTAGAAGTTCCTTAAACATTTCCCACCACATCCTTACAAAAAAATCTTGTTTCCTTGACCATCACTACGGTTCCAGCAGAGTAGATTCCCATTGGTTTGTGCTGATGAAGGGAGGGGCCACAGGTGCAGGGGGCGGAGCTTTCATCTTGACGTACTTCCAAGGAAAAACAGGGAGGATGGAAAGGAGAGGAAATGATCATCTGTAATAATGAAGAGTTCTTGAGCAGCCACAGAGGTTATCATAGAACCTGTGTGAGGATGATGATGAGGATGATGATGAGCACCACAGCACCAATCACACCCAGTATGATCATCTTCTACAAGAGACGAAATAAAACATGATCCATTAATCCAACAGCAAACATCTAAAGTCTTCAACCCTTCACCACCATAACAAACAACGGAGCCCAACAGAACCAAAACGCACAGAGAACATAGAAATGAACTTCGCGACCAAACCAAAGGATGCTCAGGAGATCCCAAAGCCCAGAGAAAGCATGCTTTACATCCATAAGGAAGACTAGAGAAGATCAGCTAAAATCCCGGTCACCAGCTCCATGTCTGCATAACATCAAACACCCACACCATACCCATTTCCCAAACCTTATGTTCCTCTGAAATTTACTTACCAGAGCCTTTATTTCAGACCTACAGATAAACCCACTATCAAAGCAATAACTGCCAAAACCGCCAAAACCACAGACACTATTATAATTATTTTCTGTGAAGAAACACACATATAAACACATCTGTTAGTATCTACTTTAACATTTGAGTAACAAATAAACATCTCACTCAGATATAAAGACTCAACATCCAGTCTGGTCCAAAACATGATCTTTGATGGAAAGATATTCATAGATATTCATTTCAGGACTAGGCATTGCATTTATCGAAAAGACATAAAGAGTTAGTTCACTCAAAAATGAAAATTCTGTCATTAATTACTCACCTTCATGTCGTTCCAAACCCCTAAGACCTTCATTCATCTTCTGAACACAAATTAAGATATTTTTGATGAAATCCGAGAGCTTTCTGACCCAGGCACGCAGAGCACATGCCCTTTTTCCCCTTACACACTAAAAACGCCCTGATCTGGTAACTCCCATTACTTTGCTGCAGAAACCTATACTTGCTTGCAACGGTAAATATCTTGTTTGAATAAGTACAGCGTTTTCTTTACGCAAGAAACACTATGTCTATAAAGGCTGATATTTTATGTACTTGAGGTCTGAGACAGGTGGAACCAGAGGCTAGCATTTGCCATCTTACTTAGCTAATTTTTAAATCTAGCTCGTCGTCTTCACATGTATAAACGCAGTAAAACATGGTTTACCACAGTAATGTTGTAGTAACTAAAAAAAAAAAAAAAACCTTACAGAATCAGATCACTGTGAAATCTTTATATTTTACCATGCAGATATATAGGATTAGGAGGGGAGAGCCTTCTTACAATTCAAACTTTTCACTGCATCTGTACTTTTCACAGTATTTGATTATTTTTTTCACTGCTGGCTTATTTTAGGAAAAGTGTAGTGAATAAGAGACCTTCAAAAGACCAACATCCCTGGTCCTCCACAGGATCAAGTTTTTGCCAGGTATGCGGATACATGCTATAGTTTCTTGTAATCTCCTATTTTGACTGGAATTGTGTTGGACATAATTATTTAAATTATATTTCTATTTAAATTATATTTCAAAATAGTTAGGCAAAAATACTGATGAAAAAATACTCATTGCTTTACCTTCCCTTCTTCTCAGTGACATACATAAACATGTTAACCAAATAATGCAAATTAGCTTATAAAACTAAACAGAATAGCTAAAAAAAAAAAAAAAAAAAAAAACTATTTTCTTCAAACATATTTTTATTGAACTTTAGGTGTAGAGAGGGACATCCCAGTGGATCACAGTGAAATCATAAACATCTTCAAGAACACTGCTCACAGAAGATTACTGTTGTAATTAGGTTTAAAGAAGCCCTGAAACCCTGTACATCTACTGTATATTATCTACATTATTATTAGCTTCATAAAATTACAGTTGAACCACTGATGTCACATGGACTATTTTAATGATGTCTTTTCTACATTACTGGATCTTGTACGTGTCAGTTGTGTTGCGGTCTATGCAGGGTCAGAAAGCTCTCGGATTTCATCAAAAATATCTTAATTTGTGTTCCGAAGATGAACGAAGGTCTTACGGGTTTGGAACGACATAAAGGTGAGTAATTCAATTCAATTCAATTCAAGTTTATTTGTAAAGCGCTTTTCACGACACAAATCGTTGCAAAGCAGCTTTACAAAAAATTAAAGTTTCTACAATATATTTAGTAGTAGTTTATCAGTGGTAACTATGTCAAGTTGATGTACATATGTACAGAAATGTACAGTAAAAATCAGTTAATGACATAAACAGACGATGAACACTATTAACAGCAATGATTATATGTTGCAATCAAACTTATAGATTAATGACAGAATTTTTATTTTTGGGTGAATTATACCTTTAATGTCTAGAAAACTATCATTGAAGATTCCAAAAATATATTCACATTTAAAAAGAATAAGAAAGAAAGAAAGAAAGAAAGAAAGAAAAAGAAAGAAAGCTTGTGCGCCACTATGGCATGCTCATCATATTCATCATTTTCAACCCAAATTACTTTCTTAATATGATGTATTTCCAGATGAACCTCAGGGAATCTCAGAATTTGTCTCTTCATCTTTGGTACACAGTTTCCAAATATCTGTATTTTGTACATCTTGATATCTGTCTTGGTTTACATTCCACGCACAATAAAACTTCATGTATAATACATAATTGCTTGTTGTAGTTTTGATTAATTGTATTACTTTTGTATTCTTTTTTAGCACTTTTGTTCATGCCTCAATACGTAACTCTTAAATTCATTTTTATATAATTTTATGTAATTTATTACTATACATTTAAAGGGACAGTTCACCCAAAAATTAACTTTCTGTATGACTTTCTTTATTCTGTGCAAAATAAAATATAATTTGAGAATTGTCATTTTGCCCATACAATAGAAGTCAATGGGATCCAGTGCTGTTCAGTTCCCAACACTCCTCAAAATACATTATATTGTGTTCCACAGAAGAAAGGAAGTCATACAGGTTTGGAACGCCATGAGGTTGAGTAAATAATGACTGTTTCCATTTCTGGGTGGAGTGTTCCCTTAAATTTAATATGAAAATCTTTTGTACCTGAACAATGACACTAAAGAGAAATAGTTTCAGAGGCGGAGTATTTTTCTACACACGTACGTGTTTTCTGTGATTTTATCTGTATAAAGCGGCAAAAAGACCAAAATTGTTACAAACCCCTGACTTCATGAATGGAGGTGACAGATCAACCAATGCTAACTTTCGCTTGCACCAGAAAAGCAGTTTTTTTCTTACATTTTAACACAGAACAGCTTTGTTAAAATTTGTCCTTTTAAGCTGTGTGTGTGAATGTTTTGTTGCTGTTATTATGTCATGAAAAGTGAACACGTGTGGCTTAACATTGTTTTTTCATCACCTGAGATACTCTGAGATCCTGTAATGGGAAGTTTCAGGGCGTATCAGGATTAGTAATAATCACTGGGTTTGTTTTTGTGCGTGAGTGACGTCAACGGGTTCGGACACAGTAAGGAGGGGCAGGGCGGGACGGAGGGGCGGGGCCTGATATTCATCATGAACTCACACGTCGAGCCTCCTGCTGATATTTAGCAGCTTTTTTAGTGTCAGCAACCGCCCGCTCCACAAAACCCACTGACTGGTCCATGTTGCTCTCAATCCTGTCAATTATACCGCCCTACATTGGATTTTGGATGAAGAAGAAAGAAGGAAAAAGAAAGAGAAAAGGAAACAGAGAAGAGAAGAGAGAGAGAGAGAGAGAGAGAGGTGGGGGACAAAAACAGAAGAGAAAAAAAAGCAGAAGCCTCATTGACTGTTACAGTGAGGACCGTACCTTCCGGGCTTTACTCTGATACTTGACTGCTTTCTTGGTTTCAGTCTTTGCTGCTTCAACGTGATCGACTGCTTTACCTACATTCACCTCAATGTTATCAACCATGTTGCCCTGAAACATAATAAAAAATATGGGGACAAAAATGAAACATATGAAAAACACATACAGGGTGTCTTTATCTCTAAAAAAAATACATATCTACAAATACATATAGCCAGGTGCACCATGCACACACACAGAGGGGGAGGCCGGGGCTAGTTGTCACACAGCAAAGTAATTCTGAAATTAATCTTAGTGGTAGTTCACCCAAAAATGAAAATTTGTTTCAACCTCAAGTTGTTCAAAACCTGTATGAATTTTGTTTTCTCTGAAACATTTTGAAGAATGTTCGTAACCAAAGAGTTAATGGTAAGGAAAAAATTAATAAGGAAGTCAATAGGCACTAGAAAATGTATGGTTACTCACATTTTTCAAAATAACTTCTCTTATGTTCAACAGAAGAAAGAAAGATACACAAATTTGAAAAAATAGAACAGCATGAGAACAGCAAGCCAGTCACCTCCTGCTGCACAAATAGCTAAACATGAAGGTTGGTCTAAATCAGGAAAACAAATCATATTTCAGGAAGGTTATGAACTTAATAGAAAATCATAAAGAATTTAAAGGCAGAGGTAAAACAGTAGAGGAGAGAGTTAGACTCAGTAAAGGGTCAGCAGGCTGTAGCGAGATTAGGATCAGGAACATCTGAGAGCTGGAAGAGCGAGGACACAGATCAGGAGAGAGAAAAGATGAGGGGCCCCTTTACACCTGCAGCTGGAATTAGGGATTTTCCAGTGAGACAACTAGAATTTACAACTCCGAAGCAGAGAAGAGAGGAGCAAACAGATATACAAGCTAAATTATTAGAACTGCAATTAACAGATGCAGTAAGAAAGCAGATAGGACCCAAAAAGAATGGAGAAGATCATAGTGCGTATACAGATCGTATTATTAAAGCCGCAGAGAATGCAAGTTTAAGTCACGAAGCTGTAACTCGCCTAATTCATACGTGCACAGGCCATGCAATATCTGCAGAAGCTATAGAAAAGGTTAGAAACTTAACAGGTACAGAGGACAAATATTCACAATGGAAAGAAATGTTAATCAATGCTTCTAAAGATCAAGTTCCATTGTTAAGTGTATGGTTATCAATAGAAGAAGAGATACCCATGACAGACAAGGTTAGATTATTAAGGGATGTAGGACGAAACATTCCAGGGGGATATAAATTAACAACAATTTTAAATACTGTAACTAAAAAACAAATAGAAGAGAGACTCGCTGAATAAGTTCCCAACATATAAGAGTAGTGAGGAAAAAAGAGCCTCAAAATAAGAATATGCAGAAACAACAGAAAGTTAATCCTCCAAAAATGCAGAGTAGTAAAATTAGTGTTTTTCATTTCATTTTCAATTTTCATTTTGGGATGAACTATCTCTTTAAACAGTCAATGTGTTTAAAGATCTTTTTTATTTTCCAGGGCAATAATGCAATGTTCAGTATATCTTTCTAGTCAGTACTTTGGCTATATAAAAATTGGCTTTTAAAACCAAACCCACCCTGATTCACTGGAGTAAAAAGAGTGACAACTAGCTCAGGTCTGTCTTATTTAATGTTGACACTCTGTAGAACAAGGATTTGAATAAAATGAATTTACTAGAGAAATACCAGAAGCTTACCTTTCAGTTTTTCTCCATAGCAAGCAGTTAATGAGCAAAATAACGGTGGATTGGTCAATAATGTATCATAACTCTTTAGATTGTGTTGAATTAGCTCTGCTCCAAAACCTAGTGAACTGCCTCACTGCTTACGGTCTACACAGACAGAATCCAAACTGAAATGAACTAATAAGTGATTGATTTGAAACACATCTGATGGGCAGCAACCCAGTTAAACACTGTTTATGCACAAAATATACACCACCATTCAAAACTCTGGGGCCAGTAAAACACTTTTTGTTATTTTAATAAAGCAGTGATGCATTAAATTGATCAAAAGCGATTTACAAACAATTCATGTGTCAAATAAATGCTGTTATTTTGAACTTTATATTAATCAAAGAATCATGAAGCAGCGCAACTGAGCAGCAAATCAGCATAGCAGAATGATTTCTGAAGGATCGTGTGACACTGAAGACTGGCGTAATGATGCTGAAATTTCAGCTTTGCATCACATGAATAAATTACATTTTAAAATATATTCAGTTATTTATTTAAATCTTAAGTTATTTTAATTGTAATAATATTTTACAATACTACTGTTTTTGATAAAATCGAGGTCTTATCTTATATAAAGAAGTATAATTTTGCTGAATTTTGCCTATTTAAAACATCATCCAGTTGTGCAGCTCACTAGGTTTTTGGAAACGAGCAACTGACTTTCATTTCTTCTAATCAAGGTGAAGTTGTAATGGATGTATAATGTTTATGACCAAATAATGTAAATGAATGAAAGGAAAACAGTAAGTGAGGGAAATAAAAAGGTCATGCGAACAAAGAGGATAGTTAGAGAGCACTCACATGTGAGAGAAAGGGCTGATGGGAAGTCAGTCTGACCAGCTGCATACGGCTTAGCAACCAACAGAACGAGTTTGAACAAAGAGGAAGAGAGACAAGGATGCTACAGACAACAGAGAGAGAGAGAGAGAGAGAGAAAGACGAGGAAATGCATGACAATGAGGGGGAAGTCAGAAAACACTGACAGTATGAAAAGAGGGAGAAAATGATGGACAAATGGAGGAGTGTACCTGGCTCTCCACCAGCATGGCGATGTCCACAAACATGTCATGCAGCTCCTTTATGCTGCTCTCCAGACGCACAATGTCTTTGTGACGCGCTTCAATCTCACTCAGCGCTTGTTTGGAGATCCCTGAATCCACAATCTACAACACAAACGGCAGATTTATTAGGGTGTAGCTTGAATATTCATATTCAACAAAGATTTTGAAAGTGTGGGGAGTTTAGAGCAAATTATCACGGGAAACGGTCACAGGATCCAGTCGAGATGGAGTCTAGATCTTGGGGTCTTGGTTTTGAGATGTTTGTGTGGCCTGAGTCTCATTATTTGATGTCCAGGTCTGAGTCTCAGTATGGTCTAAGACAAAGCTCTCAGATTCAAATTACCACTAGCCAAGTGGTGTTATGACCAGTTAAACGGTCACAACAAATACCTCAGAGGGAAAATTACATTAAAAGCAACATTCTACATCGTTATTTCTAATATAAAGTAACCATTTGCACTACATTTTACTTCATATGAAAAGTAATGTTATTTGCATGACATTTGCATTATAAAGTGTGTAGGTGGGCTACTTCTCTACTGCTGTGAAGTCGTCAAAAAAGCTGCTTTGAAGTAGCATTTATGCTATAAGATAATATAAGATAAGGGTGTATTTACACAGCAACCACAATCACAGGAAACAGTGAATCATTCAAATGTTACATTCAATACAAACTATTGCTTTCTGTGATGATTCTTATGCCAGCCAGAGTGCACATATTTTATTACAGCTAATATGTTGCATTAGAGGTGGACATTAAGACCAAAATCTTATTTTGTGCCACTTTAAATCCACAATGTCAAGATTTTTTACAATTAATTACAAAAAATAATTACAATTAAATTACATATTTAATCCTAACTATACATTTTTTAAAATTTTAATTATAATTACATTGATATCAAAATAATAATACATTTTACTAATTAATAAAAAATAATAACATTTCAGAATTCCAGAAATTTTAAGAGCTGAATGTTATTAAGGAATCCCGTTCTTTTAAACAATAAATTTCCATGACTTTTCCAGTCATTTGTGATTTACTGGATAGGGATTTAAAAATATATATTATTACTCACAGTTTCTACCCAATAAAATATTTTAAATCTTGGTATAATTAAATTTTTTTTTAAAAAAGTGTATTTGATATTTAAAAAAAAAACGATTATTTTTTTTAATATTCTCTTAATTTACCTGACTTTTTCAGGTCTAATAATCACACTTTTTTAATTTATTTATTTATTCATATATATATATATATATATATATATATATATATATATATATATATATATATATATATATATATATATATATATTTATTTATTTATTTATTTTTTAAGGAACCCTGGTGGTTCAATAAAGAAAACAAACAGTTGTTGAAGGGGTTAAATAAAACAAGAAATATGTTGATTTGTAGTTGTTTTATCTTATTTTTTAAATAATTTTAAGTCATCTTGAGGCTCCCTGGTTGACAACCAAAAAAAAAAAGGTACAAAGCTGTCACTGGGATGGGACCCTAAGGTACAAAAGCTAAAGGGTACATCTGATCTTGTATATTATTTAACCCTAGTACATATTAGTACTTCAAAAGTGTATATTAGCACCTAAAGTGTACATACTAGTACCTTTAGAAAGGCTACGGCCACAATGACAGCTTTGTACCTCTGTTTCTGAGTGCTGGTTTAGATTATGGATCTCTTGCACTGCCTATGGGAGCACGTTATGAGGAAGGGAAAGGTTTTGAATTGACCCCAGCTCTGCCACACACAAGCACGCATGCTTTACCCCCGCTGTGAAAACGGCTGCGTTTCCTCCCTCCAGCATCTCCTCCAGCTCCTCATCAGTTGTGGCTTTACCAGCTAGAGCGAGAAGCAGAACAAAAGCAAGTCAAAGACAGAAAAGGGGAATAGCACAGTGTCAGTTTGACACGGTTCAACCACAAGCTTGAGAAAGAAACGTGTTGTACGCAGTATACTGTTTGATAAGAGCTGTCTCATGAACTGCTGTTTAGTGAGGAGTGAGTGTATGGGCCACACTTACTGATCTCTAATTGTCTCTGAATGCGACCTTTGCTTTTCTCTCTGAAGTCCACCTGAGCTTCATTGTATTTGGTCATCACATCAACAAACTTCCTGGAAAGTACAGCGTGCTGGCAGGGCAACATGAGGGCAGAGTTAATAGAGCGTGTGTATTTGTGTGTGTTACGTGAGAGGGATGTTGACTCACCTGTGATTTGCGTATTCTTATGTCAGCCGATACTCTTTCCACTTCTTCCGTCTCGAGATTCCTTTCAATGCCTGTACACACAGACAGAATCTCACAGGTTAGGGTTATTATAGTTACAGTAACTAAAACAAAAACTTAAAATATTAAAAAATATATTTGATGTTAAAACAACAGTGACACAGGGTAAACATTGCTTTTCTAAAGGTGGATAAATGGCTCACAGTCAGAAGTGTTTGAAAAGCCAAACCTAGTTCTTTGTGGCCTATTTTTATTACCTAATGAGAAAAGCACAAAGCAGGGCAGTATATGTGTAAAGACACTAGCAGGCCTGTATGCATGTAAATACACTTACTCTTCAGTTTGTTACGAGCATTGTTGGCCATTTTCTTGATATCGTTAGTGCGCGCCTCCAAATCATCCTGTGTTTCTGTTCACAGAGAAGAAAACAGAAGTTGAGCAGATATATAAGAATGGAGACATGATTGCTGGTTTTTGTGTGTTTTGTCATTGTTAAACACTCCCAGAGGAATATTTTATTGCTCAGAGGTTGTTCTTTCAAAGCTTAGGAGACTAAATGGAGTTAGGTTTCATGTACACTATACCGTTCAAAAACTTGAGTTCAGAATTTTTCTTTGAAAGAAGTCTCTTATGAAAGAAACAGTACAACTTACTGCACTGTATCACATCTCATATAATCAACGTCAATAAAAATATAAACAATATGTAACATTTACCTCAGGAAAGCCATGCAATGTTGATAACTTATTAGTCAACTATAGAGGAGCATTTTGCTAAATATATGCACTGTATTACATATTCATTATATCTAAACCTGTTAGTAATGTCTGCCATGAGTTTAATATGAAAATTTATATAAAAACTGGTTTGTGTGCAACTCAAACAACTCAAATCTGTGTCAATACCCAGCCCTAGGTCTCTTGATTTTTAAAAAAAAAAAATTTTTACATTAAAATTCAGCTTGACAACATTAAGTAATACATTAGGTATTATAAATGATTAAAAACATTTTTAAACATTAATCAATTGTTCGCTGTTAATACATATTTCTTTGTAATTTATCTAATTTTATAATAGAACTTGGCAATGTTTTAGGCAATGTGACAGGTATTACTGGATAACATAGGGTGTTTTGAGGGTGTAACTCAAAACACCCTAATGTACATTAATGATAAAAAACGAGAAGAAAGGCGCATTTAGCCCCATTGTAATATGTTTAGTTAGTTTCATCACCTTCTTGTCACCTTCCTGTTTCCTTTTTCTAGTTTCTTGCCATTCATCACACTCATTAATCATCACTGCTGTTTGTCATTTTTGTTTCATCATCACTGTGTATTTAAGTTCCTGTTAGTTTTCTGTTCATTCACACAGAAAAAAAGGAGTTTAAAAATGTACCTTTTGGGGTACAACAGCTTGTCCCTGGAGCAGTACCCGGCTTAAAAGGACATATTTGTACCTTTTTTACCCCTAATAGGTACATATCAGTACCTTAGAGTAGTAATACATACCCTTAAGGTACTAATATGTACCTAACAGGGGTAAAAAACGTAAAAAAAATATGTCCTTTTAAGGGTACTGCTCCAGGGACAAGCTGCTGTACCCCAAAAGGCACAATTCTGGCCCCTTATTTTTCTGTGTGTTGTCGGTTATTGTTTTGTACACTGTTACACGTTTGTACTTTGCTCATTAAAATGACCTTCATTTTGTAACTTTTGCCTCTTCTTTATCTTTGGAACTTGCTAAAATGTGACAATTTTACATTAAAATTACATATAATGCAATGTTAAACCAATGACAATTTTTCACTGTATATGGTAAGGTAACAGTTAACCAATCAACAGGTTTTTAATGTAACAGTTTTTTAAGAGATGTGCTGTTCTAAGCATTTTTACAGTGTTAAAATTAATATTTTTGATTGTTAGTTCATGTTAACTATTGTGTGAACTAATACTAATGAACAGAACTTTATTGTGAAGTGTTACACTAATGCATTGACGCTATACAATAACATTACTACAGTATATGACTCACGTTCAACAGACCTCAGAGACTATTTCACCTGTTACTACCAGACAGTGGAAAACAATGCTGAACTGGGTCAAAAAGCCTACAATTAGTGCATGTGAATGTCTCTTACTCTGGTCAGATGTTGGTGCAGAAAGAATAATTGAATAAAGTTTCTTCACTTCGGCCACATTCTCGTCGATCTTATCAATGCTGTTCCTGATGTCTTCAATCTGAAACAAGCAATAAAGGTCACTTAAAATGCACAAACACCACAGCGGCACACATTCAGATAAAGCACATCAAAAGTATTTTCACAAACACACACTGTAAAACACACAGAAGGACATGCCTGGGAGAAGAACTCATCCATAAAGGCAGCGTTGTCCACGGCGATCTCAACATCTTCATCATCATGATCGCATGTCTGAAACATAAAACATAAGAAGTGCTTTACATTTTATGTATATTTTTTATTATTACCATAAATGCATTGAGCAGAGTTGCCCTAAGTAGGATGGGAACAGGCCACAAACAGAGGCTGTGACGTGTGACACAATATGTTGACAATACTTCATGTACATGACAAAACGTCATGTAAAGAAATAAGGAAACATAATTAGTGTTTTTAATGATCTCATGCTGTCTTTCTATACACCCTTATATTGTTATGACTGGTAAGTAAATCATTCTCACTAATTCACTGTCTATGCACAATGCACACTAAATTACAATTTAATACACATTTACAATAATATTTAAAGGGGTAGTTCACCCAAAAATAAATGTTCTCTCATTATTTACACACATTTAAGTTGTTCTAAACCTGTATGAGTTTCTTTCTTCTGTTGAACACAAAAGAAGATATGTGACCTTGGACCACAAAACCAGTCTTAAGTAGCACGGGTATATTTGTAGCAATAGCCAAAAATACATTGTATGGGTCAAAATTATCGATTATTTTTCTTTTATGCCAAAAATCATTGGGATATCAAGTAAAGATCATGTTCCATGAAGATATTTTGTACATTTCCTACCGTAAATATATTAAAACTTAATTTTTGATTAGTAATATGCATTGCTAAGGACTTCATTTGGACAACTTTAAAAGTGATTTTCTCAGTTTTGATTTTGTTGCACCCTCAGATTCCAGATTTTCAAATAGTTGTATCTCAGCCAAATATTGGCCTATCCTAACAAACCATACATCAATGGAAAGCTTATTTACCTTATGACTGATTTTGTGGTCCAGGGTCACTCCTAAAAAAAATTACAGGTAATTTCCAGGCTAGGGTATTTCTAAGCCAATAACAATAACTGACAATCAAGAACTTGTTGTGGTAGATAACCCTAATTTTACTCTAGCATTTTAACCCTTTCAAACCCCTTTTCAGCCAGTCAATAAGCTAATTTATTCAAAATCACAGATAGCAAACTCTTAAATTGTGCTGTGTAATTTGCTAACAAATCAAAAGTGACCCATCTCATATTTATGAAATATGATCATAATAACCATGACATGAATCAGTAAAACACATCATAGCAATCAGACAGCCATGTGTCATCTGCTAGAATACAAGAAGCATACAACAAAAGCACAACAAATGTTTTATATATATATATATATATATATTATATATATATATATATATATATATATAAATGGGTAAATAAATATTTTTAATTAGCTATTTTGTATTTTCAGTTTTAACTTTTTTTTTGTCATGTTTTAGTAATCTTGTTAGGTGCATGCATTTATAATTTATTTAACACTTCTACTTAGTTTTAATTAGTTTTTATTTGAGTTATAGTAATTTAAGTACTTAAACTTATTTTAGGCAACATTCAAATTTTCATTCTAGCTTTTAAAATGTAAGGTTTTCGTCTAATATCTATATTTGAAAAATTTTCAGCTTCATTTCAATCAACAGTTAATTCAACTACAGCAACATCCATGTGTAAAAACGCACAAGGGTGGTTCACACAGGACACGTTCTTGTGTTCAAAAACAACCGAATGAAGCGCAACAAAATGAACCAGAATGGACAGGTCTGGTGTTCTCTATTTTCCAACTTAAAAAGTGAAATTATACACATACACAAAAAGTAACACAAATGGAATACAAGAAGAATGGACCTTAAGTCAGATTTTGGTTTATTGTTTTGCTTATTGCTTACTAAAACATGAACAGAATATGCCATAAAAAGTCATATTGTTACTTACATCAGATGATCTGATTAAAACAACTCGAAGCACAACACAAAATGGTACACAGATCCTAAATAAATCCTCACAAAGTGAAAAGACAAGCCAACATGGCTAAAACAAGGGATATGTACATGGTCACTGACGCATATGGTACCTGTATTAATAATAACTGAATATGTTATCAATGAATGACATATTCGTCATCAATATATTGTTCACCTCTTGTAAAGTCACAAGTTTATAGTCTAGTTCTCTTTAGATTTGGGTTCTTTAATGTTTAGTTAATGGGTTTTGTTATTAAAACACACTTCTTACATTAATCGTCACATGAACATCCGGTGTTACAGGCCTCTGCTGATGAGGCACATTGTAAGCTGCCGTGAAACAGCAGAAGGTCTGCTGGATTAGCAAATCTACATTTTATTGTAAAGTCTGCTTAAATATAAAACTTGGCTGAAGTAGAATGAAGTACATTCATGAAGTAGGGTAAATAGTGATTTCGTGTGGACTTTAGAAATGGTACAACTACCAATGTGTCTTACACTGCACTTTTATGCCAAGCACATAAAGGTGTGTCTTGTGACGTTTTATGAAGAGCATGTGGAGACCAGTACTGTTTTCCACTTAATAATAGCTTTACTGTCAAATGACACAACAGCAATTTAACGCACTGACGCTGTCAGAGAACAGAGACTGGCGCGTGATAGCATTATAACTCAAATGCGAGTCAGAAGACACGAGGGTTGAAGTCCAAGTGAAATCACACCTTTATGACCCCACTCAAGGATTTCTCTGCAGTCATCAAACTTGTGGCTCCGTCAATCCACCACAGAGGAGCCAAACACACACACACACACACACACACACACAGTGAAACCCTGAACACCAAGCACTTTGACTCATTCAGCATTTCTGACGGCTCAAATAACACTTTCAAAAACATTCCATGGTAATCGCGATTTCTGCCAAATTACCAGTTAAATTTAGTTACAGTTATATATGCTTCATTGCTTCTGTAGAAATATGAAATTAATGTGAGATTTTTTATACATCTGTCATTTGATTTAATTTTAAAAAAGACATGAACTTCTATTCCAAAGCTTGGCATAAGCTTTTATTTTTAAACAGGCTAAACATTTATATAATAAAATACTTTTTTTTTTTAAAGCAAGGATGCATTAAATTTATCAAAAGTGACAACAAAGATAAATGTTATAAAATATTTCAATTTTAAATAAATGCTGTTTTTTTTTTTCAACTTTCCATCATCAAAGAAAAATGTATCACAGTTTCTGCAAAAATATGAAGCAGCACAACTGTTTTCAACTCAGAAATAATCAGAAATGTTTCTTGAGCAGCAAATCAGCATATTAGAATGATTTCTGAAGAATCATGACACTGAAGACTGGAGTAATGATGCTGAAAATTCAGCTGTGCATCACAGAAATTACATTTTACAATATTACAAAATTACATTTTTAAAATTACATTTTAAAACACATTCAAATAGAAAACAGTTACATTAAATTGTGAAACAATATTACTGTTTTGACTGTATTTTTGATTAAATAAACACAGCCTTGGTGAGCATAAGAGGCTTCTTTCAAAAACATAAACTCTTTCTGACCCCAAACTTTTGAATGAGATTGTAGATGGCCAGTGTTGGGACGGTTACTTTGGAAATGTAATAGGTCACAGAATACATGTTACCCTATTTAAAATGTAATAAGGGTAACTATTTCAATTTCTTCATTAATGTAACTGATTACATTTGATTACTTTTTAATTACTTTTCTCCAGTAATTAAATCCAGTTTCAAAAAGTATTGAATAAAACTGTGCCGTTAATTGTGGCCAATGTGTATTAGAGAAAAAATATTTATTTCATAATGATATTTCCTCCCATTTTAAATTCTTATTATCCAATGAAAGGTTAGACTTTTGTGAATTTTTTAAAAAATAAGATCAAAAGGATTAACAATGCAGGTTTATTTTCAGAGCCTTCTTTGATCATATTTACCAAGGGTGCCAATATTTTTGTCCATGACTGTAGCTATGACAGGAAACACTGGCATCTGACAATGACTTGGAAAAAAACAGTTAACCTTAAAAAATAAAGCATATAAATGAACACAAATAGAAAATAAAACAGTTATTGAACTAACTGTTATATAAACATGTGTCCTATTCTGTGTACTAAACTCCTGAAACACTGGTGTCACATATTTTAGGGCAGTCACTGCAATTTATGAAAGAAGTCAATTAAATCTGTATGAGTGTGTGTGAAAAAATTCAGATGTATCCCCTTTGTAATCATTAACATTTTCATAAGTAACTGTAATTTAATTACACATTTATTCTCAGTAACTGTAACTGATTACAGTTACATTTATTTTGTAATTAAATTACGTAAATCCGTTGCATGTAACTAGTTACTCCCCAACACTGTAGATGTTTAAAACCAAGTACCACAGTTTTATTGTAGAAATGCTAGATTATTGTAAAATCTAGATTTTTAAATATTCTGAGGAAAATGCTGATCATCTATCACAAGAGTGATACTGCTGTTAGGTAAGAAAGGCCTTTTTGGTACAAAAAACTTAAGAAACATAATCTAAAAATCTGAAATTACATTTCATCAGCATCATAACCTGTGATTGGTGTAATATGTAAGGACTCAGGTACAGACGTTCTTGTTCTTTGTCTAATCTAAATCTGTTCTCTATATTGTGATTATTTTACATGCAGCAACCGATAAAAACTTGAGCAGTCAATACAAGATCATCTGATTTCTGCATTTTCACAAAAACTGCCATTATGATCAATGACACAGTTTACACTGCTCAACCAGGGCTGCGTTTCCCAAAAGCATCGTAAGCTTAAGTTGATTGCATCTCCATTGGATTCAATGGGTCTACGATGTACTTAAGCTTACGATGCTTTTGGGAAACGCAGCCCAGTCTTTTATTTACACTGAGTTCTCACTGTGTTAGTTATGTTGAAAGTACGCATGAGACTGCAGACATTGTGTTGCAATAAAGAGATCACTGTGATATTTGTGTGTAAGTAGACTGTGTTTGGCTACATTGATGCAACAGGAGTCGTTCTAAATATAATGCTGTAATCAACACTTCTCACAATCAGTTAAACTTGGCGGCTGTTGTAGTAAAAACACAGTAAGTGCTTTCTAGAGAGTCCCACATGTAATGTTCATTTCATATGCAAAGATGTTAGCTAATCATAGCAGAGGCCGTTTAGATTGGCATCTCACAGCAAACATGCACCTCAGAGGGCTGAAATCAGGGTAGAAAATTACCATTAACATCTAAACATGACAGTTTTTGATGAAAATAGATACTAAGATTATAAACAAACCTCAAGGAAACATTATGAAATCATTTTAAAAATGCATTTCATGAGCCCTTTACTACTGGCAATAACATTAAATTAATTGTATTATTAACGCTGATAACATGAATGTTGCAGGGTGATGTATGAATCCCTGACCCAAGCAATATTTTTTCTATACCTACAGAGACCATAGGACAAAAGTATATTTATTGTGGCCACAAATTATGAATTCGTTCCCTCGTTTTATTAATTAGTTCCATTGTTTTAGTTAAAACACAGCCACAAATTACAAATTTGTTCCCTCGTTTTATGAATTAGTTCCCTTCGTTTTAGTTAAATTATAGCCACAAATCAATAGCCTAATTCATTCCCTTGTTTTGATTTAAATAAATATTTTTAATGTATTTTTTTCCATGCATGTCAGGTGTAGGGCTCTGTAAATGCCTGAACTAATGAGGATAATTTGGTGGTAACTGGTTACTTACCATAGTAGTAGTACATTTTTGTAAAAGACCATCAACTAAGGTCTAACATAAAGAAATATTATGAAAACAAGCACTTACCGAGATTGTACTCAAGAATTTCAGCTGAACTATTCCTGTGACAAAATGTAATTTTACCCATCCTGCTGACAAAGACAGCTCTCTTTTCAAGTTTATTTGTAGTATTAACAATGTGTTGCCAACCCAACGGGTTTCTGTGAAGGTCAAAGACACTCACTTACACACACACACACACACACGAACACACACACACACACACACACACACACACACACACACATGAATGCAGTGTGCTGGAAAAGCTGTGAACTGAGGTAAAGAGATAAGCCTACAAGAGACTTCCTGCTGAGGGAAAATGAGAGAGAGAAAGCGTCTTACTAGGTTAAAGTATAGTGAGTTCACGTTAACAGTGTGCCTTAAGAGTAAAGTCTATAATATGTGCGATACAGTGTGTTTTTCACTCAACATCCTGCTAACCCTACAGAAGAAGGCCTACTGGAGTTCACGGAAGGACATAAAAACAAATTCACTCTCACACAGTGTTCAGCTGTTTATTGTCCCACAGTTCCTTTAGTGCTCCAAGAAGAGCACCAGTGTGTGTGTGTGTGTGTGTGTGTGTGTACTGAGCCTATAACACTCTTATATACACACAAAGAAGAGGAGAACAGTGTGGCCACACCAAGTTAAACATTACAGACAGACACAGACAGAAAAACCCATGTATTGGGAGGTTAGAACGGAAGATATTTTACTTTCAGCAGGATTTGCTACAGCACAGAGGGTCACAGGCAGACATGCCCCAAGCAACTGATTTTAGTGCTGTTTGCTAAGACAAGTATCGCTAATACTATTGCTCATAGTTAAGGTTAAAGATTTGAACAAACACCTAAACCTATAAAATGCAGTTTACTGTGTAATTAGTATGAAGCTTCATGGAGTAACTCTTCCAGGCCTGCTGAATGATCAAATCACGCAACTTCTGCTATTAAAGTGACTGGACTTTTATTTTTTTGTATTTAAGTTTTGCCCTGGTGTACTATAAAACTGGGAAAATAAATAAATAAATAAATAAAATTATATATACATATGTATATATATAAAACTGGTAAAAAAAATTATATATGAATATATGTATGTATGTGTCACGGTGCACACAAGGGAATCGAGGAGACAAGAGCTAAACTTCAAAATAACAGGGCAAAACAAGGCAGGACGGAGACACACAGGGAGTGTAACGAGTAGACCAGACGAAACAGAACTGAACAGACAGGAACTTAAGTACACAGGATAAAACTAGATAATTAATCAAACACAGCTGGGGTCTAATAAACTAATGATGAAACAATAAAGACAGGAACAGGAACATAACTAAATATGGGCATATATGAGGGAAACATAGACAAGGAGCACATAGACAGAAAATCTAACAAAATGAACACAAGCCTGACATTACTCCCTCCTCCCGGAAGGCGCGGCCATGGCGAATGGATAGTCCGGGGAGCCATGGCGGAGCTAGGAGCTCAGGAAGCCTTGGCGGATTGGCCTCCGTGGCCTTGGCCAACAGCCTGACCCCTCCGGCCGGAGCTCTATGAGCCCCTACCCAAAAATTACTTGGGGAGAATCTTGGGTCTAGAGGCCCTCCCTGGGCTGAATTCGGGGACTGGAGCTCTCCGTGGGCTAAACTCAGGAACAGGAGCCCTCTGTGGGCTAAACTCAGGAACAGGAGCCCTCTTTGGGCTAAACTCAGGAACAAGAGCTCTCCGTGGGCTAAACTCAGGAACAGGAGCCCTCCTTGGGCTAAACTCAGGAACAAGAGCCCTCCTTGGGCTAAACTCAGGAACAAGAGCCCTCCTTGGGCTAAACTCAGGAACAGGAGCCCTCTTTCGGCTAAACTCAGGAACAAGAGCCCTCCTTGAGGCTATCCACAGGAACAGGAGCCCACTTAAGGCTAGGCTCGGAATCTGAGGCCTTCTCTGGGCATGACGAGAGCACAACAGCCCTCCTTGGGCTGGACGTAGAGTCAGGGGCCCTCTCAGGGGTGATCTCAGGAACCGCTTCCATTGAGGCAACAAGAGAACCCCAACAGACAAGACAAGACAAGGTTGATTAAAACTGTTCATGTGGACAATACTTTAGAGGACATGACAAGACTCTGGTCAGAGGCTGGAGCCTGCACTGGACTCAGGTCAGGGACTGGAGCCTGCACTGGACTCTTGGTCAGGGGCTGGAGCCTGCACTGGACTCTCTGGAACTGGGAACGGCACTCCTGGCCAAAACTGGGGAACTGGATCCACTGTGACTAGGAACGGCACTCCTGACCGAAACTGGGGAACTGGATCCACTGGAGCGAACTTTGGAACTGAAATGAGCCACAGCCGGCGGGCTTGACTTCAGATCTGCCGGCGGGCTTGAGGGAGCCACAGCCGGTGGGCTTGACTTCGGAACGGCCAGTGGGCTTGACTTCAGAGTGGCCGGTGGGCTTGAGGGAGCCGCAGTCTGCGAACTTGACTTTGGATCGGCCGGCAAACTTGACTGATGAGCGGATGGTGGGCTTATGTTAGCCGCAGCCGGTGGGCTTGACAGATGAACAGCCGGCTTACTTGACTGAGGATCGGCCGGCGGGCTTGTGTTAACCACAGCCAGCGGGCTGGACAGATGAACAGCCGGCTTACTTGACTGAGGAGTGGCTGGCGGGCTTGGGTTAGCCGCAGCCGGCGGGCTGAACAGATGAACGGCCGGCTTACTTGACTGAGGATCGGCCGGCAGGCTTGGGTTAACCGCAGCTGGCTGGCTGAATAGATGAATGGCTGGCAAACCTGACTGATGAGCGGCCAGCAGACTCGCAGCGCTTGTGGCGATCCCGCTGAACTCCCACGCATAGCTTTAGCATGCTTGGACGGAATGACGAGTGGCGACTTCCATGCAGCGGGGGAGAACAAAAACAAAACAGAAAAACAAAAGACTTTAAAAACCGGAAAACAAACCGGGTGAATGACCACCGCTTACAATTTTGGTCTGGTCTTCTGTCACGGTGCACACAAGGGAATCGAGGAGACGAGAGGTAAACTTCAAAATAACAGTCTTTAATCCAAAACAACAGGGCAAAACAAGGCGGGACGGAGACATACAGGGAGTGTAACGAGTAGACCAGATGAAATAGAACTGAACAGACAGGAACTTAAGTACACAGGATAAAACTAGATAATTAATCAAACACAGCTGGGGACTAATAAACTAATGATGAAACAATAAAGACAGGAACAGGAACATAACCAAATATGGGCATACATGAGGGAAAACTGAGTCCAGGGAGCACATAGACAGAAAATCGAACACAAAACGAACACAAGCCTGACAGTATGCATGTATGTATAAAACAGAGCCGGCCCAAGGCATAAGCGAACTAAGCGGCTGCTTAGGGCCCCGTGGCCACCAGAGGGCCCCCAAGAGTAGCCTACATGAAATGACAATTTATTTTATTTTAGATTATTTATTTATTTATTTTTTAATTCGTGATAAATTATGTCAATGGACAATGGTAATTACACGAAAGTGCAATATTAAATAATTAAGTAATCTATACATATTATTTTATTATTTCCATAGCGATGTGTCATGCAGGCACAATAACGATGATGTGGATAATATGCGCTGGACGCTGCCGTGTGGATCTGTCGGATTAACATCATGTAAATTCACCTATTTCTCCTGAAATACATGAAAGTAAGTGGCCAGTTAGCTGGGAGAAAAACACAGTAAACTTTATAGTAACCTACACAATGTGTATTTGATAGGAATGAAACACGTCGTCTATTAATTGCTTTCCATAGAAATCAGTGTTAACAAACTAAATGCTTTTTTTTTTACTTAATTGAAGTGTATTTAAATGTCTGAAACGTAAAATAAACTTTATTCGGTTGAAAACACTGAACAGTTATGAAATATGAAAAGCACTGAGCGCGTCTTTTTTTTTTTTTTGCAAATAGAAAAAACACCTGCAAATTAAGAAAACAACTTCATCAATTCAACAACACACGCGCTGCAAATGCTCACAACACAAACAAATAAAGAAACGCACTGCAAATAGAAAAAAAACACCTGCAAATTAAAGGGGTCATATGATGCGATTTCAAATTTTCCTTTCTCTTTGGAGTGTTACAAGCTCTTGGTGCATAAAGAAGATCTGTAAAGTTGCAAAGACCAAAGTCTCAAATCCAAAGAGATATTCTTTATTAAAGTTAAGAGTCAGCCACACCTACCTAAAACGGCTCGTTCTAACACGTGATCTCCACGTCACGATGTGGGAAGATTTGCATAACACCGCCCAAATGTGTACGCAAAGAAAGAAGCCGTAACTTTCTCACTCTATGTTGTTGCTTCTGCCGGCACCATGTCGTGGAGAGGTGCTGGATGCGAGTAAAGAGGACATAAGAAATCTGTGGCTGAGTTTTATTTACAACACTGTCCCAGAGCAGTACAACACAAATATTGGAGTTTGTGCTGCGCACTTCATGGAGGATTGTTTTCTGAACATGGGAGAGTACAAGGCCGGTTGTGTGTAACCGGTCCTATTCACCCCGCTCCGAGCGAGATTCGGACCGCGGTCTAAGCGCGGGAGACGAGTGCTAAGAGTCACTAGATCAGAGGAGTGAGGTTTACCGGCTTGCTGGACACCACGGCTGTTACATGTAGAAAGACTTTTACTCAAAAGTGGGGCAGTTCCAACCTTACAAGGACAGTCTGGCGCTTCTGACTCACAGCCTGTAAGTAACGTTACGTTTTATTATTTAAAAAATCTGCTACTTACTATTCAAACGCGAGTGTAAGTAGTGCTTGTTGTTTGTGTTTCTCCGATCACAAATGCAGACATGGTGTTATGTTTACGTAGTATAAAGACAGTATAAGTCATTATAATCAGTAATTATGTCCCCACTGGATGCAACAAATGCCTCGTTTGAAATGGCTTTTAAAATTTTTGTGTCGTCGTGGGGACGCAGCATCATATTATGGTAAGGGGGGTAACATTTCCATCACACGCTTGAGGTATTCGGCCAATCACAAAGCACTGGATCGCTGGCCAATCAGAGCACACCTCGCTTGTTTCACACCGATGAGCTTTGTAAAAATTCGACCCGTTTCAGAAAGGCAGGGCTTAGAGGAGATAAAATAATATAAAATATGTGGAAAATAATGTGTTTTTTTTACTTTAAACCATGTAAACACATTGCATTACACCAAATACACATAAGAATGTTCTTTTTGGCACCATCATATGACCCCTTTAAGAAAACAACTTCATCAATTTGACAACATGCGCTGCAAATGCTCACAACACAAACAAATAAAGAAACAAATAAATATATATATATATATATATATATATATATATATATAAAATAGATAAAAATTCTTTATTTGGTTGTGTTGTGAGCATCTGCACCGCGTTTCTTTATTTGTTTGCGTTGTGAGCATTTGCAGCACCTGCTGTCAAACTGATGAAGATGTTTTCATGATTTGCTGGTGCTTTTTCTATTTGCATGTGTTTTCTGAAGTTGCAGCGTGTTGAGCTCTCTCAGCCACTGTAGGCTCCGCACCAGCCAAAGCGCAGCGCGTCAAAGGGTTAAAATCGATCCCGTTTTGGGGGTGGAGGGGGGACAAATTCAACATGGGGGTTTTGTGGCAGGGCTGCGTTTCTCAAAACCATCGTTCGCTAACTATGGTCGTTATTTCCATTGAACTCTATTGGTAACGAAAGAACTTGCGACCATAGTTGCTTTTGGGAAACGCACCCCTGATCAGATCAGACCACCTCAACCCCCCCAGTTAATTAGCATAGCCTGGGTAGGGTATCTTTTTGTTTTAGGGAAGTTCATGCTTCAACATCAAAACATCAGCAAATAGCTTTGACATCTTAATATATTATGATATAACATTTTACTTAGTTTTAGATTAAAGTTTTTGTCTTCTGCGTAAAAATAACTTTCCTGGGTATATAATTTTGTAATAAAAATAAGCTTCTGTTTCATAAACTGATAACAGCTTAACATTATTTACCTTAGCCTACCTTTTGGGTCTTTGCTATTATACTCCAATATCATTATGCCTCAATTAGTTAGACACAGATTAAGAGTTGTTGTTTTATATGTACAGATGCTCTCTGCTGTGTTTAACATTTATTATAAAAACATATGACTTGTAATAAAAGTACAACTTCGAAGAATATTTATGTTGTTAAAATAACATTCTGTTCTGTAAATGCATTGTCTGCTGGATTATTTAGCTACTTTTCAGCACACCACATTAAGTATGCCACTTAATACTTTAAGACTTTGAATGTTAAAGTGCAAATTAATACCTAACCACTCTTGTAAGTTTGCGACTGTTACAACTAAAAATCACAGAAGGGTGAAAATATGCCAGGCAGACAATGGTATGATGTAAGCAACACAGCTACAACAAAAAAAAATGAGTGTGTTTTATTTATAGTGTGTGAATAATCAAGCTTTGACAATAATCAGTCATATTGGCGGCACCGAGGGGCCCCCAAATAAAATTCTGCTTAGGGTCCCATAAAGGCTTGGGCCGGCCCTGTGTAAATACACACACACACACACATATATATAGTCTAGTTTTCATTGTTTTCGTTTTATAATTGTTCATTTTAGTTTAGGGTTAACTTTTTTAGCAAACATCAGAAAGTGTAAAAATCTTATTTCTGATATTATCATATCTTAACAAAGAAACGTTTAAAGATTAAACCACTAAAAGGAGCATACAAAAAAAAAAAAAAAAAAACTGAGCAAGATTTTCTGTATGCAAAACAGCACGGAAACACAACTATGACTAATGTAAATAAGGTTCAGCCATAAACGCACACGCACACAAGTTCCTCTTGCCTACTCGGCAGCTTCAGGTAACAAAGTCAACAAAGGAAATATTTGACTGAGGCAGAGTCGCCACAGAAACAAATCCTCACCTCTAACCCTGCCCAATAAGATCTGACACCCTCTCCAAAACATCTGAATAAACTCAGCCCTACCAATCCCTGCCAACAGTACTATACCATATTCATGTATCACAAAATGTAGTACATGCTTCAATTTGCCTGAAAAAATACCATCTTACTGCCATAATACATGCCCAGAAAACTTTGTTGTTTCATGGATCATGTCCAAAAAATGACATATGTCCAATAAAACATGGTAGTGTGGTACATGTCTGAAAACGACACACCATGACAGGATTCAGTGTGCAGGTTAAAAGCATGTTAGTACCATTGCAAATATCTAAAAACAAGATGTCAAAAAAAAAACAAAAAAAAAAAAAAACATGGCAATACATGCCCAAATGCCAAGGTAGTATTGAGTTACATGTCTAAAAACAATGTATATATCAAAAACCATGGTACCATGATGATACATGTAGTATTGGATTATAAGTCTGAAAAACATGGTACATAAAAAAAAAAAAAAACATGGTGGTACCATGATATATGCCCCAAAATGTGGTTGTATTGGGCTATGAGTCTGAAAAACATGGTAAAAAATGGTAGTAGCCTATAGTGTTATATGTCTGAAATACATGGTACATAATCAAAAAACATGGTAGTAGTTTACCATGATACATGCCCACAAATGTGCTAGTATTGGGTTTTATACCTGAAAACATGGTACATATATATATTTAAAAAAAAAACATGGTAGTACAATGATACATGCCCCAAATGTGGTAGTATTGGATTATAAGTATAAAAAATAAAATAGAATAAATAAATACCATCATGATACATGGCCAAAAACCATGCAAGTTTTGCCTAGTAGCATGGTATACAAAAAACATGGTAGCATTAGCATTTTTTACTTTGAAAAACAAAGTAGTACTATACATTATACACTACATAAAACATGGTAGTATGGGATTATATGTCTGAAAAACATGGTGCATATAAAAAAAAAAATGTTAGTTTTATGGTGCAAATACATAAAAACATGGAATCTGTGCAAAAAAAAACAAAAAAACAAAAACATATCTAAACATCATGGTAAATGTCCAAAAAAGCAGAAAAACAAAACTATGGTTGGTTTATTTATTTATTTTTAACAATTTTTTTTTTTTTTTTTTTTGGTTAGTGAGGCAACGGAATGGATGCCAAACTCTGTCTATTGTTATATGTTTATTTTTCAACAAGCATTTTAAGATCATCCTCATCTCTCTCACCCCCATCCCCCATCTCTCCAGGGGCCCGTGACCCCTCCATGAGTCAGGTGACCACATCAGCTGTCCAGCACTGTCTGCTCTCCTCTAGTCACTCCACATCTAATATGACTTATGCTGCCTTTAGTGAGCGCTTATTGGAGCACTCATCCACGCAGACCCCATTTTAGACGCTTTTTAACTTTTATATAATTTCTCTTTGGAGCAACAGCCACAAATGTAACGTTACAAAATGTTCCTTCTTCATACTATAATCACAGTCTAACAGCAGTGAATCTGAAGAGCAGGTTTGAGATGAACTCGTAATGTCATTCCCATACACCTGAATACGCGCTCGCCTCCGTCGCGTTCACTGAACAACAAATAGAAGAAGACGCTTACCGCCTTTAGCTGCTCCAGTCGGTCCTTCATCTTTCACTCTACTGGTTAACACTATCTAAAAATAAAATTAATCAATAATAAACAGGAGAGAGTCAAATGAAACGGAAAAGTGTGCAGTAAAAGTAGCGTCCGCTCCTGAACTCCGCGTATTCCTGCTCTGAGTCTTCACCAAAGGTTCATGCAATATGGCTGCTCTTCTCCAAACCAGTAGTTTTTTCCTCTAAATCTATCCGCTCAGAGGATTAAAACAACAGTTGTGTTCAGTCTGCTTAATCTGTCTTCCTCCCTCTCCCTCTCTATTCTCGTTATAATCGGTCTCTCTCTCTCTATGTCTCTCTCTATGTCTCTCTCTCTCTCTCTCTCTCTCTCTGGCCACGGTCACGCCCTCGCGGACACCTGTGTGCGCAACTCTAGTGAAGTATTTTTACTCTGCTAAAAGTACTTTTCAAGTGTTTGTACTTTATCAGTGTTTTTCTTCAGACAACTTAACTTCAGAACATTCCAAAGCATAATATTGTACTTTTTACTGCACTACATTTCATATTAAATATCATGTAATACTTAATTACATTAGAAATATAGTACTTTCTTACTTTCACTCAAGTAAAAGTAATTCAAAGATTTACTTGAGTACAACAAAGTACTATATTTTTAATGTTCTTAAGTATTAAGGTAAAAAAAAACAAAAAACTTTTATTTATGAAATGTAGTGCAGTATGACATTATGCTTTGGAATGTAGTGAAGTAAAAGTTTTCCAAAGAAAAAGTAAAAGATAAAACTTTTTAAATGTACTTGAGTCATGTAAAAATACTTCACTTGCCTACTGTTCACCTCTGGTGACTCAATCCTGAAACTATTTCAATGAGCCAATTTTTTATTTTCTAGTAAATATGCTATTTGCTGGTAACAATGCATTTCATACTAAAGACTGGTGGTCTGGTTAAGTTTTACTGATAAAATAGATATTCTGACTTTGACTAGAATCCGTTTCAGTTTTACTGAATCCATTTTATGGGACATTTCATGCATGACCTTTTTGAACATCAAATGGCACCGATTCCATTTGTGATAACTGTTAGATGATTAAAAATAATATAAAATCAACCTAGCATGAAGAGGAAGTGATTGTAAATATATAAAATATCTGTAATTCCCCCACAAAAGGGAAATTAAAGACATTAAAAAAAAAAAAGAGTTTAAATTAATTTTGGCCTATCACATCTTGAGGTCTTGACCTTTCTTGGCTATATCTAATTATAAAAATGTCATAATTTTCATATAATTGTTAAATGTATGTATTAAAGTAAATATTTGTGATTATGAACTCATTTTAATTACATAACATTATTTTCTCACACATTTTGTGTATTGTTGCCTATTCTGTTTTTTTTGTTGTTGTTGTCCGATTCATTTTGAAGCTTCAATGAATATTTATTGCATTTCCAGAAAGTTGACACTGCTTTTCATTGACCATTTACTGTAAATGTAAAATAAATAAATAAATAAGAAAATACATATATCTTTTTTTTATACACAATTTGTCCATAATAGCTAATAACTTTACAATAATAACTATAGTAATTATTTAAATAACAGAAACTATATTGCATTAACTACTATTTATATACTAGTAGGTATTCATTATATACTAACACTTATTCTTTCGTTTCTACTAATAATTATTTTCTTAAAAAAAAAACACAATGTAAATTCAATGTGACTTTGTGATTCAGATATCAAATGTGTTTCTGACATGGAATATACCATGTTATTCCAGTTATACTCGCAAGTCGCAACTATTTATTACACAGGCTACTAGTTGCTGTAAGGGCTTTTCATGCCAAGACTGTAGTGTGTGATCTGTATATATATATATATATATATATATATATATATATATACACACACATAAATATTTTTTTTCACACACACACACACACAGCTGTTGGAGTTAAAGATCAATGAGTATAGGCCACTTCACCACACATGAAGCACGAGAGCTGACATTCATTAACCCTCTCTGCTCTATTAACACTAAGTGGATAAGGAAGCGCAGTCAAACCCTGTGATCACTAAACTCTTCCTTCTGAAAGTTTGTGAACCCAAAGGCTCTCACATGAGTGAGATAAATGACTATCTTCTGCCCTCTGCTGGTACCATTGTATTACTACACAGTACGAAGGAATTGCGCAAAGGCATCATTACGAAAACGTGCAGCATCTGATTGTTTTACTACACCATTGTCATCAAAAACAAAACGACAAACTTCTTACATTTGAAGGAGAATCTAATATTACTTTACAGTAGTAACTGATTATTGGACTACTGTATTTTGACAGAAACTATGGTTGCAATGCCAGGGTCACATTTTGTAAAGTCAGCCAATAGAGATTAAGGCAGCTTTTGATATTATACTACTATATTTAAATAACCATTAACGTAAATACAATGTATAAATATAAAATTGCTTTTAACTGATATTGAAGTCTTGGGTCTATGTTAAATGTTCATCATGGGATACACAAATTCCATGATAAATAACATTTAAATCACTTAAAAATACATCGTATTTTCCCTTATAATGTGACAATTAAGTATTTTTAAACAAGTCTAAATGGATTTTGACCTGTGGCATCTCCGAGGACTTATTAACTGTATGCAACCACTTAAATTCAACTTCATAATTTTAACGTTATTATTATTATGCAAGTATAGAATGTGACAATATTAACATGTGCCAAATACAAAATAACCACAACAAAACACACATATACTAACCGCCAACATTACAAGCCCATATCTGATATTTTTAACATTACTAAATGCAATGCAAATATTTAAATATTGTATTAATTTCACGAAAATATTTGTAATAACTTTTCCCCATGTATGTGCTGTTGCCCATTTTTTTTCGTCTAATTGTGATGCTGCCATTCAATATTTATTGCATTCACAATGTTAAGCACCTCTTTTTATCTAATTTAGTATACTATTAAATAGACTTTTTAAAAAGTGACATTTATTAACTTTCCCAATACTGATTAGTGCCCATTTCATGTTTACTGACATAGTATTTACATTCTAGCAACTATTCCAACATATACAAAAAGAAAAAGGTTGAAGTAAAAAAAAAAGTTTCAGTATAAACACAATGAGATTTTGCCTTGCACTGAACCAGTTTATGCAAGACATCTCACCCATATTTATAGAAAACCACATCCTTTCTTAAACTAGGTACATGCTGTTCTATTCTCACAGACACCATGGATTGTTGTTAAGACTCGACAGCAATTTGCACTACAAAAAACCCCCCACAGTATTTACAGATCAATCAATGACTAGCGACTTCACATTTTGGACCCAAGCATTACTGTGCTTCCTTGTCTGAGCAAACGCAAAAGAAACTTCCAGAAAAATGCTTTGGATGTAAACAACTGAATGGGAAAAAGGAAATTATCAGTCCTTTGTTTCACAAGTAGCCCACCACAATTTAAAATTTACACTCCAACAATTATTTTGCTCCAAAAAAGACCAAGCGAGGATTATTATATTGAGAATGTTTTTATTCCAAGAATTCCTCTAAGTGCTTAGAGCCTTACATGGAGAAGTAAGCACTGGGACACTCAACCTGCTCTCACACCTTCGAGTGAGTGAGTGTGTCAGTGTAGGCATGTCTGCATATGTGTGTGTCTGGTGGCAACAGTTAGCATGTCTACAATGAAATGAACCACACAATTTACTCAAATTCAAAACACAAAACAAACCAAAAATTGAAAAATAAAAATATACTGCGCTGGGGTTTTACAGTAAAAGGGGCAGGGGGAGGAACCGTCACCAGGAAATCCCAGTGACATTGCCATAAGGAGGTCAGAGGCTAACAGGTTAAAGGTCGTCATCTTCATCTGGGAGAGCTGTTTCTGATGCCACCTAGAAGAGAAACAAGTACGGATCAGCACAGATGAAACGGGAACACTTTTGGGAGCAGCAGCAGGTATATTCTCGAAGATGCACTTACTTTCAAGTCGTGCTCATACTGTGCAGCAAGTGATGGATCCATAGCAATTTCCGGTGGCGCAAGGGCAGGCATCTCAACAAACTCCAGATTAGGGTCGCCAATCAGCTTCCGTGCGAGCCACAGGAAGGGCTTCTCAAAGTTATAATTACTCTTGGCAGAGATGTCATAGTACTGAGAAAGAGAGAGAAGGATATGTCGGTTTAGCCTTACATCTGCAGTCAATCACAGCCTGACATTCAGCCCTTACTAATGCACTTATTGTCTACAAGCTGATAACTTGAAGTTGCATTGAATTAGTAGTGACAGATCATTTCCATATTGTACCATACATTCATATCTTGTGTTTTTGCTATTTTGTACATTGTCTATTTTGTATATTATTCCGTTTATTATCGGTGTCATTCTGTTGTAGCTTCTGTCACTAAAACAAATTCCTTGTATGTGTGAACATACCTGGCAATAAAGCTCAATCTGATTCTGTTTAATGGATTATTTAAAAAATAGGGCAGGGACTTAGTTTTAGGAATTGGTTGTTGATTGGATAAAAGTGGAGGCAGATAAAAATCATCAGAGAGAAGTCTGACAATTTACCGGAAGACCCAGTTATGACGATTAAAGATTACGAGCTCAAAGCATTTTTGAAAATTAAACATGCATGAATTATTCACAATAAGATCTAAAACAAGCATTTTGAAAACAGACCGTTTCAAATTTCAATTTCTCGATTGAGTTGAAGAGATGCTCCATACCTGTAGATTCTTCTTACGATGGAACACAATGCTCTTTGCTTTGACCTTCCTGTCTTTGATGTCCACTTTGTTACCGCACAGCACTATGGGAATGTTCTCGCACACACGCACCAAGTCACGATGCCAGTTGGGCACATTTTTATAGGTCACTCGAGAAGTTACATCAAACATGATGATTGCACACTGAGCTGTAATGAGACAGATGCACGTTAAACCACTGCTGGACCGTAAAGATGTAAAGTGTGTATATGATAAAAGCTGCATACCCTGGATATAATATCCATCTCTCAGGCCTCCGAACTTCTCTTGTCCGGCTGTGTCCCATACATTATATTTGATGGCTCCTCTGTTAGTGTGGAAGACCAGGGGATGTACCTCAACTCCAAGTGTGGCTAAGAGGAGAGAGAGAAATTTAAAAACCGCCCATTGCTGTGACTCTGTCGCACCAAAGCCACACATTCCTCCAGAAGAGTTGCGTCGAGATGCCATGTGAAGCAAAACACTCACCAACATATTTCTTTTCAAACTCCCCAGTCAAGTGTCTCTTCACAAAGGTGGTTTTCCCCGTACCTCCATCTCCTACCAGAACCAGCTGTGGACGTGAAAGACAGTTTGCATGAGTGACCAACACTCTTCCCAAACAACTAGTGTCATATAAAGCCACAGCAGTAAAGAAATACTATACTGTATCCATTTCAAATAATAAATTAAGGCTTTAATAATTAAATGCTGTTTTGTGAGATTCATTGTAAAACTACACAGAATACTGGTACTTAAATCCTACACCACGAACAAACAATTAAATTAAGGCCATCAGGTAACCCATATAATCCCATCTGTCATTCGTGATCAGAATTTGATTACAAATTTGAAGGGTTGATGCATTTTACGCAAAGCTAAATGATTAATTTTTCCACTGTCTTGATTTCATGTAAACATTATTAAATGGCCGGTGTGACCGGTCACATGAACAATTATATTATAACCGGGTTTGTTATAAATGTAATATTGTATTAGAGGTGTTAGAGGGAGATAACTGGAAAAACTGCCAATAGCTGGTTTTCTATTGATATTTCTGTGATAATTACAGTCTTATTTTGCATAATCTCCTTATCAGGCAGTCTTAATCTACACAGCATAGCTTTTACTGGTTTTAATCGGAATCAGCTTCCATAAAGAACAATATTTGTTTAAAATAGTTTCATTAAATTAACACTTGGATTGAAACTGAGAATTATCAATACTGTTGAATATATAATTTTCACATTACAAGTAATTATGTCAGTGGGGACATTTGAGGAAACAAACAGACTCATCTTGAATGAGCACCTGATTAATCTTCATTAGAAAATATAAGTATTAAATGGTTACTTGATATGTATACTTAGTTTATAATTCCTCTCAGCAGCACAACTGCCCTACAGTAATATCAATAAAATTGTGACTCTGGCAAGTTTCAGTAACATTATTAGCATTAAAAACAGTGTTTTTTTTTTTTTTTTTTTAAGAGAGAGAGAGAGAGAGAGAGAGAGAGAGAGAGAGAGAGAGAGAGAATGTAATTTGTGACAACGCACTACTTAAATGTGTAAAACACATAGTAAATTACACAGCAGAACCGAAATTACAAGAAAAACAAATTCTCTATATTTTCTCAGTAGCGTTGGTTATCGCGTAGCGTTACAAATCTGCTAACTCATTTCCAAACCGTTTAGCAATCCATTAACGTTACGTAAACATGTAAATAGAGTCTTTAATTCATTACTCCAGCCTGTCGTCCCTTTAAAAGTTGAAGTTTGGTTACCTTGAACTGAACTTGTGGCTCGTTTTCTGCCATTGCTGTGTGTTGGTCTTTGTGCTGCAGTCACTCTGCGGGAGAGATGGCGGGACACGGTTACTCACAGCACACAAAAGGCCGCACCAACCTCAAAACACGACCACAATTACACAAAACTCCTCAACAACACTACTTTCTCACTCGTATTCAAAGTCAAACAACATATGTAACTCAAAACAAACGACTGTGTTCACCAACGAACAGCTACCGCGTCTAAATAAAGGATGCGCGCTACCACACACGAGGCCGCCGCCGCTCCTGGAGCCGCTTATAAAGGCCTCAAACAGGCCATCAACGCGGAAATCAATACATGACGCACTTAAGAGTGAGAAAATGAAGGAAAACCAGAGAAATTATCAGAGGCGATCAAAGCGAGCGTTGTTCCCGCCAGCATCGCGCGCTGCTAATAACTCGCGCGAAGCTGCGACAGAGACGAGCCGCGATCAAACACTCATAACTTTACATCAGCGGCGAATAAAAGCGATCCGAGCGACTTCAGACAGCTTCAGAGTTTATCAAAGGCTTTCGGGCGTGTTTTGAGTTCGGCGGAAAACACCGCGTGTTTGTGAACGGCGCGGAGCGGCGGCGTCGCGCACTCACCGGTGCTGAAGCGATCGAGGAAGAGAGCAAATGGCTGCGTCCGCGCGGGATTCAGCGTGCGTCACATAAACGCTTCCGCCCCACCACGTGACGCAGCGGCGCCGCGCGACGATCGCGCCCTCTGGTGTCACAGCGCGCGAGACACTCCAATGAGAAAATTCAGTGCGTTTAATCATTCTCATTCTCTTTGCATGTTGCATTCTAGTGTTCATTTGGAAACTGGACTGAAAATCTGTTTGCATTGGTTTTGTTGTGTTTCATGTCATTCTGTGTCTTTTTAGCCTTGCTGTTTTATGAGAAAGTAATATATAAAACCCCCCGGCTGCTTGCATGCAAGTTTATTTGGAGACAGCAGCATCAGAAGGAAGGTCAGCTTGTGGTGCAAACAACTCATTAATAATTTAAGGCAGCAAACATGACTGGTTGCTAATTTACATAGCTCCAAAAACTGCTGCGATTATTATTAATTCAGGGCTTTTGAAGGCACTGTAGCATTCTTGATTGTTTATAAGAGCAATGAACAAGCTCAAGATTTTTGGTGAAAGACTCTAAAACTTTCTGTGTTGCTGGAGATGTGGTTTGTCCCGAGGGCATCCAAGATGTAGGTGACTTTGTTTCACAAACGAAGATGTTTTACTCAAACCGTTGCAGTCTGTCAGTCATATAATGGCAGTCAATGGCTCTGATCCGCCACACGGTCCAACTGTCCCACTCAAATGCTCACTGCCAGAGCTGGACAGTAACTAATTGCATGCATATTATGTAGGCTACATGTACGTAATCAGATTCCAAAAATTAAGTACTTGTAATTAGAATAAATTATGTCTACTGTTAGCCTAGTTTTTTATTGATTACATATTTTGTTTTTTACACAATAGCAATACTTTATTGATTCTCCCTAATAACTCTTTTTCATCTTTTAAATGTTCTTTTTTAAAATAGCCTACTGCTTATATACACTAAGAAAGTCTTCCAGTTTTGTGGACATTTGCAGAAAGATCAGTCTACACATTGCATTTGACCACTGGATTTACAAAAATAAAAAAAACATTTCAGGTTTAAGAAGCGTTTCAACATTGCATCTCTGATGAACACATTAATTTTTATGTGAATTATCACTCAGTGTTATTTTAACATGTATTACTTTGTCTTTCAAACACATTAAAATGCACAAATTCGCCAACTTTTTTGGCATCTGATCCTCTTTCACCTAATATATTTTTATTTGAAGTCCCCCCCAATGGTTCTCTGATGTTGATTATGGTCACATGCATGCAGGTAAACAAATAATTTCTTTTCTTTTTATTTTGATTCATTTATTTATTTTAATTTAACATTTTTATGATTTAATTAATTATTAGATTTTCATTGAACTCATAAACGCCCTGCAGTTCCTTCACAAACCCAGTTTGGGAAACCTTGATATAATGTAGCCTAATGTTTAATACACTTCATGTTGTTGATAACAACATATGGAATATATTTTCTTACTCTTTATATTTGTATATCAATATGGTACAAGATTATTATGTGATAAACGAGATCAAAAGTAGTGCTGTCAAACGATTAATCATGATTAATCGCATCCAAAGTAAAAGTTTTTGTTTACATAATATATGCATGTGTGCTGTGTATATTTATTATGCATATATAAATACACACATGCATCTATGTATTTCAGAAAAATGTGTTATGTTTATACATTAAATATATTTATTTATAATATAAATTATATGAATATAAATATAGATACGTAAATACATGGAAATATATTCAAAATATATACTGTATGTGTATTTATATATACATAACACACATATATTATGCAAACAAAAACTTATTTTTTGTATGCGATTAATCGTTTGACAGCACTAGTCAAAAGTAATCTAAAATTACTCTTATTATTTTATCTATGTGAAATGTAATGGATTCTGTTACTATTTTTGTCAAGTAATTTGGAATCAGTAATGAATTACAATTTATAAGTAATCTACCCAGCTCTACTGCACTGACACAAATAGACCATTATGTTAATTGATTTAATACACTTCAATTACTGGGAAAACAAGTATATGACACTCACACGTAAATGTGCTTAATAAATACTTAATCTATGGAATGTACTATTGTATTGGGAACAAACAGGAACTACTGTGAGACAAAAGATACAAGGACATATGATGGACTGTAGCATGAGAATTGGAATAAGTTCTAGAAATAGAATAAAATAAGAAATATAGAAGGTGCTGTTATGTACAATAAAATATATTATGGAATATACAATGTGCATTATCATCATGTTAAGCCAAGAAATACACCATAATTTGTATATTGTTTTATTTATAAATCACTTTATCATCAGAGAATAAACAAATATGTGAATTTTAATATTCACATACAACTGTGTATAATATGTGCTCCGGGGAATAACCTATTATGTTTGAATGCACTGCTTTAAATAACAGATAGATAAATATTTATTGCGCATTGTTGTGTTTTTCTTGCTTTGCTTGTTATATTATACTAAATAATATTATATATAATGAACAATTTAATATAATATATAGGCCTACATAGAAAATGTTAAAAAAATATTATTGGATGTACAGTCTTTGAAGTTTATACAATAATGTAGGTCGATAAATAAACATAACCAACAAAAATAGTTGTAATCTAAGCAGTTAAGTTCTTATAATTATGTTAAGAAAAGAAGTGCACTGTATTTTATTACTTGTTTTATGTCATTAAATCACTTTATCAAAGAATAAATAAATAAGTGAATTCACTGTGAACATTCATATATAATTGTGCATAATATGTGCCCCTGAGTATAACCTGCTATGTTTGAATGCTTACAGATATGTAATACAGATAGATAAACATTCATTGCACATTATATTGTGTGTTTTGCTTGCTTTGTGCGTTTAGACAGCAAATATATTAATACTTTTATGGTTCTATACAAAGTGCCATTTTTAGTTATGATTCAAGCAGCTTCTGAAATGATGTTTTCTATTGTTTGTTTTGATGTTATCTAAGCTTTAATGGTTCATCTGTACAGGTAATCTGCCTGAATGTTAGCAGCAATCTCAGCCTCCCATCGATCTCCATTATTCAACAGTTTCTCCTTATTATACAGCAGCTCTTCATGAGTCTCAGTGGCGTATTCAAAATTAGGGCCCTGGCACAGAGAGAGGGGAAAATGATTACATTATCAATGCAACCAGTGTATAACTTCAGCGGTCATCTCTGTGATGTGTTACATCAGCTATGAATCTACAGTATATATGTAGCACAACTATTTGTATCTTACGTCTCAGTGTAATGCATGTGTGTACCTCTACGATTGCATCCACAGGACAGGCCTCCTCGCAGAATCCACAGTAGATGCATTTGGTCATGTCAAAGTCATAACGGGTTGTTCTTCTGCTGCCGTCTGCACGGGTCTCTGCTTCTATAGTGATGGCCTACAAGAGACAAAAGCACTGCTGACACACATCCTGCAGAGCTAATCACTGAACTAACTAAAACCATAAAAACTTTTGTTACTTGAGATAAAATAGACTTTAAATAAAATAAAATACGAAATTAAAAACTTAAAATAAATTATTATATTTCAGCTACAGTAGTTGCCAAGAATACACTTCTTATTTTTAAAATTTAAAATGTTGAATATAAAAACTATAATAGTATCTCATTGATACTACAATAACACTGTTATATATACCTGAGCAGGACACACAGCCTCACACAGTTTGCATGCGATACAGCGTTCCTCTACGTTTGGATACCTGCGCAGTGCATGTTCACCACGGAAACAAGGAGAGAGAGGACCTTTCTCAAATGGATAATTAATAGTAGCTGGCTCTCTAAACAAATAACTCATGGTCATGCCCAATCCTGCAATACAGACAAAGATCATAATACTACTACTACTACTACTACTACTACTACTACTAATAATAATAATAGTGTTATTTTTTGTTTGCATTATTATTATTATTATTATTATTATTATTATTATTATTATTATTATTATTATTATCTTAATATCATTAGTTTAATAATTATTATTATTCATGGCTAAACCTGCAACAGACAGAATATAATAATAATAATAATAATAATAATAAACAATAATAAAAGAAAAACAACAATATTTATTATTATTATTATTATTATTAATGCCTAAACATGCAATAGACACAGAATATAACAGAATAATAATTACATAATAATAATAATAATAATAATATAATCATACAAGAAAATAATAATAATAATAATAATAATAATAATAATAATAATATAATACTACTACTAATAATAACAACAACAACAAAAATAACAATTTATTATGATTGTTATTATGTATTCAACAATACAAATTTATATATTGCAAAACCTCAGCATGTTGGTCCAAATGCAAAACAAGTACCATAAATACAGGCAGAAAAAATGTAAACAAGCAGACACCTCTGAACAGTTCGGTCCACAGCAGTGTTTGTGCTGCGCGGTCTGTGATGGATGTCCATAGGTAACTCCTCAGCATTCACATTTTCTATAGAGAGACAGAGAGAAGGACATTGTAGGACATTGTGTACGGCAGCTGTTTAGGGTGTGAGAATGCAGTGTGTATGATCTTACTGTAGTCTCCCCTGTGGACGGTAAGGCTGAAGGAACGGACAGGTGCAAGTCTGACTGCGAAAGTGCCTTAATGAAATAAAACAATTTTGCATAAACATCAAATTTTCCTCTAAGTCAACTCCAGTAATCTCACTGCACAGACAAAACAATAAACTGTGCGGCATGAGGAATACAGTATGTGCAATGTCACCTCCATCCTAATCAGCTAAAAAGAGACAAATATTTATGTTCGTGATTAATATAATTTTATGTCAGTGGTGCAAATATATCTCTTATATTGAAATTGAAGCAGCCGGGCTTCATGCCAGAAGAACAGATCTGTGCCATAAACCTAAACTAATCTCCTCTCCCAATCTGTCAGACCTTATGAAACAACTTGTGTCATACAAGTACATTAATGTTTTACAAATGCCTTCTGTAAACATAACACACTGTTTTGAGGTAGACTAATAATTGTCTGTGGGGTTTAATATATTTATTTAATATGATAAAATGATCTTTCGACAAAGATGCCGACTAAAGCAAGCAGTTATATATTTGTAAAGTTTTTTAGTTATTGTTTTTATTTATTCATTTTCATTTACCATTCCTTACACTTTTAAACCCCCAAAAGTAACCCTAACCCAAGTCACATATTGTCCAGCGGTCCATAGTCGTCTAGTTAGGTAACGTTAAACTGCATTAAAAACAGTTTAACATACCGTTGATTAACTCCGTTGAGGCGGTATTACGACATCTTATGAACACTGCTGAAGCCATTGGTGTGTCGCTATGTTTAGTGGCACATCCAGTGTAGGCTATATTTTAAAAAAATAATAATAAAAAAGAAAGAAAGAAAGAAAGAAAGAATGTATTTATAAGCTTTCATAATTTTTTGTAAGTTTTATAAATCGTTTATATATTACATTTCAATGGGGAAGCAATTGAAGTTTTGTATGAAACACTTCCTTTTTGATCTGCATGGTGTAGCTCAGGTATTTCTAAAATAATATTGTGATATGATCCAAATGGAATGTATTTTAAAACAAAGCCAATGACAAATTCTCAGAAAGTTTCCCACTTCATCCTCCTTCACTCTAGTCCTGCAGAGTGACAAATAAAGTACAAATATTCAATGTAGTCTCTCAATTAACCTGTTGTGTCATCATCACAGGGCACTAGTGAAACTGCACTTTCAGTTCATTATAACGGTTAACGCAAGAAATCACTGGGCTATTTGATTTTCATAGTAAAAGAGGCCCTTTCTTCCTACCATCAGTTTTTCAAGCACGCACACACACACACACATGCACAACCACACACTAGCTGACTTTACAGCGGAAGTCTTTGTCTTAGTTGTCTTCCCTCCCATCAGAGGACAACGGCACCTTTGAGTTTGGCAGAAGCGTGAAGGTAGCTTTTGCTTTATTGACTTTTATCGCACAATTGTTTTTCAGTTGTTCTACTGTATTAATGATGACTCTGTGCTTAATTTGCATTAATAAATCCGGTTCAGTTCCAAATCAATGCATACTACAGGTTAAACATCAGTACATAATACAGTGCCATGTATATTGTGTCATGCAACTGAATTTGCTTTTAAAATGGAGCTTGTTTGGTAACAAAAATGAGATTACCATAGAAATCCATTCGTTATCAGACATGGCATCATGTTTCTGAATGCATTTCTCTCTCAAACACACATAGATGTCTGTTAAACCAGACAATAGCAAGGATGAGGAGGGGAATCATGGGCCGGAGGTCATGGTTGTGGAGACGAACCGCTTTGGCTTCATTCTAGGGAATGGAGAAACTGAAAGGTCAGTGTTGATGTCTGTTCATCACAGCTCAGAGTTTGGGTGGAACCTGATTTAAGTGTTTATGACTGTATTTGTATGCTGTAAGCCCTAGTTGAGCACGGTGTGTGTGATTAAATATATAATCTGTGGTCAAATCATTTTTGTAAGGCGCTACTAATCCTGTATTAGCAGTATTGATAATTCATAACTTATGATTATACATTACCGTTACCTTCCGCACCTCTTACTCTCATTTTCTCCTTCTCAACATCCTGTCATGTTGCCATAGTGATTTCTAGCCTGTCAGAGTGTGGTTTCCTGTTTTCTGTGTGTTTGCCTCTTGTGACACTCATGATTTGCTCTGGTATGGGGACGCGCTTTAGTGAGAGTGAGATAGGAAGCAGAGTAAAGGTGTGTTATTTCTGTTTCAGTGGAAAGCATTTTTCACACTGATTGTACAGTGATGGTGACAGTGAAGTATGCTGCTGTACTGTGAGTGTAGAGTTGCTGATTGTGTGTGTTGTTGATAGGGATGGTCCATGTCCTGAGTTAGTGAGACATCGAGAGTCCAAGTGGCTCAGCCTCATGACTCAGTGGGAGCAAGTGATGGAGAAAAAGAGCAACAAGGTGTGTCTGTCTTGCTGTTGTATACTTGTGTGTAAAATTGTATATAATAAGAAAGGCAAAGGTCACCTGGCACATTTAAAATATTAACTTGAGGAGGGCCCGATTCATATCTAGGGACCAGAATATCATTCAGGCATTTATTCATTTTTTATTCAAACAGTCCCAGCAATATCTAAGCACTATGATAGAAAATATAAAGGCAAAAATAAATTCATATTTATCAGTTGGAATGTATAATTCACATGGTAAAGCATTGTCAGGCCAACTCTAACATTGTGGTGGCAAGATTTGCATGGCCATGCACCACCTTTCTTCAAAAAAAAAAAAAAAAGTGCACATTGTTTTAGTCGTTCAATGATAAAATTAGAAATTTTGTGCCAACCTTTTGTGGAAAAGCAAGTACACTTTAGCTTACTTTAAAGAAAGAAAGTACTACTATTACTATTACTAATAATATACTTTTATGTGAACTGAATGTAATGTTTTCAACACTTAATCGCATGTTAAATGAAATTAAATAAAAATATGCTTTTTTGACCCACTTAAATAGGGCTTAAGTACATATTTCATAATGTACTGAAAAGCTTTTAGGGTAAAACTAAAATATACTTTAATATCCTTTCTATTGAAACTTGTGAGTCATGTAATTTAAATATATTTGTAATTACACATTTGTTAAGAAGAAGTTGCATTTTAATACATTAACCCCCGGTTTCACAGACAAGGCTTAAGCCTAGTCCTAGACTAAAATGTAAGTCTGAGCTGTTTCAACTGAAATAAACTTGCAACGACTGATCTTAAAATATATCAGTGCCTTTGTTTTGTCTCAAGATGCACACCAGTAATGTTTTTTTTCTAAGCATGTTTATTAAAATTACTTAAATGTCCTAATTGAACTATGGACTAATCCTGGCTTAGTCTAAGCCCTGTCTGTGAAACCGGGCTCAAATGTATTATCAAATAACTCTACAGTTAAAATTGTAATCAAGTGCTTTACATGAGTGCTATGTTAGTCAAAACATCAAAGATAAATGTAGACTACTTCTGTCAAGCATGACAAATATCATTATTTATAATGTATTTTAAAGTAAAACTTTTAATTTGACATTAAGTGGACTTGTGTTTCTTAAGTGTGTTAAGAAACTATTATGAAAGTTTAGTTTTTTCAAGTACACTTAAGTGCCCTTTTATTTCATTAATATTATATAATATAGCTGCTAGAAGGTTTTCTAAAATAATATACTTTTAAGATTTGAAGTACACTATAAGAGCACAATCTATACAATTAAACATTTATTTTTCACAAGCGACTGAGAAGAGAAAGAATAATAACATTCGGATTATTTCTAAGTTTAACAGCTGTAAACTGTAGAGGCCTATTTATGGAATTAGAAATTGATAAATCAATAATCAGTTATTGAATTAGGGATGTGTCAGTTGCCTAGTCACTTCACAAGGTGTCATTGGTTCAAGCTGGCCATAAAGAAAAAAGTCTCCTGTTTGAATTAGATGTGGTGACATACCAAACCATCAAACTATGTATTCAGCTGATTATGATCTTGGTTGATTCTTTGAGCATTGATTCATCTGTTGATTATAGTGTGAGACCTCATGTGTTAGTCGGCCTACATATGATACAGGATGTTGAATGTCAAATACTGCAGGCTGCAAATGAGTGCCAAGTTCCTCTGTATATACCTTGACCAATCATTAAATTTTTTTTTTTGGGATCATTACATTTAATGCTATTATAGGTGATTACTAAAAATAAATGTTTTTTATCCAATAATATTTTTGACTTTTTTGCTAACATTTCCAATAATCTGGATGAGTTCTGGAAAACAGCTTTCATAGCACGAGTCTTACAATAGCCGACTGCATGGCTCAGCTCACTTCCTTTGTCTCAGGTCAAAGGTCAATGCCAGAAGGGCATCCCAGCATCCGTCAGGGCAAAGGGCTGGCCACTGCTCTGTGGAGCTAAGGATAGAAAAGAAAAAAATGACAAACTCTACGAAGTAAGTGACTGGTCTTATTTGTATCATATTTTTTATACTCTTATATAAGCCCTGTGTTTCCTCTGTGACTCGTCTAGCGTCTAGTTAAAGCTCCAGATCATCAGGGATGGATCGATATCATCAAAAGAGACACAGACAGACAGTTTCCCTTCCATGAGATGTTCCAGTCTAAAGACGGCCATGGGTAACATACTGCCCTTCCCTTCCCTTGCAATGTGCTCTATAGCATTATAATTCACAAGATTAGTCATAAAGCTTCCTTTCTCATTCGTGTCTGCTTCTGTCTGGTGTCTGTATGAGCAGTCAGAAGGACTTGCTGGAGGTCCTGAAAGCATACACTCAGTATCGTCCAGACGAGGGCTACTGTCAGGCGCAGGGTCCAGTGGCTGCTGTCCTTCTGATGAACATGCCTGCTGAGGTACTGCTTCTGTCATGATTATTTACCTGGCTGTACAGTAAATGACACAGAGCTATAACAGAATAAGTAACCAATAATATGCAACATTTGATACATTTATAATGTACACTACCGGCTAGAATGTTTATGTTTTTTAGAAGTCTCTTATGCTCACCAAGGCTACATTTATCTGATCAAAAGCACAGTAAAACAGTAATATTCTGAAATATTTTTACAATTTTAAATAGCTGTTTTCTATTTTAATTTATTTTCAAATGGAGTTTATTCCTGTGATGCAAAGCTGAATTTTCACGTGTCACATGATCCTTCAGAAATCATTCTAATATGCTGATTTGCTTCTCATTTATTATTATCAATGTTAAAAACAGTTGTGCTGCTTTATATTTTTGTGGAAACTGATTAATTTTTATAGGATTCCTTGATGAATAAAACATTAAAAAACAGCATTTTTTTTAATAGAAATCTTTTTGTAATTCTAAACATCTTTACTGTCTCTTTTGATCAATTTAATGCATCCTTGGTGAGTAAAAGTATTCATTTATTTAAAAAAAATGTTACTGAAACTCATACTTGAAACTTTTTACTTGCTTTTTTTTTTAAATATCATGTGGAACAAATTATGCAGTGATAAACAATTTCAAACAGTAATGTACTACCATTTATTGCCACATTATTACTATTTCTAAAGGGATAGTTCACCTATTGTGCATAAATTTCATCTAATAGTGGGAGGGGGGGTTTTCTTAAGAGTAATTTTTGAAGGGGCCACAAAGATGTTTTGCCTTAATTAAGGCCAAATTGCCTTAATATGGGGACTTTTTGTACTCTTTGTACTCTTATGTCTGTGTTTTTCTCTGTCATTTTATCTGGCCAGCATTATAAAACAATAGTTTTGACAGAGGACGTCTCTTACTTAGATATTCAACTGCAGCTAGATCTGCCACTTAACATCATATTGAGCAAAACCCAACACAACGGTAGATCTACAGTAGCCTAATATCAGTTCACAGTATTAAACAAGCTACCAAACAAAGTAGGTAATGTTATAATCACTAACATAATAGACTGATGGAAAAATACATTGGTTATCATCACTTTTTTTATTATGACTAATTAATTAATGACTCAGCATCGTCTCTATTAAAGAGAAAAGAATCACTTCATCCGATGTTTAAAGTGAATAAAATAGCCTTGACTGCCTGTTATATTATAAATTATATTATTTACAATACACAGCATGGTTTTTAATGCTATTTTAGGAGGGGGCAACCCTCAGATGGTCCCTTCAGTGTTTAATTCCATGAGTGGTGTCCAGCTATTATCCCAGAAATTGTACTGTATGTATAGGCTATACTGCAGAATTAGTTTGTTTGCTTGCAAGCTTGATGCTTAACATGGCCTAATTGTTTGCTTTGTTTCAGGAGGCGTTCTGGTGTCTAGTTCAGATTAGTGAGCTCTACCTCCCTGGATACTACAGCCCTCTGCTGGTAGGGCATCTTTACAGTAACCATAAAAACAACGGTTAAATGTGCGTTAAAATTTATAAATAGGCTTTTGTTTTTATTTCTCTTTAGGAAGGTGTTTTATTCGATGCTGCTGTTCTCTCAAGCATTTTAAAAAAACTGTGTCCAGCTGCACACAAACACCTACAGAATCAGGGGGTGGAGCCTCTGATGTTTGCCACTGATTGGCTGATGTGTTTGTACAGCCGTCACCTGCCCTTCGACACTCTGCTCAGAGTCTGGGATCTCTTTTTCTGCTATGGTTTGTTTTCAACTATATTGCCTTGTCCAAATACCCACACTTGTGGTCTTGGCCACTTGAGAGCGCGTGCGCCTGACAGGAAGTAAGTGCGCAAGACTGTCCCAGGTCTTAAAAACAGCAAAGCGCAGTGCCCTTAACGCACAGTAAACCCACACTATCTCAAATACCACTATGGAGTCATAGTGCATCATGTTCTGGAAATAAATCGTGAGACTTTTTGCCGAGATCTCATGAAAGGTCATGGAAACCTTTCCAATCTAAGTTAAATATTAATATAATAATTAGATATTACATATAATTTGGTAGAAAAACAGTGTTTTTACATTTTATTGGTGCAAAGATGAGTAGTGGTGATATTTATTTTGTACATTTGCAACTGCTTATCACTTAATTAGAAGCACCACAAATTAAAATTATGTCATGTTATAGGGACTACTGAACAGAGATTTAGAAGTTGATTTTAAAATGCAAAGTATTTAAAATGAAAATAAAGCTATGTAAACACTTGCATTTTTACAACACTATAAGTGTGTCCCATCAGGTAATGAAAAGTTCTACACACACTTGTGGTCTTCATCATCACTTGAACACTTGGGCCGAATACAGGAAATACGTCATATAAGTTGTCAAGTGCAAAGACCGCAAGTGTGGGCATTTGGACAAGGCAACTATTTGCATGATTTAAAGGTGCACTTGGTAATTGTTGGTTTGACTTTGGTCTTAGACGTTACACTGACACCTGTTGGCTTGGATGGTGAATCATGCAAACATTTTTGGATACTAGATGCCATTGTTGGAATATTTTTTCCTATTTATGCAATTTATTCTGCAACAAAAAAGTGTCCATACACGGAAGTATTTTCCCTTTCAAAAAAGCCTTTGTTAAAGTGTTATGACATGAATCAAACCAGCCAACCATTTTCATGGAGAAAATGGAGAAGATTTTTACTTCCAGTACTCCTGCTTGATTAATGTGTCTTTACTGTCATCTGTATTTAATATAATGCATCCTAGCTAAATAAAAGTATTAACTGCTTAACAGTGATGATAGATAGGTAGGTAGGTAGGTAGGTAGATAGATAATCAAACAGGGCATCAGAACAGCACAACCTGCATTATGCAAAATATAAAAAGTTTTCTAGGCCACTAATACTACTAGAGTTCTTCGCTTCAGAAGTCACATCCATTCTTTGGTTGTATTTTGTTTTATGAACACCTTTATTACACCTCTTGCCGTGTTGAGCTGTTGTCAGAGTTCATGCATTGACCACAGCTTGTGTGTTGCAGGTGTGCGGGTTTTGTTTCAGGTCGCTGTGGTGCTGGTGCGCCGATGTCTGGGAGAAGGACGGCTGCGAAAGGAGTGTGACGGACAGATGGAAACGCTGGAGAAACTGCGAGGTGTTAAACAGCGTGTCCAAAATGAGCAGGCTGATGCCTTTATCCATGAGGTAATATTACTGATTATTTCAGCTTATCTGAATAATCTCTTGTATCTGTAGTCTTATATTTGGTGATGTTTGATAAACACCAGAGAATTCAAAAATCTGAAAACTGAACATTTGAAAACATTTAAACACTGTTTGACTTCTTTTTTGTCCTGTGAACTGGTGTACTTCTGTTTTTCTAAAACTGCCACCTACTGTCAGAGAGTGAATATGCATTTACATAGACCGCCTGCTGTTTTTACGCATTACAGGGTTAGTTCACCCAAAAATGAAAATTAGCCCATGATTTACTCACCCTCAAGCCACCTTAGGTGTATATGACTTTCTTTTCTGAGACAAATACAATTGGAGTTATATTAATAAAATGTCCTGGCTCTTCCAAGCTTTATAATGGCAGTGAATGGGTGTTGAGATTTTGAAGCGTGCATCCATCCATCATAAAAAGTGCTATACACAGCTCTGGGAGGTTAATAAAGGCCTTCTGAAGTGAATCACTTACCTCGTCCACTGGAACGCCACTCTCTCGTGAACACTTGTACGACAGTTAGCAGAAGCTGGAGGTTACAGCTGATTAACATGGATATTTTCGCTTTAGAAGGCCTTTATTAACCCCCCGGAGCCGTGTGTAGTACTTTTTATGATGGATGGACACACTTTTTCATGCTTTAAAATCTCAACACCTATTCACTGCCATTATAAAGCTTGGAAGAGCCAGGGCATTTTTCATGTAACTCCGATTGGATTTGTCTGAAAGAAGAAAGCCATAGGATGCCTTGAGGGTGAGTGAAACATGGGCTAATTTTAATTTTTGGGTGAACTAAGCCTTTAACTATATCACATTATATAAATATAAAAGACAAAAAAGTCATACGAGGGCATATTTGCCCCCTTATCTTGAATTTTGGGGAATTCTAAATAATAGACTAAATCAGGCAGTGAAAGCGTGAACTCTAAACGTGCTTGCGCAGTAGTCTACCCTACATCTCATAGTGTGCGTGCACTTTCTTAATGTATTGTTTGGTTTTTGTGATGTACTCGATAATGGCTAATCGCATATGATTTAAACAACAATTACCATATTATCGTAGACGATATATATTGCACACCCCTAATGTGACTATGCAAAAAATTTCATTCCGAACATGTGTGTTGAAGTGAACAGGCCTTAAGTCCTGACAGACTTATTTACTCAAAACCACTGTTACATCCTCAGGTATGTTCGGTATCCCTGTCCTTGGCGGACCTGCAAAAACAAACTGAGAAAGAGATGGAGAAATGGAAAAAAGACAGACCAAACTCGACCTTTGACCCGCGAGGGCGCTGTCACGGATACCGGATGGTTTGGGAGAGAGCGCAGGATAAACCAAAGGAACAAGAAAAGAAGGAGCGACCGAAGGGGAGCCTTTCTCTTCCTCTCACGCGCTCACACTCTTCTCTTTCTCCTTTGGTTCTGCGTAAGAAATGGAGGAAGAGGAGCAGTAAGACTGACACAGAGGAGTGGGACGGAGGGGGAAGAAAATTCTCGCGAAGTGTGATGGAGGAGAGTGACAATGAGGAGGTGAGGAGGAGGAGTGTGTGCGGTATCGTTGGGGAGCAAAGGGCCAAACGGGACAGGCTAGCAGACGAGCTCTGCTCAAACAAAGATCACAACACACATCCTAAAATCTCAGTGGTGGTGTCCTCCAGCACTGATTGCGATGTTTTTGAGAAAGAGCATACAGAAACGTCTTTGAACCAACAGAAGGATCATTTAGAAACAACACGAGGCCATGAGAAAGAAAGGACCGCTGGTTGTGTGGTTGAGGAGAGCATACAGACACATGACCATATACAGAACACAAATCAAGATGCACAGAGTACAGAAACGCAAGGACATCAGGTTGAACAGAATATAGAAAAAGACAAAAATCAAGATGATCAGAACATAGAAGCACCAACAAATCAAAATGAACAGAATACAGACAATCAGACATGTCAAGATGAACAGACTGTGGAGACTGAGAGAATTTTAGAGCCATGTGAAGAAAGTACATCACAGGAAGAAGACATACAGACTGACTACAGTAAACAGGAAGAGGAAATGCAACCAGACAGCAACATCCAGGAAGAAGAAATACGAACGGAACACTGCAAACAAGAAGAACAAACAGAAGATAGGTCGCCAAACACCATAATGACTGAAGAAAATGAGGGAAATATCCCAGAGAAAGAGGTACAGATACATGTTGTTCAGGAGGAAGAGAGGTCTCAAACATCTAGTGATCAACATGAAGAACAAGAACATTCAGAAATGCAGAGAGAAGATTTGTTCATAAAGACAGCTATAGAGGAAGATGAGGAGACACAGCTTATTGGTGAAAACCATACTGATGCAGACAAGGAGGAAGGGATTCAGCAAGAGTTTGATCTTCTCCCTGAGGAGACCACAGAGATATCAGACCCTTCAAACATGTGTGAGGAGAAAGGTGATGAGAGACTGGAGGATGACGGACAAGATACAAGCTTAGACGAGAGCGATAGTCACCCTCATAGTGGTAAAGAGACATTGCAACCACCTGAAATAGTGCTAACATCATTCTCTTTACAAACTGAACAAGAAACTGAAACTGAGCATCCGGACGGACCAGCAGATCCCGAACAGCAATCCCAATCAGGCGACCAAGAGCACAGTGACGTGGATGCTACTGTTACTTCCAGAGAGTTGGAGCATTGTCCAATAGATTCCACTGTGGAAGATGCAGAAGGACCTGGCAACCCAGAGCAGAGTGAAGTGGATGCTGCTGATGACACCAACATCCTTGAACCTCAGAAGGAGGGTGCAACAGTAGTATGTACACACTCTGTTGGCACATGTGATAAAGAAATCAGTGAGATCAATCCCCAAAACAGTGAAGTAAATAAATCACCTGAATCTGAAAACATAGTATGTTGTGAAATCAATACTGACGAATCAAGCAACCTCACAAACAATGTAGAGGATGATGCTTGTAGATCTGTCCATTCAGAAAGCAATGAAGTGCATGCTGCTCCCGGATCAGAAAACCTTGAATGCAACACAATAGACATTACTGCTGATTCTAGCAAACTAGAAAGTAATAGTCTGGAAATTGCTACTGGATCTGGCAACCCAGAGAGCAACAGTGTCCCTGTTACAAGTGAATTTGGAAACCCAGAGCAGAGTGAAGTGGATTCTGCTAATGGCAACCTTGAAAACAATGATGTGCATGTTACAGCTGAATCTGGCAACCTTGAATGCAACATGACAGATCTTACCACTGAAACTGAAAAAACAGAAAGCGATGGCATGGATGTTGCTGTTGGATCTGACAATTCAGAGAGCAATACAGTTGGTTCTGCTGTTGAAAACCCAAAATGCAATGATGTGCATGTTACAACTGGCTCTGGCAACACAGAGACCAATAGAGAGCATGTGACCATTGGATCTGACAACCCAGAATGCAATGATGTGCCATCTACAAGTGAATCTGGCAACACAGAGAACAATATAGTGGATTCTGCAGTTGGATCTGGCAACCCGGAAAACAAAGATGTACATGTCACAACTGAATCTGACAACTCAGAGACCAATAGAGAGCATGTGACCATTGGATCTGACAACCCAGAATGCAATGATGTGCCATCTACAAGTGAATCTGGCAACACAGAGAACAATATAGTGGATTCTGCAGTTGGATCTGGCAACCCGGAAAACAAAGATGTACATGTCAAAACTGAATCTGACAACTCAGAGACCAATAGAGAGCATGTGACCATTGGATCAGACAACCCAGAATGCAATGATGTGCCATCTACAAGTGAATCTGGCAACACAGAGAACAATATAGCGGATTCTGCAGTTGGATCTGGCAATCCAGATTACAAAGATGATCATATCACAACCAGATCTGAAAACTCAGAGACCAGCAAAGAGCATGTAAGCGCTGGATCAGGCAACCCTGAGTCTAAAACCGAGGATTGTGCTGCTGAATCTGGCAACCCTCGTAACAATGAATGTGCAATACCAGGAAACAGCGAGGGGTTAGAGTCCCCTTCTTCAATTTCATCTTCAAAATCCTCAAACCCAAACGTCCCAGCTCACCTCCGCGTGCGCAGGACTTCCAGCTCGCGGGTTTCCTATCCCACAATCCTCTCTGAGGACACCTTCAAAGAGCCACAGCAGCAAGAACACACACATTCAGAACAGACAACACCCACACCGACACAGGACACACACGCTCAGCCCAATTCACCGACAAAGTCAGACCCTCCAAAACGTCTGGGTCTGTTTCGCCGTCTCCGAGGGGAGACCAATAAAACCCCCGTCCCCAAAATACTCATCCAGGACTTTAGCGAGAAAGAGGAGAAGCTGACGGCAAAAGAGAGGAGGAGGCGGAAGAGAGAGAAACAGCAAAAAGAAAGAGAAGAGAAAGACAGAAAGAAACGAGAGAAGGAAATGGAAAAGGACAAAGAAAAAGAAAGGAAAAAGCCTCAGACAAGAGGAAAGAGCTTCCAGGTGCTCAGCAGTAAGGGTGCTGATAATGCCGTGACCCCCGGGAACAGTGACTCTCAGACGTCTCACGCCAGGAGAAACTCTGCTCCTTTTTCTGACGGATATTTTTAAATAATCAGAGACTCGATCACATATTTGTATTCCGCAGTGGGAGTGAGATGTTTTAATGTGACTTGTGCAATGATTTGATGTGGTTTGTTATATTCACTGCTTCATCTCTTGGTTTAAAACCATAATTATTTTCATAGAAAAATAAAATCAGGAGGAGACATTTGTGTAAATGCTATTCAGCAGTCTTTGTGAGGTTGGATGTGGGAGTGTTTTTTCCACATCGTTTACGTCTGAGTTCAACTGATGGGCGGTTATGATGTTTCTGTCTGATTTTCGTCTTCACTGTCACTTGCGAGCACTTCCTGGCTCTGCATCGTCTGATTGGGCAACTGAGAGGGAGTGGGCAGAACTGAACCGAAGAAAAGTGAACAAAACTGAAAGACAAGAAAGCAGGGACTGAATATTAATGGGATCTGGGCATTAGGTGTTATATTTTTAAATGATTCATTTAAATGATTATTGTACCTTTTTGTTGGGAGGTCCTTCTGCAAGTGCTTCCTCCTCCTGCTCCTCCTCACTGGATGAGTGCTTTCTGTTATTGGTGGGTCGTGGTGGGGATGTGGGGACATGTGACGGTTCAGGAAGTTCGCTGGTCTCCATGGCAATGAGAAACGAGTCCATGTCGTCGCTCATGAAGTCGTCTGGTGGTTGTTCTGTGTCAGGGCTGAGGGGAATAAGTATTAAAGTACCAAATATAACTCTTTATAAAGCTTTTAAGATTATGTTCCACATTTAATGATTTTACTTACCGTTTTGTGTTGGAGTTGACGTGGTTCTTTGGATGCAAGTCCTCTGACAGTGTAGCGAGGACAAAATTAGCCTCCAGAACACTGTCTGTTACACTCAGGATAACTGGACTTAAACACAACCACAAACAAACACAGGAGAGAATCCACAAATACACTGCTATTTAAAAAGTTTGGAGTAAGATTTATTTTAAATAATAAATACATATTTCTATTTAGAAAGGACAAATTAAATTGATCAAAAGTGACTAAAGATATTTATAATGTTGCAAAAGATGTATATTTCAAATAAATGTACTTCTTTTGAAATTTCAGTTTATTAAAGAATCCTAAAACATATTATTAAGAAGCACGAAATAAAAAATATTTCTCAAGCAGCAAATTAGCATAGTAGAATGATTTCTGTAGGATCATGTGGCACTGAAGACTGGAGTAATAATGCTGAAAATTCAGCTTTACCATCACAGGAATAAATTACATTTTAAAATATATTCAAATAGAAATGAGCTCTTAAATTGTAATAATATTTAACAGTTTAAATTTGTTTCTCCTGTATTTTTGATCAAATAAAAGCAGCCTTGGTGAGTCATCTTTTTAAAAAATATTTAAACAATTTACATATCCGAACTTTTGATTGGTAGCATACATATCAATTTTAAATATTTTAAAATAAACAAAGTTAATAAAAAGATGAACTTGGGCTATAGGTCATAAGCAAATAGAAACTAACCTGCCTGGCTCATCAAAATACATAGAAACTGGAAGACCAGACGACTCAGCAAATACAAGCAAACCCTGATGGAAAACAAGAGAGAGAAAAAAAAGTGTTTTAATGCTATAGCATTCTATAGCTATTTTAATAGCAAAATCAAGGTTAAAATATATTCATAAATAAAACAGCTTTAATTTTTTATTTAAGATCCATTATTGACTTTGGATTTACTTCAAGAAAAACTAAAAACACAAAAGTCAAACATTAAAGATAAAGACAAATGTAACTGGAAGCAGATGAAACCAGAAAAATAAGGTGGATAATATTGGGGCCTTAAATATAGTTTCACTCAGAAAATTGTGACATTGTGTCACATGTGTTGTCTTCACAGCAGTCTTTGGGATTGAATATGTGAATGTTTGTGGTTTAGGTGAGAACACACTCACCCTGAGCTCTTTGAGGCAGAAGGTGACGCTGGTCTGAGTGCCGACGGCAAAATGATCAAACTCCTCCGAGCTCAAACACAGCTCAGTCATCATTGCTCGTGATGAGTCTGAGAGAGGAAAAACTTTGCTCGACTTGATTCGTTTCATGCATATCAGCAGAATACAGACTGACATGGCTGATACCTGCATCATCCTCCACGTGGTTCCTGAGCCACACGCGATCACTGCTCACCGACAGATTCACCTCCTCCAGAGACGGAGGGAAATGCAGAACTGTGTCCACCATCAACCTACAGTGGACAACAGAAAATGATTAAACAGACTCTGAATGGAAATGCAAATGGATCGATATTACACTAGTCAACATTTGAAGTGGATCAAAACCTTTCATCAAAGTTGCCCTAAAACCAAAACGCGTTCTTGATCCACTTCAAATGTTGACTACTGTATTATTGAGGTATTAAAATGAATGTAAACCTGGGTTGAGCCTGTAGCACGTTTGCACAGCTCTCTTTATCAAACACGGCCTGCAAACTCTCACAGTCCTGATAGGACAAATTGTGTGTTTTCAAGAGCCCTTTAATAAAAACACACAGTTTAGGTGATCATACTGTAAAATATGCAATTTCTATGCAATATTTGACACTTTTTAAAATACTCACTTTAAAGCAGCTTTACACAAAAATCATGTTTGCTAATATTTATACTATCTTAATATGTTCATAGTCTCATAGATTAGAGCTGGGCGATAATATATCAAGCATTTGAGATTTTCTCGCTTTATGTGAGTATACTGTATATATGCAGGTAAAGTTTAATACTTGCATATATAACTTTATTTATAGGTGTGTGATAATATTTAATTCTACTAACAAAACATGCGTTTTACCATGTTTACAGTGCAGAGTTATGGTCAACCGACTCTTTTCACTGTTCAACTGAATACGGCATTTTTCTACAGAGCGGTCCAGAGACGCCAAGGACTTGAACACAGCCTGAACGCTCTGAAGAACACAAGACAAAGACAGACTAGCAGCAAAACATTTACATCAAGAAGATTTTGCAGTACATTTTGAATTTTCATTACACTCCAACATGACTGAAAAGATTGTACATGCAAATTATTAATATATAGACACATTCGAATGTACAAGTGATGAACGGACAGGTATTTATCTCATAAAAACATAAAGAGGAACTGAGGGGATGGAATGAGCAGGAACAGGAAAGGTCACCTTGATGGGCATCTTGCAGCGAAAGCTGTGGTCTGAAGGAGCCTGATATCTCTGGAAGAAGAGAGGAGACAGAAGGAAGCAGGCGAAGGCTGACCGAGAAGAGTTGACCGACCGCAGGGCCAACTAAAAACACAGGACACACACAAGTCACAGACCTCACAGTACTTACTTTATACACATTGTTTTAAGACCTCACATCTGACTAAACAAACATAAACAGTCATGTGAACCAAACACATACCCCATCCTCCACAGGCTCCAAATACAGCTCCTCTCCTATTCTGGACAGGGAATGTATGGCTTTTGCTAAAACTACAAGAAGTGTGGATCAGTATTCTTCCATTCATAAGTAATTGTATGTAACGAGAAGCCTGTTTATACAGAAAGCGAATAGCATTGCGTTAAAAACATGTCTTAACAACTCTCTCGAGTTACTTTAGTTATTACCTTTCACGTTTCCTCCGGTTGCAACACAATCCATTATATTTTACTTGTCAACAATATTCTTTCTAAACTAAGTTTACATAAAGTATTCACCGGCTCGAGTAGATTTTTATAACGAATCACGGAACCGGCCACATGTCGCATTATAACGCAAGAAACTGATCGTAAAGAAAAGTTAAGAGCGGTTATCTGTTATCGCATAACATAAAGCACATCATTCAAAAAACACAAAACTTGTTATAAACGGATAATTCATGAATTTGGCAGGAGTGCGACACTGTTTACTTCAAACCCGACATGTGGCGCGTATTTCTGCTCCAGCCAATCAGCGCGAGGGATCAGATAACCCGCGTTTGCGTCATAACAAAGCGCCCACATACAAAAGGTTACGTATATGAAACAAACAGCATAAAAAATGCGTAAGGAAAGAGGTTAAAAGAATAAAAATAATTTACAATTCCTGCGACAGCAGCACCACCTTAAAATTTATATTGCCTATGTTAAACCATAAAACAGGTGCATTCTCACTTTCACAATATAGTAAAATGCAACATTTTGTATTTTAGTGCAAGTTAACAATATAGTTTGACGTGAATCTGAATTGTTTGATGCATCTGTTAATCTGTTATTAAACTAGGCTATTTAAAGTATTTAATTGAAAAGGTTACATCATTTATTTGATGTTTGATACAGCTGATTTCACATTACCATAATTATTTCATTGTAACTATACATTCCATTGTATTTTACTTTATACAAGAATATAAATCTAGAGCAGTTCATCTAAATACCATAATTAGTGACATGATAACATCAGAGAATTGCAGTTTGTTGGAAATAGGTGACTAATTAAATGTAATTACTCCACTTTCTCAATGCATTGACTTCATATTAGGATGTCAACATGTTTTCTCAGGATTTTTGAAGACGCAGTGTCTCAGCCGTTCAGCGGCTGGTCAGAGGGAGTGACAAAAATACAAATGTTTCATCCTGACACACTTGTCTTACCTGTCCACCTGGGTGTTGGGCACACCTTTTTCTGGCTTTTGCACTATTCTTTATGACACTCCTTCCTTTGGCAACATTCATAAATTGTGAAAAGATCAAACAGTTTTGAGAGCTTGGATGGAAAACAAGAGGATCTGAATGACTGGTGGACATAAATACTTGTGTGGACTAACACGACGATATAAATGAACTGTACAGCTTTACTGGTAACTATCATGGGTGAAAGTTGAGCGTCTAGAGTGAGTCAGCTTGTATGCGTACACATAACCAATATCTGTGAGTTGTCTCTACTCATGTGTGCGCATGTGGTACCATAGAGTCCAATGGCGGCGTTGAACCCTGTCTCAGACACTCATGCAATACTGGAATCTATGCTTCAGAAATTACAACTGAACGCTCAGACCAACAGTAGCTCAGTCACTCATATGCAAACATGCAGTCCTTCTGGAGAAGTGAAAGATTCATCTAAAACAACAGTTTATCAGTTTAGGTTTTCTTCCAACATTAAAGAGCCGAATGGACGCACCTCAGTCTGGAATAATAAGTGGGAGAATCCTTGGACTCAACAATCGTCTCATTTTGAGGATGCATTGACTCCTGCTGCTAAACAACCGGTCAGAAAGATCAGTAAAAACAACTCAGGATTCTCTGGTAAACCTAAACGTCCACCATTGATTTGGGGGGAACGCAAGAGCTTTACATCAGAGAGGTCTGGTGATGTCACTTCCTGGGTCGGAGACGATCAGATGCCCGAGCCGGAGAAGAAGCAACAGTTTTCTCTGGACGGGGAAACCAGCTCAAATGTGCCATCTTATTACAAACCAGAATCCTTCCAAAACCCTCCTGATCTTTTAGCTCCAACGCTAACAACATCTGCAGTGTTGGAAAAACCAGAGGTCAGAGGTCAAAGTGGCACATGGAGTTGGGGTGCTGGAATTGAGAGAAATGAAAGCACCAGATTTCATGAGCAATCAGGAAAAACGACAAAGACAAGTAGGAGGAAGTGGGGGGAGGCTAAAAGGTGGGCTCAGAATGTGAAAGAGAGATGGAGAGAGAGACACAGAAGCACACTGTCCAGACAAAGAGATGATGGAGAAAGACAAGCGCAGACTGAAGTACAAGTGAGTATTTGTGTTTGATTTAATACAGTCAAAGACAGTTTGAAATTGAACTGTATCGTGTAGGCTATTGCACAATGAAAAATGATCCCATAGAACCACCTTTCACTGTTATGAAAATTATAAATATTTTGGCAAGTATAGCACCACCTAGCAATGCCTTGGCAAATGCATAACAATAGTTGTGCCCCAACTGACAGGCTCCCTATTCCCCGAGCATGAGATATCAGTTCAAGTTCACTTAATTTGACAAAATGTGTATTCCGAATACACACAGACGACATTTGAGTCATGCATATTAGAGGAGTTAATGGTTTGATGTTTGAAATGTAAAGTAAATTACCTTATGTTCGTGTAATATATTTATTTATATAATACATCCATGAGTATTTTTGGAAAAATATAATCATTATAAATTTAATCAATGTAATTCATATATTTAAAAAGCTGTAAAATGGGTGATAAATGCCGGTTGCAGTGTTTAATATAAAATTAAATGTGTGTTTTATTAGATGTCTTTTATTTAACTTTAATCATGATATTAACATTTTAACGGTGACGCCTTGCACACTTCATACAGACACTTGCAAATCCCACCTGGGACTAATTAAACTCAATAATAATGCCAGAGCCTCATTGCCTTTGTTTTAAACTTCAAACGTTTTTATGTACTGGACTGATTATCTATGACTGGTGGGTAAATTTCCTTCTCCACTTCCTGTGACATGATGTATCAATATACCCTTATTCTTTATGCCATTTGCAGTGCCCTTTAACCTGAACATGCTTGCTCCCTTGAGACTGGAATCTCACTTCACATGGTGCATACTCTGTTAAGTCCGCTTAGAAGTCCACTTACATTTGAATAGAATGCACCCAATGTGCTAAAAACATCCTTAGCAACCTTATAGCAGTGTGCTAGCATTCAATCACCCAAACTATTCAGCATCATGGCTGACTTTTTATGGGCAAGCATAGGCAAAATCTAAAATTATTAAAAGCAAAATGTCTTTTATGTTTATATTCAGAGTAATCGCTCTTCGTTATCGGTGCCCATCGATGTGAATGAAACTCTTACAGCACTCACTGAGACTATCGATATCCATCATGAAGAGATCAGCACAGCGCTGAATGAAGATGACCCTGGTTCACTCAGCTACATGAGGTAAACACATCACCCAACGACATTAGAAATATGCATTAGACATAGTTATCATTCCACATGTGTGATCCATTAATCACTTTCTATTTCATGTGAAACTGTCTCATGGAGAAAGAATGTGTGACCCCTTAGGGCTAAAACAGTAAAATGAACTATTGTAACTATTAAAGCCACATCCTGGTTGAAGTTGTTTTCATTGGCTGTTTTTGGCTTTCTGTTTATGTGATCTTTCCTCCTTCTTGTCAGTGACAGTCCGTTCTCATTTGGCACTACTTCAAATTTAATGGAGGAGATCTTCGACGGGACGGAGTGGGCTCAGTTTCTCTCAGTTAACAGCACCAAAATGCACCAATCTAAAGAGTTAGCTAATAACCAATCATGTGAAGAAGAATTGCAAAGTAAATGGACTCATGAAGACACAACCGGTTCCCATTTAGATTCGACTCAACCCTCGCTCCCAGAGAGCTTTGCACAAGACATGGCCTCCCATAAACAAACCGAGACGTCTCAAATGAGTGTTACTGATCTCCCCATAAATCCATTACAAACTGACCTGTTTGCAAACCAGTCACAAAACCCCAATCTGAACCCCAACGAATCTCACAACAGTGAGCAATCAAATAGACAATCACATTTTTCCCAGCTTGATCCAAATGAATCAAAGTATAGCAATCCACAGCCGATGTCTAGTCAAGTGTCCGACCCCAGCCATAACCAGCCACGAGATGGGACAGAGGACTTTATACCCCTCCTTGACCTTTCATATGCTAAGGTGAGAGTATATAAGCATTATAAGCAGAAGTGATAATGATTTATTGTGTTATTAGTAGGGCTGGGTATCGATTCAGATGTCCCGATTTTGATTCGCAAGCTCTCGATTCAATTCTTGATTCGATTCTCAATTTTTGATTACATTCAGTGAATATAGTTTTAATACAAATGCAATTGATATTTCTAAAAAATGAACAGTAAGCATCAGTTCACAAATGGTGAATTAAAAAAAAGAAATTAAGAGCAACAGGCCTGTATTTAAACCTATTCTTCTTTTTTTTTTTTTTTGTATAAAGTCCCTTTTTTAAAACAAAAATAGGTCCCTATAAAATCCTCTTCTTAATTTTACTGGTAATCAGATGAAGGCATAAAACATTAATTTAATTTATCCTAATCAAATTTATCATAATTTATCCTAAAAATTAAACCCCTTTATTTTTTGGCAAACAAAGTGCTGCACAACAGAGGTTTCTATTAAAATTAAAAAGAAAACTAATGTGATTATTCCTTTAAAAATAAAGATTTATTAATATTTATTAGTAGTAGTAGTAGCATTGTTGTTACATTGAGTCTTAAAACTGCTAAATAGTAATATTTCTGCACATAGTTTCTGCACAGTTTCTGCACAAAAATAACTTTTAAACTTTTGACGGGTTGCCTTGAGGAACTTGCAGCTGCTGTGTATTTTTTTTGCCCAGCCCTAGTTATTAGTATTTAAAATGTTCTTTCTTATTTCCTTTCCTTCTTTTTCTCAGCCAATAAAAAGATCATCTGTAACATCCCATGGATCTCTGAACCGAAAAAGAGAGCACTGGACAAAAAGGAGGGAATGGTTTGAACACACAACACAAGAGATGGAGCACGAGGAGCACGGCGGCTCTTTCACAGCTGCACAGCTGTCTTCAAACTCTGTGCGCAGCCCTTCACCCGCATCTTCCCTCAACTCACTGAACTCAATCTCTCAAGACTCTGAGTCCTCTCAAACTTTGGAGACTGCGATCAAAAAGGTAGGATATGTCAGAAGCTAATGTGCATTCAAATAAGCCAGTTTTGACTGATATCAACTGACTTTTATAAATAATAAGATCAGTAACTTTGATTCACGCCACAGAAGAATGATTTAGAACTTATTGTTTTGGGTTTGAACCATAGACGTGTTTGAACATAAAGGGAGTTTGTTACAGACTACAGAGACACATTTGTTACTGTGTCGGGATAGTTGTGGTTTTAGTGCCATTGTTGAATTAATTGTTGTGTGGTGCTGACGTTTCAGCTCGTTGTGTAGAAACTAATTAGAGACTAACACTGATATGAGGACAATCCTTATAAATTTCAGTAAGCTTATACACTACAGTTCAAAGGTTTGGGCTCAGTAAGAATTTTTTTATTTTTTTTTTTGTTTAAAGAAATTAGAGTTTTTATTCTGCAAGGATGCATTAAATTGATCAAAATTGACTGTAAAGGTATTTATAATATTACAAAAGATTTCTTTCAATTAAATGCTGTTCTTTTGAACTTTATATTAATCAAAAAATCCTGAAAATGTATTACGGTTTCCACAAAAAATATTAACTGCTGTTTTCAACATTGATGATATGTTTCTTGAGCAAGAAATCAGCATATTAGAATGATTTCTGAAGGATCATGTGACACTAAAGACAATGATGCTGAAAATTCAGCTTTACATCACAAGAATAAATTACATTTTGAAATGTATTAAAATAGAAAACAGTTATTTTAAATTGTAATAATATTTCACAATGTTACTGTTTTACTATATTTTTGATCAAATAAATACAGCCATTTATTTGTTATTTTGGAGCTTGACGGCCGTAGTTTATTATATCATCTGAAAAGAGTGGCTGAGAGAATATATTCTTGAGAAATTCACCTTTGTGTTTCACAATAAAAGACATACAGGTTGACATGAGGGTGAGATTTATGAGTCAGCTATGGCTTTTAGATGTGTTAGCCTGCTATAGCTGGCCTTTTCACAAGGCAGTCATTTTCAGTTGATGAATCTATTTTAAGCACATTCTATAATTTGTGAATCAGTTGCAATCACATTAGTGTCCACATTTACATCCTGTCATTATTTCTCTTCTTCTCCCAGAGGAGGATGGAAGACACTCGACGCGTTCGATTCTCTGAGGAGGTTATCATCTTACCACCCACCTACTTGCCCGAGTCTGATGATGATGATGATGATGATGATGATGAATAATAAAATGATGATAATGATTGGCAAGAAGAACCTTCTCCCTGTCATTCTTTTCCTAAGTGGGTTGTGTCTTTAAAACCCAAAAGCGGAAAGTACAAATTTTAACTCTCTTCACATCTGACTCCACCTCTGAAATTCTGCAGCTCACATAAACTGAGACTGAATCTCCTGAGGCAAGAGTGACACAAATAATCAACAATTATCATTATTACGTTCTGAAAAAAATCATTTTAATGAGACTGTAATATGCCAGCATTAATTTGATATGCCATTACATTGTGATGTTTTTTTTAAATAAAAATGAAGTAAAATGTAATAAGAATAGAAATATTTAACTTAATGTGCAAGGATGTTGTGCAGTTTATTTTCTAAGGTAACAATACTTGCAATCTCAACGGCATAGTTCAAGTAAATAAAGTCAACAGTATGAAAATCAAGATGATTTAGACAAATAATTGACATTAAATACACAAAATTACTTAATGAATAAATTACTGTTCTTTGTAAATTTAATGTACTGCTGCTTATTTACTGTTTGTATATATTCACTATCAGTCAGTGGTTTGACTTACTTTTATCTAAAGATGCTTAAATTAAAATTTTGCATACAAATATACAGTAAATTGTGATCATTTGTGAATTTCTTGAGAAAATGAGATGTATCTTAGACCAGATGTAAAGCAGTGTCCAGCATGGAAACTCCTTTAATATTTTTTAAGCTCAAATATGAGATGAGAAATATGATGTTTTGTTTATTTTTTTTTAATATGTTTCATACGTACATTTGAGTTATTTCAAAGTTGTGTTAATTCTAAAATAATAATAATGATCAGGTGTTATACAGATTTTTGACTGGTAGTGTATGCATAGATGTGTGTTTTCTCAGGGTTTGTTGGTTGACTGAAGAAAGCCTTTATTTAAATTTGTTTTAACAAACCAAGCCCTAAATGTTCACAGACTTAAAACAAATTACGATTTGTATACTGTTACTTGAAGAAGGTGCATAAAATCACAAATCTAGAAGTAGGAATATTATTTATCATATTGGTTTGACGGGCTGTGTGACTCCTGTCGTCTGATAGAAAAGGTCCCTGAGTCATTTGAGCTCTTCTCCAATGCTTTGATTGACATCTGGCTTCCCTCATAGAGTCTGTTGTTTGCTGACTCGGACACAACACCCGACACCTGTTCATGAAAAGGACGGAAAGATAAGACATCGCTCTATTTTATCTCTACATACTTACATGGCTAAACTCAACTCTGGCACCTCTTCAAATTTCTTTGCTTTGTACTCATCCGCCCCTTTATGAAAGTTGAGAAGGATGATGTCACAGAACACAGTAGCCTGCAAAAATATACATCAGTCAGATATTATGTGCCTAACGTGTTTTTGCCAGCATTAATGTAACACAATCGTCTTACCAGTCCCACTGAAGTGAAAGCTGCCACCAAATTAATCAGAAACGGCACAGTGTTAAACTTTCCTGCCTGCAAATAAGCAAAGTTAGACATGCACAAGTCCACATAAACTGCTTTATGGCATTTAAGTCTATACAATCTACCCACATTGCCAGACACGATTATTTCAATGCGAATTGCTTTAGCTTTATGAAGCGTTCGACGCTCAGTCCCATCTTCAGACTGATAGTATTTAGCAAACCTGGAAGAGACAAAAAGAAGATGCAGTTGCAGAAAAGACAGAATGATGCATGAGAAATGTGTTTATGTGCTACCTGAAGTTATATCCTTTAGAGGCAGCGCTGTTCTCAAAAGCAGCATCCAAGCGTGTGAAGAAGTACTTGGGATTGCAGTGCGTCACATTATAGTCCAGATCACATTTCCAATTGATGTTAATACCAATCTCTCCTCCCTGACACAAAAACACACATCAAACAACACAAAAACATTGTTTACTTCATATGTACATGCCCATCATTTGACCCAGGCTGTGAAAACCCAGCTAAAGTCGTTTTTTGGTGATTTACTGCTTTCTACATAAAATCATCCTTCATAAGGTAAAGGACATTCTGTGAAAATGTAACGTTGCTATCTTTTATACTGACTGAGTAAGACCATGTCAAAGATTGATATCATAGTGAAATTAATGGTTGAAATCAAACTTTGATGCTTCTCATAATTAGATTTTGAGCCTGGATTTCACAGAGAGGGTCACATATGTATCATTTTCACCTTTGAAAACACACCTGGGCATTTAAAGGGAGGTTTTATCAGATTTAACTCACTTTTGGGAACAACCTTGTTCTTTTCTTTTGTTTAAGAAAAAGAGCGGTGAGTAGACATGTTTTTGTATTCTTTGTTAGTAGGCTATTACCGCAATAATGCAAATGCTGTGGGCTGAACTGTTTTTTGTAAAAAATAAAACTATACGCTTCACATTTTCTGCTTTTAAATCCTCAAAAAAATTTGTTGCCGTTATTGGGACGAGTTTACTTTTTTCCTTAACATTTTGACACGAATGCGGTGGACTGAACTGAATTTTGACTGAAGCGGGAATATTTCGTGAAAAAAGTTGTAAATGTCATGAGCACTCGAGCTAGGGGAAGGGGTCTGTGAGTTGCTGCTGTTGGTGTGTCTTCTTTAAATCGCTCGCTCTTGGATCTAGCTATCGCTTACGGCTACACCACCCTGATCTCGTCTGATCTCGGAAGCTAAGCAGGGTCGGGCCTGGTTAGTACTTGAATGGGAGGCCGCCTGGGAATACCAGGTGCTGTAAGCTTTTGCTTTTCCTACACTCGTCAGATAATACACTTCCTCATGACTCAGAACTGTAGATTGTTCCCTTCATTATTTTAAACAAATATTTTCTTTCATTTTGGTTTCTCTGTGCCTTCTGTCTGCTTACAGTGTTGCAAAGGGCCCCCTCATTCTTCCTTTCTCCTCTAGGAGGCGATCGAGAGGCATTTTTCTCTCTACAGTAAATCTCTTTGCACTACTTGTTTTTTTTTTTGTTGTTTTTTTTTTAGTAACTGATGCTCCTCTCTTCAACTTCAACTATACCAGAGGTCCTCAAACTGTTTTTGTCAGCCAAACCGCTAAATTTTAAATTAATATTTCAATAATTCAACAACACATTCACATTCCCAGCCAGCCCATATGACATGCAAGTTAGATAAAATATTTAGGCTAATATTTTTTGTAAGTATTTAATTTTGATCAATTGCATTATTATTATTGTTATTGTTATTATTATGTCATATAGGCCTTTTGTGATTGGAACTGCGATATAACATTTTGTTTAAACATCCAATCCTTTGGCTTTCAATATGTTAAATCCTGTATTTATTTTGGTGGAACATTGTTGAAATGCTGTAAACTTCTGCAAATGTAAGTATAAAGGAAGTGAACCTAGCACACACTGCGTCCCCAAAACCCCTTGCAATTGTCTCAAAAACTTCTTCAAAAAATTGTGCCAAACTCATGCCATATTGCAGTCAAGGTCAGATGTATGTATCATTTTTATATTTGAAGACATACCTGAGCATTCAAAGGGAGGTTTTTTTTATCAGATTTAACTCACTTCAGAGGACAAGAAGTAAAACCTCCCCATATACAACTGTCTGTATCTCTGCTGAAGAAAGTGGATGTGAATGATGTTTTGGATCCCATAGAAGACAATGGATATAGCAGTAAAATGAATCATACCTATTGTCCTCTTTTAAAACAGTGACTCAATAATAATCACAGTTTCAAGCCATGTGACATAAACATGATGGCTTACTAACTTTACTTCAGTAGACTAAAATCCCCATTATGTCTTTGATGGGCAATAAAAATACTCTCAATGTTTAACCTCCTATAAATGTTTTTCTCTGGCTTTTTTAAATTTACATTTTATTATATATTATCAGAGGCGGACAAAGTACACAACTCCATTACTTGAGTGAAAGTACAGATACTGCTGGTCAAATATTAGTAGTAGTAATGACTTTCTACTTCGGGGACCTTGATAGAAATGTAGTGAAGTGAAAAGTACAATATTTGTCTTTCAAATGTAGTGAAGTTAAAGTCATAAGTTTCCAGAAAAAATAATACTAAAGTAAAGTACAGATACTCAAAAAGTGTACTTAAGTACAATACTCAAGTAAATGTACTTACTGTCCGCCTCTGTATATTAAAGAGCAACTATTTAGCTCAAAGAAAAGACAAGTAATTCGTGTTCTTTTTTTCATAAAACGATACTCTTCACATTTCTGCTTTAAAATCCTCAAAAACTGGCCACATTTTTTGCCTTTTTTATTTTTTATTATATAAAAAGGGGGACGAGTGGACATTTTTTTTTTGTTAATCAACATGGCACAAATGCTGTGGACACAGCCTCCACATTCTTCCTTTCTCCTCCAGGAGACGATTGAGAGACCTTTTTTCTGCAGTGAATCTCACTACTTGGTGTTTTGGTTCTCTGTTTTTAAAATAATATTAAAATAATTTAACGACACATTTGCATATCCGCGGTCACATGACATGCAATATTTTTTGTAAGTATTTTACTGTAATCAATTACATTATTATTATTATTATTTAGCTTATCATATATGCGATTTGAACTGTGATATGACATTTAAATGGAAATTCAAATATTGAAACCCTGCATTTAATAGCATTTAATATGTTAAGTACAGTATAGCATTTATTTTGGTGGAATATTGTTGAAATATTAACTTCTTTACACAAAAAGTGTTGGAAATTATGCAGATGGGAATGTAAAGAAAGTGAACCCAGCACACACTGCGTCCTCAAAACCCAATGCAACTCTCTCATGAACCCCCAAGGCTTTGCAAACCTCCATTTGGGAAGCCCTGCTCTAGGAGTTCCTCCATATATTGTGTTTTGAAGCTGATCTCGATGGCGCTGCAATAACTACGCATTCTGATTACAGAACAGACTGTTGTTGTGTGACACACCATGCCAATCAAGACCATAGCTTTTGCTCTAACAATCCAGCAGCAGTCAACTGAGAGATTTAATGGATTGTTTTTCAAAATAATGAAAGAGATCTCTTAATAAACTGAAAATAGGATGAGTGGTCAGATGAGAGGTAAAGCTGAGTGGACCTACTTTGTCAGTAATGCTGTCCAAACTTTGATTGATGTGTCTCAGGATATCTCCCACTTTAAAGACCGGACAGAACGGATTGTCCACCGGGTCGTAATGACAGCTTTGAATGTAAGACTGGTTTAGGCTTGAAGGAAAATTGCCTCTGTGAAGGTAAGAGAGTGAGAAACAGTACATCAGTATGAAGCAATGACATAATAATAATAACAATAATAATATTATTGATTTTATTATTCTGGCCACTTGAATTTCCTTTGTTTCAAAAGGGGGGTATATTAATTAAATTAAAATAACAATTTTAATTGAATGATTGAAAATCACATTTATCACATTTCATTAGAAAATTAAGATCATTGCAAGAGATTAAATTAATGTGGCAGATGAACACCAGTACTATCAGTGAACATTTTTGCATGATTAATTGTGGTAAATTCATAGATTGCATTGACAGGTTTAAATGCGATTAATTTCAGAAAGAAAAGGCTTCTCACAACAGTATGTTTTTTGATTGCTGTAGATGAAACTCACCTAGTGACGTTAAACAGAGGGAAGCGAATGCTGTTCTTGATGAAAATGGTGAAGTTTTCCACCTCTTTCATTGGCTTTCTATGAGCGAGCAGATTAATTAATGCATCTCACATTAAAACATGTTTAGTCCAATCAATTTTGGATTACAAGATAACTCCCCTGTGTACAGTATAGAAATTACAATGTATTTCATGTGTTTCTTACTCTGAAGTGTTGTCATCCTCTGCAGGGCACCAGCCTTCAATTTCACACCATCCTGTTGTGCTATTATTATTGTTCAAGCATGTGCCCGTTATAATACCTGTGATATAGGAGACATGCATCTGAAGCAATCTAGAAAGTATTAGCATGCGTCAATCACTACTATATAATTATGCATTGAAGTATAATGAGTATTAGTAGACCTGATAGTGATGTCAGCCTCTAGAAGACTGAACTCAGAAGAGACAATGAACTCACCATTTCCTAAATTTGAGCCCAGTTTTGCCATGCAGTCATCATCAGTAGTGCAATTAAACTTATGATCAGTCTGACAGACAAGAGAAGAGTAGAAAAAGTGCATGTGTTGAAGTACATAAGAGAGCATATTTAAAGTATATAAAGTCAGCTGAGGTTTGTGTGTCACCTCAGGGCATCGTCCTCGCGTTTGATTGGGTGTGATGACCATGCTGGTGATGACAGAGAAGGAGGAACCACCCTGAAAAATGTGCAGAAACGTTGAACTCGGACCAAGACCTCACAGAGAGTGGAATATGAAATGCATAGTTTCATATTTCAGCGTTAAAATGGACATCTGCTGACCTGTGAGGGAACTACATAGTCTGCCACGTCCATCACACGGTTGTTAGATTTGCCCAGGCCCTTCACTTTGGTCATGACCGCAGACTCGATTCCCGTGTCCCGCAGCTGATGTCCTTTTTCATGCATAAACACCCAGCTGAAAATACAAACACGCACACAACAACAAATAAGTGATCAAACATGTTCCTTATTAAGGTCATTAATTAATTAATTAATTAATTTAAAAATACTTTTACTATTATTTGATCAGCTAAAAAGATGCTCTAAATGGATAATATGCAGGCTAATATCAATTATTTTAATTAGTTTTTCCCTTAATCAATCAATAAATAAATACTTAAAACAACTCTCAGATAATACATCGGAATATTACCAATTTATCATTTACACACAGACACACACACACACACACACACACACACACACACACACATACACACAAGTATGCATTAGTATGTATGTGCATGCAAATCAGTAAGTAATTTATGTAATAATATATAAAATACATGTAAATCATTAAATAATATATGTAAATCATCAAACAATTTATCATGACTATCATTTTATAGATAGATAGACAGATAGATAGATAGATCTATTCTCTAAATCTATACCATGATTGCCATGATTTACATTTACATTTATTCATATTCATATATTTAGCATTTTGCGTTTATCCAAAGTGACTTAGAAGTGAATATGATATAATGTACATACCTTTTTCTTAATTTTTTATTAATCATTAACTACTGGTGCACTTACATCCATTTGCCACTCAATAAACACATTTAATCAATTACATGAATTAATAAGTCCCAAATCTTTATTTTATATCATTATTTAAATCATTATTCATCACAGTTTAACTACATTTTCTGCTCTCAAACACCATCAAGTACAAGCTCTTCACTTCATTAAATGTATTTTTATATTTCCCCATTTACTTGGCTTTAAACTAAAACTGTAATATTTAAAATGAGTTCAAATTAATATTAACAACAATAATCAGCGCTTACCAGATAAAATACAGAATAATTAACAGCTGGACGACACGGTTGATGATTCCAACAGACCAGCTCTTCACCACAACCGATTTGGCTGTTTCATAGACGAAGAAGTCAGAGATGAAGTGCAGGACTCTGTGAGCCATAGTAGAACTGTCTGTTGTGTAATATTAACAAGTGGAAGCTAGAGAAACTCTTGAGCAGGATAAACCAGAGTGTTCCTCACTATTGTTCGTCTGCTGAATGAGGGATCTTATTTTACTTGATGTATTAAAAAAGAAAAAAGAAAAAAATGTCGACCACATTTTCCCTCCCCTTTTCGTGTTCATGCCTCTCCTCTCTGTGGCCCCCAAGGGCTTTGACTGTCCATTTCCCTAATAGCCTGCTCATTTGCTCATCTCTTTCCAGCCTTATTTTAGGGAAATGTCTCTCTTTTTTTTTACAAACCAAACCTTTTATAAAAATAAACACATTACTATGTCTAATTATAACAGTTGATTTGTGAAAGTGCCTTAGATGCGCAAAAGGGCACACATATCGTCTTTTACTGTAAATAAAGCATGAATTTAATGTATTCTTTATTGTAACTCTGCATTTTGTTACATTTTGTCTTTTGTTTGACGTTTTCATCACACATACAAAGTCACAATATGCATTGGCATTGTTGTTTTCATAGAATTGCAATCATGTTGGTACTTTTTTCACACGTACGTGTTTCACAAGTAAATGGTACATTTTTACAAACTTCAAACTGTTCAGCCTTGTGGCATTGCTATCTAGTCAATCATTCAAAACCTGCTATTGTTTAAGATTGTACAGAAATAGAAATAGTCATAATAGCTATGTTTTCATCCAAGTTATGAATTAAACTTATGCGCAAAATTGGAATATCGCATAAAACATTTGCACCTTTTCTATCCAGTGAGTTGAAGAGAACAAAATCGTCACTTCCTAATTAACTTCCGCTAAATATCATGAAGAAAAACTAGCATTTCAGATGCTGAGCAATGAGATCGGTCCGTTGGTTGGTCCAGTTTTATGTTGTCCCATCGCAAAGTCACATGACTTTTTGGATGCGCATTAAGGAATTTATTCGGTAAAAGTGTTTCCATCGTAGTTTATGCGCATGTTTTCTTACCGGATAAGAAATTTATACTACTAAGTTGCATTTTCAGAATTTATGCATACATTGGCATTTCCATCCAGCGTTTTTTAATGCGATATCCCAAAATGCACATAAAAATAGGTGGATGGAACTACTGTTTTCAGGGCTGGATTCACAATATGGGCAAGGGGCACCATGCAACTGATACAAGCAATGTTTTCTCCTTTTAAGACAATTTAACCCTAAAACAGGCAAGAGTGGAAAATGATCAGCAAAAAATCATTTCATGTCCACTTTATATATCTGTTTACTATTAACATTTGCACAATTTTTAAACTCAAAATAAATAGAAAGGGGACTGTGTACAGGGGGCCTAGAGGCCAGGAAGGCCTATAAGGCTCTTCCCTAAGGGCCCTGGAATGCAATTTCTACTGAGGGGGATCTGCTCTCCTTGATGCGATTTATAACCCCCATCCACCCCCCACCCCACTTCTCTGAGATATATATATATTTTTTTTTATCAAGGGGTTCCCCCTTGTATTTCATGTGATTTCTGTGACTTCTGTGTATTTTCTACACCCCCTCCCACCCCCCATAACCACCAAGAGGGAACACCAAACCCCCTAAAAACACCCCACTCCACCCCTCACGCACACACACCACCCCAAAATTCACAATAATGAAATAACCAGAACTGGGGGCACAATTTACCTTGTGACACCATTCATTGTCAATATTGAGATTAATTCTTTTTTTATACCCTAAACAGGCAACGTATCTCAGGAGATACGCATATTTCAAAATGCGATAAAAAACAACACAAACAACATATGACTTAATTTTCTTTTTCAACATCTCAAGACAATGTTCAAAATTAATATTAATAGTTGTATTGCATTTTTTTTTTTTTGCTGAAAAAAATTAAGATTAATATATGCCTACTTTCTAAATTTTCTGAATGTCCAGCCCCATGGGCGGACGTGTTGACTTTAGGTCAAACTGACAAAACGAGCACAGAAAATTTGAACCAAGTGCTGTGACCCCCATACTCCAAACAACCTCAGCTATGATAATGATAACAGTATTCTTCCTCGTTCCTCCCACAAGAGACTAAAGGGTATGTATCTTGTGGTGCACATTGCCTGTTTTAGGGTTAAAACAAAGATTATTGTTATATTCAATGCTTCAATCACAGAAAACTCAACAGAATAATCTTCTTTGTATTTTGTAATTGTAACAAAACATAATAAGATTATGCAACACATAATAAGATAATACAAGATACAAATCATCCTTATAGAGGTGCTGAATGAAGCAAGTTACAGTATGGAGACACTTTTTTACTTTAATAACTCAGTGATTTTCTTTCACTATTTATGTGATTTTTTTCCTATATAAAATAACTTTTATAGATAAAATCTATGCCAGTGGACCTGAACCTGAAAAATGGTGTGTATTGACACTTTTTCTGCGGTTGAAACAAGATACCTTCTGATGTTCAGTCATGTTTATTTCATGCTATAACTAGTATAGAGGAAGAAATGATCGGTTCACGTGCCGCTTGAACTGAGGTGCTACAGCGATCTGTCACGAAACATTAAAGAGCCACAAAACAGTATTTATTGTTTGAATTTCTTAAAAATGACAAAATTTAAAAGCTGATACTTTGTTTCATACCAGAAATAACCTACTCTGTCTTGTCTGTCGGCGTGTTGTCTGTTTCCTCTTTGCTCCGCAATGTATTTTTTACTGCGTGAGAACATGTGTAGCATGAGAGAGGCATGGCTTGTCAGACGTTGCAACAGTAACTAATGGGGCAGGTCTTTATGAATGGTCAATTACTGAACAAAATACATAAAACATGAACTGACAACTACATGAACACATAACAGTACTATTTTGTTCAATGTTTTTGGGTCCCATAGAAATGTATATGTAGTGTTTAACTTTCCTATTCATTCACGTTGAACAAATACAAAATTGCCAGCTCATAAAAAATATTTACATTTCTCTTGTGTACAGTAATGCCATTTTCCATTTGCTATTGTATTTTATAGTCTGGAGACACGTTTTCTTGACAAACTTGCTGTTTCACTGTGACTAAATAGTTGATAAATAGTTGATATTTTCAGACTGAGGTGGTACAGTAATTTGGCAGCAGTGGCTGCCAAAATCTATAAATATATACACCCAATATTTGTGAATTAAAATGTACCACTTAAAGTAAAAATAGGATCAAAGTGATTTTAAAAATTCCTATTTGCCATCACACTGTCTAACCCATATTTACTGATTCCCTGGTCTACTAGGAAATTTCTGGAGTCGTTTGCAAATTGTGTACGCTTAAAGTGAAGATTGCATTTCCTCATCACTAAAGTGATCCCATTATGTTTGTGGTCAATTACGACGTCATGTCATCTCCATCTGGAAAGCTTTCAGAGAAGCATCCTTGAGTGAACACAACTTCCCATAAATTACAGATACCAGAGTCATGAACATCGTCAAGCACTGGCATTTTCCACTCTCATACATGGCACAAAATTGATTATCCTTCAAAGAGGACATACAACTGCACCCAGGAGACAATTCAGGAGTTTGACAGAGAGAGCAGGGATGGGATAAGATGGATTATTTTAATAATTTTTATCTATTTTAAATATATTTACTCATAGAACAGACAATTTTTGTAAATTTGATATTTTAATTTCATTCTAAACCATTTTAAAAATGCAACACTGAGATTACAGTGAATTTAATGAAACTTGCACTATTCAATTTCACCTTACATCTTCACATCCAGACCATCCAGTACAGCTATAAGGCTTCATCTGTCTCTCTAACCCCTCTATCATATTAAAAACCACAACTTCTTTTCAACTTCCCTTTGCTTTTGACAGACCACATATCTTCACCATGAAAGTCTCATGCTGTATTAAAAGCCACAGGCTCTCACTGTAGGCCATTACTGGTACTTTATACCCCTGATGGGGTTTATTTACTTGCCTTTCAGTTCTAACAAAGCCATTTTGCTTGAATTTGGCAAGAAAGGGTGATTGGTTGAGTCATCTTAGATGGCAGGGCATGTGTCGGGACGATGCCTTAGGAACATCTTAAGTGGGTTCATTAAGAACATAATGGGGATTAATTTCCCCCCAATTACAGGATATAAGCTACACTGAACAATGCTCAAACTTTTAGGCAGCTGAAAGACTCTTCTGGGTTCAATGCAAGTTAATCTCTATCCACAGTTTCTGTGACATAGTATTGTTTCATAAATGTGTGTGACATGTTTTTGTCACCAGAAATGAGTTGCATTTTAGCACTTCTGGTTCCATCATAATCATGAAGTCAGTGGGTTTTTGGTTAAAACATTATGCTGAACAGGTAAACTCATTTCGCTAGTGTGTTTATAACTGCACTCTCGCAAACTATTATAACTCAAACTTTCAAGGAAAATGTTTTGTAGATAAAGACTGAAAGAGTTGTCGTACGTTTAGTAATGGTGACGTTGAAGTCATGTGACTGTGGTGTAGTTTGTTAATACTGAAGGAGTGGATCACAGATCTACAATGGCCCTCATAATAATGTTAATTATAATATTTCTTGAATAATTATTTATCAAAGTTACATTTATGCATGTTAGAAAATAAGTTGAATATGGCTTTAGTCTGCCTTTTTACTCTCTAAGAAGCTGCTCTCATTGTGTGTGTAGTTAACCATATTTTATAAGATTCAGGGCAAAGCCCGGCAACATTGAAGTACAGATAAGTGTTCTCTGCGTATGTGTGTGAATGTCTATCTTTGCAGCTAGATGCAGAGAGAAAGCTCTAGGAGGAAATCGTCATTTGCCGTCACCCTGATGTCCAGGGTAACAGATATACATCTCTGGAGAGACCTATTGCATCTGACCTCCGATCAATTGTCACCAAAATAATCACTAGAAGATATGCTTTGAGTTTCCCTTACGAAAAAGAAGTTTATTCAAGTGTGCTATTAGTATACTTCTTTTAAACTAAAAATAGGAAACTATACTTTTAGTCTACTTTTTATGAACTTCTCAGAAATGGACTTTATGTACTTCTCAGAAATATACTTAAAATGACATTTTAAGTATACTTGACTTATACTTAGAAAAAGTCTAAATATATTTGAGCTACAGTATACTTGTGCTCCGAGAATCTGTGTTTTCATTGTTAGAAGTTGTGGCCTAATGGGGAGCTCATGGCCTAATGGTTAGGGAGTTGGGCTTGTAATCTTAAGGTTGCCGGTTCGATTCTCGCAACGGTAGGAGTTGAAGGTGGGGACTGTGAATGAACAGCACTCTCTCTGCCTTCGATACCATGACTTTTTGTTCAAAATGAAGTTTATTTCTTTATTTTTTTATCTATGAAACTTATGAAACTTAGGGATTTAGAAGCTGAAATGCTAAGTTTATAATTTCATTAAATCATTTACATTAGTTTCTTCATTAAAACTGGCATATTATTTGAGCTGTAATTCTGTTTAAATCATATTACAGTTGGTGTCAGTATTGAAAATTTGCTTGACAACATGTTGATGTTGTTTACAACCTGTGGCTGTACAATTGAAGCACTGTTTTAAAGATTACAGACTGACAATTCACTTCCATTGAATGTGCTTAATTGAAAATTAATTATGCCACAAATGCTATCAACAGAGCATACATTTTATTGTCAGCACTTTCTCACCGCTTCTTCTCTACCAGTATATTTCATCATATATAAAGACCCTCAAGTGTCTTCAGTCAAGGCATCACATGACCATCACACACACACACACACACACACACACACACACACAAACACACACACACTCACACTTGTTTCGCTATCCTTGTGGGAACATTCATAGGCGTAATGGTTTTTCTACTGTACAGACCGTATATTCTATTGCCCTACACCAACCCTACACCTAAACTTACCCCTTACAGGAAACTTTCTGCATTTTTAGATTTTCAGAAAAACTTCATTCTGTGTGATTTATTAGCTTGTTTACCCATGGGGACCTCAATTTAGGTCCCCACCGTGACACGAGTCCCCATAAGTCTGTGTGTATTCAGGTTTAAGTCCCAACCGGGATATAAAAACAGGTACACACACACGCACACACACATGCACACAGCTACTTGGATGGGTTAAATGCAGAGCACAAATTCTGAGTATGAGTCACCATACTTGGCCACATGTCACTTCACTTCACTTCACTTCACTTCACTTCACTTCACTTCACTTACACACACACACACTTAATTACTCACTGGACTTTTACTGCAAAACTGTGATTAACATTTTGATAGCTTAAAGTACAAAACATGTTACAGGTACTTGTTTATATCCAAGTTCTCAATAGGAATGGGAAAATGCATAAAAAATGTGTTTATATACATTCAGCTCAAACATGGCATGGATGTAGAAAGTCTTGGTCTGAGTAACCATCAATTATTCATAGTGAAACCTGAGATGAAGCAATGTCTCTGTGTTTGAGTGTGACATTAGTCAGATCCCGACTCCTCAGAGCTGGCTAGTGTGGACGCGGGTTCCTATTCTTCCTCCTCCTCATCATCAGACGCCTGCGATAAATAAGGAAGGTTAAATGATTCAAATCTAAATAAGTCCAATAAACCCAAGAGGAAAGGCATCAGTCACAGCTTGCGTTTGCTGCCTCTGCCGTGGTCAGATTCATATGGAGATGAACTCTTTACTCTTAAAGCTGTTATTTCTGCCTTTTTTCTTTCTCTCCTTTTCCCTCCTTTCTTTTTCTTTCCTCTAAAAGCACAAGCAATGTCTGTGTCAACATGCAGGGCTGCAAGTAACAGGCATTGTACTCAAATCTTTGAGGGTCAAAAATATTTAGCATTAAATTGATCAAATGTGACAGTAAAGACATTTATAATGTTACAAAAGCCTTCTATTTCAAATAAATGCTGTTCTTTTGAATTTTTTTTTATTAAAGAATCTTAAAAAAATGTATCATGGTTTCCACAAAAATATGAAGCAGCTACTGTCCTATCTAAATAAAAGGCATAAATGGCAAAAATATATTTATAAAAAATATAAGACAATTGTAATATGATGTGTTTGATAGATATGTTTGCTCACTTAGTAACAAATGCCACTCTTCCTTCACTCTCTGTACTTTTTATGGCTTTCTCATATTGTTTCTTGGCCTCTTCCTCTATTCTGTCCCACTCATGTGCACACAAGAGACATTTAGCTGAACATATTGATGAATCAAATAAACAAATCCGCTGACTCAATAACAGCAGAGCATCAGGAGTTTATGCTTCAATAATCTATCTGCGGCACAATAAAACAAACCACAGACAAATAATTCAGTAAGTGGCTAATAAATGTAGTCAGTGGTGCAGCAAACACTCTGCATTTGCAGGAAAGAAAGCAATTTTCCCGAAAACTAGACTCCATGCATAAAATGTTACATTTGCCACAGAACTAAAATCCATAAACAATGTGTTTTTGATTGATGAAAGAGTCAAGACGATGTAAATTATGAAAATACAGGCATTACTGGTTGAGCATGCAGTTTCCTGCAATGAATTCAGTTCAAACAGCTCAACATTCAGGCTTAGTTTCAGTTGTGGATGTGCTCAGACTGCATAGGTTAAGTTTATTGGGCTGTCACGTGATGAACGAACGACTCGAAAGACTCGAGAGATGAACTAATCAATTCTCTTTCCGGCTCAGACTGCATTTGTTAAAGCTTATGGGGCTGTCACGTGATGAACGAACGACTCGAAAACCTGAACACTCGAAACAGGTGAACTACTTGACTAATTCCAGTACAGAACCTATAGGATGTTGCGCATGCGCGACTGAACGAATCACTCCCCGAAATGACTCGTTCTTCCCGAGTCACATTAAAGATTCGTTGAAAAAGAACAAATCGTTCAAGAATGACCCATCACTATTTTAAAATTGAAAGAGCGAGGTAAGATGGAAGCTGCAAATCATTTAATGTTAGTCAACTGTTTTATGATAGAAATGTTAAATGACCGACTGTTATATTCAGTCAAGCAAACTACTCGACTTTTTTTCTCAAATATGCCCATTTTGAGAGAGAGAGATGAAATGTGCTTGTGTTAATTATCTGCATCCAGGGCCGTAGCGGGGGCCTGGTGCAGGTTGTACCCGAGGGTCCTGTTTGAAATGGTTTAATTTGTATGTTCGTTCTATTTAGTTATTTGCGCTATTTATTTACACAATGTTTAAGTTTTTTCAAGTTTGTAGGTGTCCAGGTACAGAAACCGAATAATCAAATGTAAAATAGCACTGCAGAGTCTTCACTGTAAAATTAAACATACAGTCAAACCAAAATTTATTCAGACACATTTCTCACATTATCACAGTTTATTCGCTACAGTTTAGAAAATGGTAATAAAATATGACAAGAACTCAGAGTTAAACTGTGTCAGAACAAATTAATCTTGATAATGTCAGATAACTTTGTCAGAAAGGTATGTAATGGATTACAATCAACCAAAAAAATCAGACAACTGTTAGTATGACAATATTTACAAAACTAGCAATACTTTGTTGACCAATTTCCAAGCAGTGCTTAATTTTGTTCAGTCTGTGGAGTAAAAAGGTTGCATTAGCAATTAAAGAAAAAACACTTAAGCAAAACATGGTCAGGTCAAAGTGTCTGAATAATTTTTGGCCCCAAATTTTTTATCAGTTTTACTTGTAGTCCACTGTATGAATAATTTTTGGGTATAATATGTCACAGTTTACTTTATTTTGCTATACTCACTTACATAAATGAACTATAGTGTCCTGCACCCACTAGTAAAAAAATAAATATTTCTCAAAAAATGATATCTGGTGTCTGAATAATTTTTGGTTTGACTGTGGATTAATTCTTGTTAAAACTACAAAGTAATTCAGTCAAGAGCAGTTAGTGATTTTCTTTCTTTCATTTTCTTGTATTAACATTAAGGAAACCTACAGCAGCTAGTAGCTAAATTAGGCGCAGTCACTTTAAGAGACAATGCATCCATTATAATGATACACATCCGATTTCTTTCTCTACTGTTTACTTTCACTTAAAGGTGCTGTATGTAAGTTTTTGACTCTACTAAAGCATAAAAATACCATAATATGTTTGCATATATTTAAGAAACATGCTAAGTTAACATACTTGTTTATCTGAAAAACAATGCTACAGTCAGTTATTCTCCTTTGAAAATGTGCGTTCTGGCGCGGAATGTCGGTCTGTGTTTTGGTTTGTGAAACCCGCCCACTGCTAGTTTACCCAACTGTATTTCGGCACGCCAGGTTGCCAGTTGGGGGAAAACACAGCGTATTTCATGTCATTCATCATCATGTGCGCTCGTTCCTGTTGGTATTGTTAATCTGGCAACCTGCGTGTGCGTCAAGTCTGAGGAGGACAGGCCGGGTGAAAAAAACCCTGTCCAATGTTTTGAATTTGGACTGCAATACCTAGTTCAATCCTACATACAGCACCTTTAAGACATAACCGACAGTTTTTTCGAGGATACTCTCCAAGACGGGTATTCTGACATAATTTTGTATGTATTTGTCGGTACAAGAGCAAGAAGAGGCAAATTTGGTTTTGAAGCGCTTTGAGATGCGTCTCTCTGCATGCGCCCTGTGCGTACAGAACACTGCAAGCGGGTGCTGAATTGGGCTCTTTCACATCTTTTTCTGTTTGCATGTGTAAACTGCGATTTGTGTTTGTTCGTTCAGGTGCAGGAGGACGCGAAGGAGAGCTCGGTTCGGTGTTGCTGTCCGTGAGACGTGGCTCTCTGCGTGCGCACCGAACACAGCGCGCGAGTACTCAGGTGAGTTTTTCCACATCTTGTGTTTGAATGCTTTAAACTCTTTTGAATGTTTAAATCGGCAAGGCTTAAAAACATGTGCAAATGATAAGCTTTCGTGACGATGCGCAGCAGTGGCCCATCAACTGTCCTGAGCGTCTTTTTAGGCTGGCCTCAGCCAGTCGGTTGAGATCGCTGGGGGGCCTCCCCTCAGCTGTGGGCCCCTATAATCGTCACTCATCAAAAACTCATCACCAAACACCAATGACTTGTACATATGGGTACAGTTATTTTAGACACTTCCAAAACTGTTGCAACAGAGATGGAAATACAATTTTTAAATACATGCATTATGTTTCCATCTTTGTTGCCACAGTTTTGGAAGTGCCTTTTTCTGTTCTAAAGAAGGGGGTGTCCCAATACGTTTATCCATATAGTGTATGTACAAGTCACTGATGTTTGGCGATGAGTTTTTGGCTCAAGGTCTGCATTTAAAGTCACACCAGAGGTGTTCAGCTGGGATTAGGACTTGGCTTTCTGCAGACCAGTCAAGTTCTTCCACACTGACTAAATCAATCATTTCTTTTTGAACCTTGCCTTATACACAGAGGGATTGTCATGTTAGAATAGAAAAAGGTCCTGTCCAAACTGTTGCTTTAAAATTAGAAGCACACAATTCCCTACAATATCATTACATGCTTAAACATTAAGATTTGTACTCATGGAAATTACTAAAGTAGTCAAACCTGTTCATTAGAAGGGGGTGACCCAATATATATAATAAAAATTTATAAAATTAAAGCAAGCCAGTCTCAGAGAGAGATTCTCAGCACCAGGCTTGGTTGGGAGACTGTCTTGGGGAACCGACCGGCAGGGGGTCTCAGGCTGGTAGAGCAGGACTGGAGGGAACACACAACACAAACACACAACAAGACCAAACAAGACAGCACTCAAAACCACAAAGCAACTACACTACTCAGCAACAAGGGGAGAAACAATATAAAATGGAAAAATAACAAGAAAATAAACAAAGTTAAAAGTAAAACAAAAACAAAAAGTAAAGGAAATATCTACATTTAGACTAATGAAAAACTAAAGTATAAAATCTGAGTAGTTCAAGACTAGAAACAAAACTGAAGAACAACTAAAGATGAGATTACAAGTAACTACAAGCAAGATTACTGAGGAACAAAACCAGAAAAATCAAGAGCAAAACTGCAGTAAGGACACACAATGACAGGGCAAGACTGGAATATAGAGCAGCAAGTCAATAACTGTCTCTATAGCACAAGATGAACCCGCAAACACAAAAGGAAAGGCAGCACAATATAAAGGGAGGAAAGTACACGAGGGCCAGGTGAGCACAGTTAAGAAAACGAGGACAAGACAAGGGCTAAACAAGGAGGTGGGATCACAGGAACACATGGTAGACAAAGCAATGTGTTAAGACACAAGACAAACAAAGAAACATTAAAGACAGACAACACAGACAAAGCTGCCAGGGAAGAGCCCTGACACCTCGGGCTTTGAGGAGGGGCCTCCAAAACCGTAACATCCCCTATATCCCCTATAAGGCAGTCCAAGGACAGCAAAATACTAGCCTCATTGTTCATTGGATATTGTTGAATTGTCACTCAACTGCAATTAAACCAGTTAATGTTGCCTTTTCAAAGCGGGTCCCGCCTTCTGAATGTTTGCCGTAAAGAACGCATCCTTCAGGTGCTGAAGCAAAGGCTAAATTAGGCACGCAAAGAAGCACAGCTCCTAATGCAGGTGTGTGAGTAGTCATCATTTATTTTGGAGTGACTGCCATGCATTCTAAATATGAACTTGTTCTGTCTATCAGCGTCGTTTCTGGATCGATCATTCACCAATTTATTACGAGATTAAAAGAGCGCGAGCGCCCAAACGCGACGCTTTGAATTTGCGCGTGCAGTAAATGACATCGCGTCGGGATCTGACAAGCAAAATAGCTACAAAAGAACTTTGTGTTCAAATTCAAAAAGCAAACACACTGGACCATTTTTTAATGTTTCAAAAAAAAAAGTACCTCAGATGTGTGTAACTTCTAAATTGTGCTAATCGTGAGCTATATATTACTTTAAAAAAAAACATGTTTTAATTTGTCTTATGGCCACCAGTGATGTCACCGCAGTATTTGCATACTGAATTATAATTGGCTTTTACTAAATCCGAATCATAGGTGACTGATGGAAAGTAACTTAAAAGTCTCACTTAAAAAAATAATAACAATAAAATAAAAACAAATAAAGCAAAAATACTAATGAAATGACCAATGGTAATCAGAGATTTTCAAATATTTCTTTTTTCTTTTTTCTTAATAGGGGATGTGAAGACATTCAGGTTACTGGTGTGTGTGTGTGTGTGTGTGTGTGTTTAATGCAGCTGACCTCTTTCCGGTCTTTGCCCTGCTGTTTCCATATTTCTCCAGCCTTCTTGGAGATTTCAGTGACTGATATCCCAGGATTCTCACTCTTGATTCACTCTCTCATCAGCCTCTTAGGAGCACCTGCTTCCTTCACCTTTTTCTGTTCGCCACAGAGAGAGGAAGAGACTTTTAATAAAGTGTTTCGTTTCAGGTTTCACTTTCTGAACTGTTGAACAGATGCCAGTAAACTTAGGTATTGCATAGTGTTGTTCATTTCATGCCATTTTAACACACAATTAGGCCTACAAATCAGCAACACTGTAAAAAATTGTGCCGTTAAATAACAGTAATGTACTGGCAGCAGAGTTGCCAATAATGTACTGTTAATTTACAGCCCTTCATTTTTACAGCATGTTACTGTTATACTACCATGGAAATTAACTCTGCTACAATTGGTTCAAACAGTTCGAGTTTAAAATATTAGTATTCATATGGCGTTAGTAATGTGAACTTATATCATTTGAGTCCACTGAGAAGAAATATTTCTTGGTATAAAACTGCAAACACTCTAAATACCTAAAAACATGTCTTTAACTCAGATTGTTTCAGTTCATTATCAGCTATAGAACACATGCATGTACTTAACAAAAAGATCATCGCTGCTTAAGCAACTGCACAGTTACTGGCTTCAAATAAAGCAGCAGAACATCAGTGTTTGAGGCTCATTGACTGAAGCACAGGCTCTACTCTCCAGCACAATGGTGACCCACAAAACTACATTAAACTAACAGATCTCTCTTGTGCAAAAGCACATTAATACAGTTCAGTTTAATATTTACTCTCATTATCAGTTCATGACTTTGCATAACTGTTTTCTGTGGACCTTCACTATTATTTCAGTAAAAATAACTTTTTCGTTTGGTTAAGCTGACTGTTACGTTTTACAGTAAATTGCTGTTTTTTCCTTGAATTAACGGTAATCTACTGGCAGCACGGTTGCCAGTAAGTAACTGTTTTTCTGTTTAAGTTACAGTTTATTGCTGTTAAATTACATTTCATGCTGTCTTTTTCTTCTTCTTACATCTTTAACCCTTTAAACCCCACAACAAAATCCTCAGTTTTAAATGAACACTTATAATGTGTGCAGACTACAGAGTGTTAGAGTAACACTGAATCAGTGCTGCAGTTAATGAGATAATTCTGTGATTAATTAAGTGATGACTGAGCATTAGTGATGAACAGCAGTTAACAAGCAGAGTCACAGAATGAAAGAGAAACACAAGAACCACAAATGATTTCAGCCACAGCCTTAGATGAAATCAGCTGAAATAAAGAAAACACTAAATCTCTCAAGATCTGATTAAACAGTTCCTAAATCTGAATTACTTCACACATTACTAACCAGACTGATGCTATTTCAAATTGTTGTTGTTTTTTAACTACTATGATGGAGATCAGTGTTGGCTTTAGTTGAGCTCTTGAACCTTTTTTTTTTTTTTAACATTAACTTTTTTTTGACTGCTATAACCATGTGTTTGAAAACACATTTGTTATGATAAAATATGTGTAAGTAAATGCATTTTGCACCTTTATAGATTATGTTATTTGGTCTATAATGGGCGATGGGCAAAGTAGCCTAATACTGTAATATATTAACTACACATAAAAGCCCGTCTTTTTACCAGATATGGGTGTCATGCCATAAAATACTTTTAATATGACTGCCTTTGTATTTAATGTGAATTTAATAAAAACATCGTAAGTTACTAATTAGCCTATAACATTTTCAGTGCAAGAAGAGCGCAAAGAACGTTTACAATATCAAAGAACATTTTCACTTCAGTTCAAGCACTCTCTTCAAGCTTGTTGCTCTATCATCTGCCTCACTATCACTCTCTGAAGCGTTACTGTAATAACTGCACAGAGACTGCATTATTATCAGAGGAAAAAACTGACAAACCATCTAAACATAAAGAAAAAAGGTTTAAAATCACTTAATCTTCTGGGATGTCGTCATCCTCTTCTCCAGGGTTGAAAGACTCATACTGAAAGAAAATAGATATTAACTGCAGTAACTATCAAACATTAACTACAGTATCTACAGAATTCAGCATAATCCACTAACAAAACTCACTTTGAGGTGCATTACTTTAAAGCATCAGAGGCATGAATCCTTAGTTTTTATGCTTTCTATAAATTTTAAATTATCACCTAACATAAAGCTTTTAATCAATATTTATAGAAAAAGCATGATTTAGGCATGTCCCTGTAACTTTACAAATTTAAATTGTACAACAATGTAATAAATGACAACTATTCAAACTTGATATTCAGTGTAATAAATTATTTTAAAATTACAAAAAACAAAGACACTTTCATTTGGACTTTCTACAGAATGATGGGAAGATAAGTAAATCTTCAAATGTCAAGCTTTATAATGTTTTTATAAGAATATTTCTTTATAATATTTGTTTGAATTTATTGGAAATAAGCTGATGACTGCAGACCAACATTTGCATCCAAGATTGGGCTCCTGAGTGATGGTTTAATTCAACCCCTTTACCCATTACATTTTTTTTAATTTTTTTTTTTAATTTTGATGCTTAATTTTATTGTTTAAACATTTTGATTAATGCATTTTAGTAGTTGCACAAGAAAGGAAAAAAATGCTTATATAATGTTTAGTTTTATCTTCTGAGGTTGACATGCAATATTTTGTGAAAAGTAAAGCACCTTTAATTATTGAAACTAAAAACATGGAATGCACCGTATATTTAGCTTGCTTTGTGTTTTAGTTTAGTTTAGGTGATTCATCACTGCCGCCTCCCTCCTCTCTGATCTTGCCCTCTTCTTTCATTCTCTCCAGGCAAGCGTCATGCTGGTCTTCATCAGAATCGCTGTAGCCATCTGCTCCTTTCATGCCCTAACACACACAAACAGTTCAATAAATAATGTGAAAGTAACACATTACTGTGTATGCTGCTGCTGTCCTCAGGACGTTAATGTAGTAAAAGTGTGTCGCCATCAGGGGCACTTTATAAACACACACAGATTCTCATAGAATTAGAGGGTCAAATGCTCTTCCTGCTTATTCCCATGAGTGCAGGTCCATCAACAGAATGGGTTGTTTATTTAGTTAAAACCAGTTTCAGATTGCGCATCCATCCATGCGTGAACACGACATGCATGTGCATTTGGGTGTGTCCAGAGAAAAAGCTCCTAGTGTAATCTATTCAATTATAACTCAGACAACATTTGGAAGAAAACATGATCACTAATAGTCATCTGTCAGAACCAATAAGAGAACGGATACAAGGGAAAGAAAGGAAATGGATACTGCACATGTGACATAATGTGACTTTATGATGTTATTATCCAACACTGCGAATGATGTGATCATTTTTATGTATGAGAGCGAGAAAAGATTATGAGTACTCACATTATGCAGTTATGATTACTGTGATTTAATTGCGCTCAACAGGCATGTAAATGCTTTAATTGCTTTTATGCTTTTAAAATGTATGTAAGCAGTTGAAAAAAATTCAGGATTCTTTGATAAACAGGAAAAAGAACAGCATTTACTTGAAATATGATTTTTTTGTAACATCATCAAAGTCTTTACTGTCACTTTTGATCAATTTAATGCATCTGATTAAAGACAAAAAAACTTTATTGACATTAAACATTTAAATGGTAGTCTGTGTTTTTAGCTAGATTGTTTATAGATTTATAAAGTATTGATAGACTTTTCCCCAATGTATCATTTCTATAATTAATTATAACAATAAATTTGGATTATATTGCTCAGCCCTACTGTGCATTTTACTTTTGTGAATTTTGGCTTAAACCAAAATAAATGTTTTGAAAACAACAGAAATGATCTCTTTAAATCCTCTGTACTTGATGTTCAGCTTCTTGCATTGACAAAGTCAAAGAGTTTTTCATATTCTTCCCTACATAAGACAGATGAGAGGTGATGTATTAAAGAAGAGACACTGCTGTCTATGTTTTCTTGATCATGAGGTGCAGCTTACCTCTCAGTGTCTGAAGGTGTGCTGGTTATTCTGCTTGCTTGGTCTCTATTTCAAAGTCAAAGGAGCGAGTGGTGGTGGTTCCTCTGGAGAAGTTAATGCATGAGATCTCATCGAAGCGCAGGTGAACTGGCAGCTTGTGCACATAGATGAAGCCTTGCTCCAGAGGATACAGCAGCCCTGAGCTCGTCTTATACACACACTTTATACACTGAAACCCTGAGTGATTTCACACACACAGGTAAAGACTGACATTAGCAAAACTCCAAAATGAGCCCAACTTCTCATCTTGACATACTACTATAAATATGAGAACTAGGGTGGGCAATAGGCTATATGCGATTTATATGCACAATATTTAGTATTAAAAGATTTTAGACCTTTTTTCAACTATATGCAATAAAGTCCAAATCATTGAGGACGGACCTTTGTAAACAAGTGTAAACTCATTTTCTCTCTAAACGTATAGTGATCGTAATGGCTTACTGTCCCTATAAAATGTTGAGTTTAATATCTTTATAACAGCATCTGTTTGTGCGTTAACCCCAGGAAGTTTCCAAGCACTGTGATCTTCCTGTTGACCTTTTTGACCCTGCAGACAATCTCACAGAGCGGCCCAGACATGCCTTCAAAATGCTTCTCCACCTCATCCCTAGAGAGAAGAGAGACAGATCCAATCTGCAAATCTAATGCCTCTGGCTGAGAGAGGAATAGTCCATTGTACTCACTCACTCATGGTGAGAGCAAGACTGATATCTTCATCTTTGGAGAAGAGGAGGATGAGGAAATGATAACGTGTCTGACCCTGTTTAATGGGTGGGTCGAGATTGATCTGGAAAATAAAAGGATCAAGACTGGTTGAAGAATCAAGAAACAACCCTCTAAATAACCATGAAGCAGCATTTTTATAAAGCATCTGTAAAGATTTACTCAGTCAGCTCATAATGAAGAAAACCTGTTACTCTACATTTAACCAGCAGGTGGAAGCAGAACCAATGCATTATTTAGAAAAATTCAAATTCACAGTTTTGTATACATGAGCCATAAATGTTGCAGTTCAGTTCACATATCTGCTTAAATGTTCATTACATGTAATCTGAGCAAAACCCAGTTGACGTGTTCAGAACTGGAGAAAGCGACCATGATAACTTCACCGGAGCTACTATGAATGTAAATGTAGCTTTGCCATGAAGACATATTCAGAAAGAAAGCTAGCATTTATACCAGAAAAATTTATCAAATGAGGAGAGACCACCTCGATGGCCTCTTTTCTCAAGAAAGTATCTACTTCTCGTTCCATTACCAGAGCCTGCTCGGGGCCCACAAGAGTGGGATTCACCCCATTGAATCGAGGCGGAGGAGAACTGAACTGGATTCTGTACCCTCTCTCTACAGTATGCAGGACCCACCGAGACACATTTGGCAGTAGTTTCCACGCTGCCAAATAGTCTACTAAGGGAACCAGTCTCTCGAGACTGGCCTCTGGTGTAATCAGAGCGGCTAGCTGCTCCAGAGACCCCCGAAGGGGTGGCGAGCATCTCAGCTCCGCTACGTTCCCGGGCGGAAGACACTGATTTGTGTGCTTGCTGGAGATCGCTGCACCCTGGAACACCGTACGTGGCAGGGTTAGCAGACCGATCTCCTGAGGGCACTGAGGAGGAATGGGCACCGTGCACTGCGGTGAACGCTGCTCTTTCCCAGAGGGGGCTGCCCTCATAAGCCTTGGGCATCAGGGCTTTTTGGCTGAGGACTTCTTAGCCTGAAGTACAACCCGCAGGTCCGTCTTCGGCTTCGAAGGCCCCGGCGCTTCCCTGTATGAGGAGCTAGTACGTGACTGGGGCTGCTCCCATCCAGCAGCCGCCTGAGCTGAAGAGCGGCGAGGCAGGAACCGCTGAAACACCGCTGCTTGTTTACAGGCCTCTTGGTACCTGTCGACGACGGTACCGACAGCGTCGCCGAACAGGCCAGAAGGCGCAAGCGGGGCATCCAGGAGGAACACCCTGTCCTTCTCTCTGATGTTGGACAGGGTCAACCACAGATGCCTCTCCGCTGCCACCAGGGCTGCCATAGACCGCCCAATAGCACAGGCAGTCTCCTTGGTGGCACGGAGAGCCAAATCAGCGGTTCGCCTGAGCTCCGTGATGTCATCGGAGCTCATCGCCTCGCGCTCATCCAGGCTCTTTAAGCAGGTCAGCCTGGTATGACTGAAACACCGACATAGTGTGCAGGCATGGGCCAGCCTGACCCGCTGCCACGTACGCCTTGCCCACCAGCACTGAAGATGTACGCAGGAGCCTTTAGAGATGACGCAGCATCGGGGGACAGATAGCTCGCAAGTGTCTGCTCCACCCGAGGCGTTGCTCTATAACCGCAATCGTCCAACCCCACCACATTACCATAGTAATCTGAGGTGGGGATGAAGATGCGGGCCAAAAAAGGTCTTGCCCATGATCGCTTCGCTCACAAAAAGCATTCATCCAGTCTGCTTGTCTGCGGCTCAGCTCGGCCGGCCAGTCGATTTTTAACTTGGCCACAGCATGAGTCATCACCTCCAACAGCTCCTCATACTGGGGCGACTGAGGGTCCGGAGCCTTGGCGCGCTCACATTCAACCTCCTCGGAGGATGAAAGGCGAAGCGCCGAGCCCGCGCCCCGGGGGGAGCGGGCTTCCGTGCGGGCTTCCGATCCCGGGGAGCGGCCGCCGAATCTGATGGGTGGGTAAGGAGATAGGGACTCGCCCGTCTCCATTCCCTCCAACAGATCCAATTGCGATCCCCACGAGTGCCGACGCCGCTCCGCCTTGGCGGCAGCGGGACCAGCACCGCGGGGAACGCTGGTGAAGGCTCCCCTCACATCGAAGAGAGCCTTCCGGGAGCGGAGCACGTGCATTGGCAAACGTTCACAATGCAGGCAGCCGGCTCCCTTGAGAGCCGACTGTGCATGCTCCGCTCCCAAGCAGGATGCGCACAAGCTGTGTGTGTCACCTGCAGAGATGTAACGCTTGCAGGGAGGAACACACAGCTTGTACCGCGAGCTGCTCTCGCCCTTATCTCGCAGATATCTTTTAGACATACTTCTTAGCTCGTATGCAAAAGATATCAGGGAGCTTATAATAGTGAGGACAAACAACATTAAATAAGACTCACAACAGATAATACCAGACAGATACACACAGAGAGCTTTGCTGAATGACAAAGCTGACGCCGGTTTCACCGCACGTGCTTTTATACCAGCTGGTCATTACGTCACCCCGTCCGTGACGTCTCGCCCATCCATTGGATAGATTGCACACGATATTCAGAGCTGCTCACTCTGGAAGCATTCCCCAATGCGTTCTCGGACGCAGCTCAAGTTCCCGAAGAGGCAGGGGCGCCACTAGTAATTTTGGGCCCTATGAAAGAATATGAGGTTGGGCCCCCTACCGCACCAAACATACACAATATTGCCCGAAGTATTGGGACACCCCCTTCTAATGAACGGGTTTGACTACTTTAGTAATTTCTATGAGTGCAAATCTTAATGTTTAAGCATATAATGATATTCTAGGGAATTGTGTGCTTCTAATTTTATGCCAATAGTTTTGACAGGACTCTTTTCTATTCTAACACAACAATGTCTCTGTGTATAAGGCAAGGTAAAAAAAAAAAAGATTGATTCAGTCAGTGTGGAAGAACTTGACTGTTGACTGGTCTGCAGAAAGCCAAGTCCTAATCCCAGCTGAACATCTCTGGTGTGACTTCAAATACATACCATGAGCCAAAAACTCATCACCAAACACCAATGACTTGTACATACACTATATCGACAAAAGTATTGGGACACCCCCTTCTTTAGAACAGAAAAAGGCACTTCCAACTGTGGCAACAAAGATGGAAAAATTCATGTATTTAAAACACTGTATTTCCATCTTTGTTGCCACAGTTTTGGAAGTGTCTAAAATGATTGTACGCATATGTACAAGTCACTGGTGTTTGGCATTGTCATGTTAGAATAGAAAAGGGTCCTGTCCAAACTATTGGTATAAAATTAAAAGCACACAATTCCCTAGAATATAATTATATGCTTAAACATTAAGATTTGTACTCATGGAAATTACTAAAGTAGTCAAACCTGTTCAGTAGAAGGGGATGTCCCAATACTTTTGGCAATATAGTGTATAAGCCAACCTAGCTATTCAAAATCTTTGTCTGCAATTTAATAATATTGACCTATTACTTTTTTATTGTTTTTGACCATTAGGTATCAGTAACATAATTCATTCAGTACCTGTTCTATGGACACAGACTTTCTGTACCACACTATTCTGCTGATATGGAATGAGTTTGACTACTTAATCAGTTATATTAATAAAAATGCTTCCCTGGGGCAAACAAAAAAATCCTAAAATAATAAATAGGATACCCCATAACACCAGCATTTCCAGCAGTATCCAACATTTCTCAATCATGATCTTACTCAGCTAAATGTGATTATTAACTTAACCGCTGTATTCCTTATTTGCTAGCTATCTATTTACATACAGCATACAATGTTAAAAATGTTCTACATTATGAACCTTAACCCAAAAACATTTAGCTTCATACACTGTAGATAATTGTGACCCTGCCTGTGGAAACCCAGCTAAAGTATTTTTTTTAAACAGTGGATGAGTAATTCACTCCTTGATTTGCTTAATAAAAGCCTCCTTTGAGATAGTTTTGACAGACATGTTTATTGTGTATTATTTTCAACGTGTTTATTGCTAAGTTTAATGTTTCAAAATAGAAGCGCAGCCGTAATAACTCGCGTGCAGTGTATCTGGTTGCCATGACAACCTCCCGCACTTCCTGCTGCTGTTCTGTGTAATCAGAGTGAATTTGTAGATTTTCTATAGCAAAACTAAAATGTGTTTAAAAGTGCGACTGACCATATCGTCCGGCTCGGTTTGCCCCCCTCGAACTCGAAGACATAATTTGACAGTTTACCATCTGATCTCACTCACTGACTCTAGGCTACGTAGGACGGGACGAAACCATGCAGTGAATGGAGGCAGATAATTTCGCCGGAGATGCAGACATTTTGCTTTATTTGTAACTCTTTGGTAGATACATTTATAATTTCTATTACATTACTACAACTACTGTTACTACTAATAAAACAGATCTCTAGGGGCCCCAAAAGTGTGTGGGCCCTTAGAATCGTCCTAACTTTCCCCCCCTTAGCGGCGCCCCTGCCAAGAGGAAACAAATTTATGTGTTAGTTATTTTTGTAATTTGGCTTGTGCGAGACGTTAAACTCCAAACTGCATCAGCATATGATCTCAACTTCCTTTTCTCTCACAGAAACTGCAGTAGGTGTATTAATATATTGTGAGTACAGATGAGTGTTTGTCAGGCTCTTCTGTCAGAGAAAGAGGTGATTGAAGCAGCATCACACTCTTCTGCTGGGATTGGGCTCTTCTGGAAACTGGACTTTGGAGAAATGATGCTGATGTTTGGACTGATACTGCTGCTGCAAACTGCTGCATGTGAGTCACTTTCACATCACACTCATGTTGCTGATGAATCTCTCAAATAAAAACACTGTACTATTAAAAAAAGTCAGTCTGCAGTGATGTAGTAATATTGTTTTCTGTTTTAAGTGTTTAAACGTTTTGTTTAGTGTTTTAACAGCATATTAACAGTGTAGAGTTAGTGGAGTAATTCATTTGTGAGATGTAAGAGTTTAAGGGTCACAGTAATGGAGCACAGCATCTGTATTACAGACTCATGAAGTCAACATTTGAAGTTTGTGGCTTCAGTTCATTAGTTCATTATGTGAAAGAGTCTAAATTCATCACCCCCTCTTTCATCTGAATCTCTCTTTGTAAAGTATAACAGTATAAACACATTACCTTGCAAACTTAGCTAACATTTTATTAAAAATGGTTCAGATACTTTTCCTCTGTTTCTTACTTTCTTACAGCTCTCTGTCTAATTTCCTCTTTCACTCCTTCAAATTCTCTGTTCTTCTCTCTTTCTTTATAAACACATTTATCTGTGTGTGCGTGTGTTTTTGTTCTTCAGGTCTGGATCGGTTCTGCAGGTTTAATCAGTCTGATCCCTGTTACGCAGCTCTGGGACACAAACTCAATCTGCTGAACCCTGATAATAATGACATGAAGATAAAAAAGAGAATAAACTACAGCAGCACAACTGATCCAGTTTGTAGAATAAAGAATGGCACGATGAAAGAGAAAGAATGTGATCTTTATCGTAACAGAACTGAAGTTACAGTCATTAATGGGACTCTGATAATAAACCGTGTGATCAGAGCTGATTCAGGGAATTACACTTTATATATCTATCAATGCTCAAAATGCTTAGAAACATCTACAGATCTTCAAGTGAATGTTGAAGGTACAGAAACTCTCTCTTCAGACTCATTACAATCTCATGTTCTCAAAGATCTCACTCTCTCTCAAATGAATCAGCTGAACATCTGTGAATGTTTTTATTCCTTCAGCTCATTATTGAATATCTAAAAGGATTTAGTCAAATTCATCTGAACTTTCATGTACTAAGACTATTTTCAGATTGAAATACCAGCTTGTCACTTACTGTACACTGCCTACTGTTGTCACATGACTAATCTACTGTATGCTGCATGTTTAATTCAATCTAGCTTTCACCTCAGCAATGCATTTTGTTTAGAAATGTCTTGACATTGGCTCAGTTGAGAAAGGGTTGTGTGACTGTCACGTGTCCCTCCCTCCAGCTCCTATTGGCTCTGTGGAAGTGTCACTCAGCTGCTCCTCCAGTGGGGCGATGAGGGCGTCCTGCTCCTCTGAGGGCGATCAGATCCTCTACAGCTGGACTCTGAATGGAGATCCACTGATGGATGGAAACTCCAGCATTGATCTGGATGAGGGAACTGATGGAAGCATCAGCTGCAGTGTGAAGAACCACGTCAGTCACGAACAGAAGACCGTTAGTGTCAAACCCTGTGCTGGTGAGTGTTTAATACATGAATGTCTGCATATTTATAAAAACCACAGCAACAAGAGTGATGATTTATTTTGCAGAAAGAAAAATGGTATATCGAATCATTCTGTTATAACATAGTTGAGAATCATCTTTATACAAAGTTTGGTAAAAAAAAAAATAAAAAAAAATCTTAAATTAAAAATGTTTTTGCCTATGCATGTTCATTCATGTCTTTTTATTTTTGAAAGAAATTGAGTCCCTATGTCCTCTAGCGAGGTCAAAGCATAACATTTGAATGAAATATCATTTTTATTATTATTTTTTTTTTTACATTATTTGTAATGCTCTAAACAATGCAAAGACATGAAAAAAAAAAAATTTCCTAAAACTTTTTTCTCGGGTCTTAAGAGGTTAAAATGACACATGCATGGTTTAAATTTGACATTATAAAAATCCTTATGACATCTGGTTTATTTAGGCTAGTTGTTTTTTCTTGTATATTTGGTTCACACGCAGATCATATTTTTGTTTCAGCGGTTTGATGAATTTATGATGGTCAAATTTACTTTGAAGTTAACAGAATATTGTCCATTATGATTTTGTGCCAGACCTCGTGGACTCAAACTTGGGTAAAAATTGATAGAAGACGTGCAAATCATGACAGATGTTTTCTTTTGTTTGTTAGTCAGCAATGGTTTTTATTCTCAGTCTCACCACATCCAATTTTTCCTCTCAATGACAGAAAAATGACACACAGTAAAATCAGCAGTGTAATATTTGCAGTGTTAAAAGTTATATATTCCCAAAGAGTTGAATTAATAATCTACAGTGTTGAACAGTACTCATGTTCAGTGTTGTTACATGGTGTAATATTTATGTAATTTAATTTTTACATTGAAAGCGTAAAAAAAAAAAACCCGCCGAATTATCTGACTCCGCCCCTCAAGAACTGCTGCCTCACAAAGTGACGACGCCATTTTACCTTCATGCGACCGAGACGGTAAGTTGGATTGCTTTTTCTCTTTATAAAATTACACGGGAGAAATACTTTTTGTTGATAATTTTACTCAGAATATGATTGGTGGTGAACACATTCAGGATTTACTAACTGCGAGTGTTTTTGTCAGGTTTATGGTGGTAAATTCGTGAGGTGTAGAGATGCAACGTTAGCCTACAGAAGAGTGTGAAAGTTTCTAATGCCGGTTCGATTTCCTGAAATAAGGTGATTTTATCTGTAAAATAATTTTTTGGAATGTGCTTACAATTCATGTTATATATACTTTTAGCTTCTTTTATTTTGGTTTGTTGACAGATCCTCTGGCCTCCTTCCCGCCGAGGCCTGGTTTACTGGAGTCTGAAGCAGCCGCGGTTTTCTACTCCGAGAAGAGAATTCATCAAACAGTAAATGTTTATTTGTTTTTGAAAGCACTGAGTGTGGCATTACGCTGTTTCCATGCTTTGAAACGGTAATAGCGGTACTGTTAAACATTGACATGCTAACTATTTGGTTTTTTGACGCATACCACCGTGTTGAAGTGTCGTGTCGCGCCTGCTGCAGACGAGCAGTCTTTCTGTAACGTAGACTAACCAACTGCGGTCAAGCCAGCCGCCACTCCGAAATGCATGGTCAATCTATACAATGCATTACGATGATCTTCCGCCGGTCTTTCGCCTGCATTCACTCAGCCAAATTTATTTATTTATTTATTTATTTTTACTGCTTAACTTATACATACAAACAAAAACAGGGAAATAAGAGTAAGGGTAATATATATTAAGAAAATTAATTATACTAATTAATAAAGTAATATCAGATTAACTGTCTCTAATATTATTATAATAATCTCTAAAAAAACGTATTTAAAATAGGCCTTATAAAATGAAATTGTCTAAAAGTGTTAAGTAACAGCCTAATAATTAAGGTTCAAACAAAATGATAACAAAATAACTGATGTTGAATTACAAAATAAAAGCCCCCCAAAATCTCATATCCAACCTGTTTTACTTAGCATTTCAGATAGCTCTAAAAAGGAAAGTCCCTGTTACCACAGACTAGTTTTACTTCAGATTGATAGTAGACCTTCTCAGGTTGTCTCACACCAAAAATCAGGCAAATCTGATATTACATTACAAAATAAAAGCCCTCCAAAATCTCATATAAAGGGTGTTTTACTTGGCATTTCAGATAGCTCTAAAAAGGAAAGTCCCTGTTACCACAGACTAGTTTCACTTCAGATTGATAGTAGACCTTCTCAGGTTGTCACTCACCCAAAATCAGGTAAGTCTGATGTTGCATTACAAAATAAAAGCCCTCCAAAATCTCATATGCAACCAGTTTTGCTTGGCATTTCAGACAGCTCTAAAAAGGAAAGTCCCTGTTACCACAGACTAGTTTTATTTCAGATTGATAGTAGACCTTCTCAGGTTGTCACTCACCCAAATCAGGTAAGTCTGATGTTGCATTACAAAGTAAAAGCCCTCCAAAATATCATATGCAACCAGTTTTGCTTAGCATTTCAGATAGCTCCAAAAAGGAAAGTCCCTGTTACCACAGACTAGTTTCACTTCAGATTGATAGTAGACCTTCTCAGGTTGTCACTCACCCAAAATCAGGTAAGTCTGATGTTGCATTACTAAATAAAAGCCCTCCAAAATCTCATATGCAACCAGTTTTGCTTGGCATTTCAGACAGCTCTAAAAAGGAAAGTCCCTGTTACCACAGACTAGTTTTATTTCAGATTGATAGTAGACCTTCTCAGGTTGTCACTCACCCAAAATCAGGTAAGTCTGATGTTGCATTACAAAGTAAAAGCCCTCCAAAATCTCATATGCAACCAGTTTTGCTTAGCATTTCAGATAGCTCTAAAAAGGAAAGTCCCTGTTACCACAGACTAGTTTCACTTCAGATAGTAGACCTTCTCAGGTTGTCACTCACCAAAAATCAGGCAAGTCTGATGTTGCCTTACAAAATAAAAGCCCTGTGTATACATTAATAAACCCATAATATGAAATTCACAGAGTAAATTCACAGTTTAAACAGCAATTTCATCTCACATGTAAAAATATTTCATGACGTTTTCATTTACAAACTCTTTTCTTATCTAGGCCCACTTTGGGTTTCATATCGAATGTTCCTAAAGTTTTTGAACAGGGACACAGACCAGAATTATCAAGACTAATTTAAAAGGAAAAAATAAATAGTTTAAGTAAAAAGAGATATGATAAATATTCAAATCCACTTTAAAAATGGATTAAAGTGTCACAACACATCCAAAGATGAATATGAAGGTAGGTAATAAAAAATAATTCTTTATGGTCTATGGTTTTTTGTTCATCCACATCAGACATTCCTGAAATTATGCTTTCTGAAGTTATCTGAAATGCCAAGCAAAACAGATTGGATATGAAATTTTGGAGGGCTTTTATTTTCTAATGCAACATCAGACTTACCTGATTTTGGGTGAGTGACAACCTGAGAAGGTCTACTATCAATCTGAAGTGAAACTAGTCTGTGGTAACAGGGACTTTCCTTTTTAGAGCTAATGCAAAAAGATAAATGGTTAGTTGACCCAAAAATGAAAAATTTCTCACTCTGTCATTCTAAACCTGCAAGACTTTGATTCATGTTCAAAACACAAATGAAGATATTTTAAATTAAACATGAGAGATTTCTGTGCTTCCATCGACAGTCTACACAGCTACCACTTTGATGCTTCAAGAAGTTCATAAAGAGATCATAAAACTAATCCAAATGAATCGAGCGGTTTGGTCCAAATTTTCTGATTCTTTATACAATGAACAGATTGAATTTTTTTTTTTTTTTTCACATTTAAACATTGATCCAGGAACATAAACAGAAAATTTGGACTAAACCACATGATACGTATGGATTAGTTCTCTTTTATGGATTAGATCTCTATGGCCCGGTTTCACAAACGGGGCTTAGCTTAAAGGGTTACTCCACCCCAAAATGAAAATTTTGTCATTAATCACTTACCCCCATGTCGTTCCAAACCCATCTGCCATCAGTGGTTCAATCTGAATTTTATGAAGCGACAAGAATACTTTTTGTACACAAAGAAAATAAAAATGATTTTTTTTTTTTTAAAAATCCGTCACCGTAGCGCCATTTTGGATATTATCCACTGAATGCAAGCAGCGTATGCTCTTCTGTATCAGCCGCAACACAAGGATGTGCTATTTTCATTCAAATCAAAGCGTAAATTCATGTAGAAAACGCATCCTTGTGTTGCTCTGACAAAGAAAAGCATATGCTGCTTGCCAGGGTTCGTACAAGGTGCTTTAAAGTGCTTGAAGTACTTGAATTTGACTTTTTGAAATTTAAGTCCTGGAAAACCCTTGAAAACGATCATATTTATGAAAAGGTACTTAACGTATTTGAATTTTTAAAAGGCAGTATATATGAAATAAGTATTCATTTTTGTTTTCGATTAAAAACAATCTTTTCACGCAAAATTGACAATGCTGCACGTGTTAAATACCATTTCTCCCGGCTTTCGGCAGCGCACGAGATCTCGCAATATTGCTCCTTGAGGTGAAAAGCAGTCCCGCGACATCAGTATAAAGTTGTGTTTGTGGTAAAACTTTTGATAGTGCTTGCTTGGTCTTTTATTGCATGTGCTGTTTGTTTGGGTTTCATTTGGGAACGCATGTAATGTCTGATGTGCTTTGTGTTGCAATGTTATCATTTCCAAGCGTGGAGCGCATCTCCATCTCAGCCGCTCTTCCTCTGCATGTGCTGTGAGTTTGAGTTGCTTAACGTTCATCTGGGAAAACAGTGCAAACAGTGCTCGTTAGCTCACTAGATTCATAACGTAAATCATTTATAAACCTGTGCCAACACAGGAGAATACATCGACTTATTTCTAAATATGCGATTTGTTGTACATCGTGATTTCAAAATAAAAGTCGCTCTGAGTTTGCTTGTCCAAATATTAAAATTAAATAGTTTTAAAACGTCCTTGAATCATGCTGTAAAATGAAACATCACCAGGCCATTGGCGCCCTCTGCAGGTATTTGTATAATACATAACGTACTAAAGTTGGTTATATTCATATTATATATAGCAGGGCTCGACATTAACGCTTGTCCGCTTGTCTGGGACAAGTGAATGTTTTAGACGGACAAGTGAAAAAGAAATTTACTTGCCCAATGGGACAAGTAACTTGAAAAAGTCAATACCAAAAACAATAATAACTGCCTTTATTTATGATATAGCCTTTGTTATAGGGGTGTGCGATATATATCGTTTGCGATAAATTCGTAATTGTTGTTTTAACGAGTGTATTGCAAGAATTAAATAAAACACACCTACAGAATGCACGCATACATTACGTAAAGTCACCATCATGATTACAAACCATCATGATTACAAATGTGATTTTATAACAGTTCAATAAACAAGAAGTTAACATTAAGAGACTTACGTTTTAGACACCATATTTTCTGTTTCACCAACAAAAATCATTCCAAACACAGTCACAGTGCTGTTTTGCGTCTCTGAGCAACATGACGGCGTTTCGTGCCTGAATGAATCAACCATTTAAATGATTCGGTTCAGTCGCAATGACTCACTTATAAACAGTGACTTGATGCCACCTACTGGTGGTTTTAATTTCACATTTATAGTATTATTTTATTTTTTAAATAATTTCAAATCTCAGTATTCAACGTTTTATGAATCAAAACATTATTTATTCATTTGTAACTGCAGATGAAAGCATTCCATGTCCCTCAGAGCTGCGTTAAACAGTGGGTAAATATATCTTTTCCACTTCAGATGCAGCTTCTGTGTTTCTTCTGCATTGCAAAGATGAATTTTGTTGATACTGATTTCATTTGTTTGGTAAGAGCCCAAATGTCTTATTATACTAATTGTCTGATTAAATTGAACTCTAATTAAAAAATTTATGTAAGTTTGAAAATTCATATATAAAAAGTAAATATTAGCATTTAATTTTTAAGTTTAATATAAAATAATTGTTTGTAATTAATACTCACTTTTTATTTTAAAATATAACAGTATTATCACACTTTATTATTTTATCTAAAAAGACTACAATAAATAATTATATTTATAACTCAATTACATTTTTTTTCCTCTCCGGGCAAGTAACTTTTATACTCGGACAAGTAAATGACAAATTTACTTGTCCGAAGGACAACCACATGAGAATGCTTAATGTCAGGCCCTGTATAGGCATATTACATTATGTATTTTAAGTGTTGTTCAATAAAACCATGTAATTACTTGGTTTTCATACTTTATTTGAATCAATTATGATCAATAGTTTATTTATATATAAACTATTGATTGACCTCATCAATAGTTTATATATAAATATGGTCATATTAATGAAAGCCTATTTTTCACTTAGGTCTATGTTTATTATTAAAAATTTATAATTAACGGGGGTGTTCTGTTTTTTTCCGGCATAATGAAAATTAAAGAAATCTTATTGTTTTGGAAAATAAAGGGGATTTAATATTACAATTAAAACATTGAAGACATATTTTATGATTATTCCTTAAAAATAAGGTTTTAATCATTTTAGTACGCTATTACGTACATTCTACTGAACAATAGGAATACATTTCTGCCGCAATGTCTACAATTGAAACCCAAACTTTTATTTTGAGGGTTGCTGTGATTTATCTTTACATTTCTGTGTGTATATGATATGATGATAGTTTTACTCAAATGAAATGGTCAAATGCTCATGAAGTGACTCTCAGAGAAGTTCTGGAGATGTTGTTTGTGTGTTTTTGTCCTCATTTAGTGAGACGGCAGACACTAATGTCACCGCAAGCTTCACGCGTGCTTCTGTATGAGTAGTAAATATAAACGCGCGTCTGCGCCACTCAGTAACACAGAGACACGCAGAATTCATATTTAAATAGTCTTTTTGCAGCTTAATATTTACAAATACTAGTGGGATTGGGCTCACTTGTGTGTGCGCGTACTTTGTGTTTGTGTGTGTGTGTGTGTGTGTGTGCGCATCGGGGCGGAACTCCGCTGTGCGCGATACAGAGAGCGCGAATGTAAAGTAGAGATAGAAATAACATGCCGTCGTGTAAATAAGACAAATAACGTAAGGCTATTTAGTTTGTTTAATAAAAGAACAAGGTATAGACCTGTTCTATAGGAAAGGTAACTTTAAATGACTTCTTTTGTGATCTGGTGCTATAGAGAAAATAAAATTAAAGAAAATGAACTTGACCTTCAAGTGGGGCGGGGGGTGCCGTTGGGGGGCGGGCCGCCCCCCTAAGATAATGGTAGAGGAAACACTGGACAGTCACAAGCCTCCCGGGTGTCATCTAAAATATCTTAAATTGTGTTCCTAAGACGAACGAAGCTTTTACGGGTTTGGAATGACATGGGGGTAAGTGATTAATGACAAAATTTTCATTTTGGGGTGGAGTAACCCTTTAAGCCAGGACTAGGCCTTAGTTAAATTAAGATATTTAAGCAACTTTTACAAAAATGCCTTAGAAGAAAACATTACAGGTGTGCATCTTGACAGAACAATGACACTGACATATTTTAAGATATGTCAGAGACATATTTTAAGATATGTCAGAGCAAGATATTTTCAGTTGAGACAGTTCAAACATGCATTTTAGTCTGGGACTTGTTTAAAGTGCCCCTATTATGGGTTATGAAAGGTTCATATTTTGGTTTTGGGAGTCCCCAACAACAGGTTGACATGCATGCTAGGTCAAAAAAACACTTTCATTGTCTTAAAATATGCATTTATTTTTTCCTTTTTTGCTCACGACTCCCAAACGGTTCGTTCAACGATTCATTTTTCCAAACCTCTCCTTTGCGTGACACCATCTGTAATTTTCTTTAAAAAAAAAAAAAAGTTTATACACTTTTTAACCACGAATGCTCGTCTCGTCTAGCTCTGCGAGGCGCATGCGTACTTTGTCTGTATACAACGGTTCAAGACTGGGTATGTCTAAAAACTCCCAACACTCCAACTTCAAAATCGTACTACATCGTTGTTTTACCTTTTTTGTGAAGGGTGTTTGACCCTCCTTGCACATTCACTTTGTAAACACTGGGTCGGTGCTTCTGCAGCGATGTAGGATGATTTTGAAGTTGGAGGAGAAAATGATTTGGGAGTTTTTCGACATATCCTAACTGTACCCTAACAGATTTACCCTAACAGTGCAGAGCTCAGCGTCTTCTCCACAGGAATCCGCTAAGGTGTTTGAGGGAGGGGAGGTTCAAGTTTTCCCGGGTCTACGCGCGCAACAAGTGGGCGGGCATAAATATGCAAATGTTTCATGTTGACGTCACCTTGAAACAGCTAATGATTCGTTTAAAAAAACGACTCGTTTTCATGACTCAGAGTCGACTCTTTCTTTTGAAAGACAATAACTTTTATATACGGTGCACTTTTAGATTTAAAACTTTTCAGAATGGTTTCATTCACTTAGAGCTGTGTTACACATTGCATGAAAGGTAATTTTCAAAAATCCATAATAGGGGCACTTTAAGCCTGGTCTGTGAAACCGGGGGTATGTGAAGTTTTTGAAGTATCAAAGTGGTAGTTGCATGGACTGTCATTCAAGGGACAGAAGTCTTATGTTCTATTATAAAATCTTCAATTGTGTTTCTAAGAAGTCTTGGCTGAGTAAAACGATGAAATTTTCATTTTTGAACTAACCCTGTAATAAAATAATGTGGCCATATGCGTCTTGTCTGTTCATTTGTGCATCACCCAAGATGCATGCTAATGCCAGGTGTGAGCAGAGCCACTGTGTGACTACACAATCAACTTAGCAGAATAGTTCCTGTTAGAGATATCGTTGTCATTAATTTTTTTTTTCTTCCAAGAAGCCAAGTTCCTGGCTTCTCCCAAGACCTTCAAGGACCTGATTGACCTCAGAATCAGCTGTAAAGGAGGATGAAACCGATGTTTAAGGTTAGACTATATTTCAGAATAAGATTATCTACATTCATTATCTGTATTCTGTGTTCATGCATTTTTTTTTTTGCTGAAGTTGTCATATCTGTTATTTAGAATGGGACAGCGATATTGCATCAATTTGTCTCCTAAGGCTGCAAGGGACCTGGAAAAATGTCCTCCTATCAAGCTGAAAAACATCTTCAAAAAGGTAAATTTCTGTCACTACCTATTGTCCTCCTCAAAATATTGCCAGATGTGTTGTATATGAAAGACTAATATAAATAAAATCAGTTGGAGAGCTGACATTGATTGTTATTTTTGTCTTTGATCTGAAGGCACTAACAAGAACACCTTGATTGCATAGAAAAGACCACACAGCCATACCTGCTCACTGATGGGATGAAGAGGAACATCATTCATGGATGCTACACAACTGTCGACAAGTATCTTGCTGCAATCTTGTTCAAATCTACATGTCATATTTGTTAATGTCTAGGTAAATTTGATGATTTTATGTGTTTTATTAACTATTTTATGTTTCTGTGCAACACTTAATTCAATTCAATTCAATTCAATTCAAGTTTATTTGTATAGCGCTTTTCACAATACAAATCGTTGCAAAGCAGCTTTACAGGAAATTAAGTTTCTACAATATATTTATATATTGTAGAAACTTAATATATTTAACTTATGGCGAAATTTGGTAGTTCTGTATGTTGTCTGAGGGTATGCTTCATCTGAGGTCCTCTGAGGGGTTGGCATCATCTCTTCTCAGGTGTTCTGGATCCAGACTGAAGCTTGTGTAAATCCTAGTTACCACGGGATGTTAATCCCGTGGCAGAAACAGAGAAACAAATAGAGACATAATTAGCGTAGCTGCTGTTCCAACCAAGCAACAATTATTTGTTCAATCCAAGCTAAAGAACAATAATGCGTGTTTGATCAGATATAACTGCAGTACAAGATCATGAGATGCATTATGTGAATGCTTGGCTAAAGAGATGTGTCTTTAATCTAGATTTAAACAGAGAGAGTGTGTCTGAACCCCGAACATTATCAGGAAGGCTATTCCAGAGTTTGGGAGCCAAATGTGAAAAGGATCTACCTCCTTTAGTTGACTTTGCTATCCTAGGTACTACCAAAAGTCCAGAGTTTTGCGACCTTAGGGAGCGTGATGGATTGTAGCGTGGTAGAAGACTAGTTAAGTACACAGGAGCTAAATCATTAAGGGCCTTATAGGTAAGTAATAATATTTTGTAACTGATGCGGAACTTAATAGGTAGCCAGTGCAGAGACTGTAAAATTGGGGTAATATGATCATATATTCTTGACCTAGTAAGGACTCTAGCCGCTGCATTTTGGACTACCTGTAGCTTGTTTATTGAAGATGCAGGACAACCAGCTAGCAGTGCATTACAATAGTCCAGTCTAGAGGTCATGAATGCATGAACTAGCTTTTCTGCATCAGAAACAGGTAACATGTTTCGTAGCTTGGCAATGTTTCTAAGATGGAAGAATGCTGTTTTTGTAACATGGGAAATATGATTTTCAAAAGACAAGTTGCTGTCTAATATAACACCCAGATTTTTGACTGTAGAGGAAGTAACAGTACATCTGTCTAGTTGCAAATTATAATCCAAGAGATTCTGTGTACTGTTTTTTGGTCCAATAAGTAATATTTCTGTCTTATCTGAATTTAATAGGAGAAAATTACTGGTCATCCAATCTTTTACATTTTTAACACACTCTGTTAGCTTAGATAATTTAGAAGTTTCATCTGGTCTTGTTGAGATATATAGTTGAGTATCATCAGCATAACAATGGAAACTAATCCCGTATTTTCTAATAATATTACCAAGGGGCAACATATATATTGAAAATAGCAGAGGACCTAGGACAGATCCTTGTGGTACTCCATATTTTACTGGTGATAATTGAGATGACTCCCTGTTTAAATAAACAAAGTGGAAGCGATCAGACAGGTAGGATCTAAACCATCTTAAAGCCTGCCCTTGAATACCCGTATAATTTTGTAATCGATCTATGAGTATGTCATGATCTATAGTGTCGAACGCAGCACTAAGATCAAGTAAAACTAGCAATGAGATGCAGCCTTGGTCTGACGCAAGAAGCAAGTCATTTGTAATTTTAACAAGTGCAGTTTCTGTACTATGGTGGGGCCTGAAACCTGACTGAAATTCTTCATAGAGATCATTTTTTTGCAAAAAAGAGCACAACTGAGCAGATACAACTTTTTCTAAAATTTTAGACATAAACGGAAGATTAGAAATGGGTCTGTAATTTGCTAGTTCATTAGGATCTAGTTGTGGTTTTTTAATAAGAGGCTTAATAACCGCCAGCTTGAATGATTTTGGAACGTGACCTAAAGATATCGATGAGTTAATAATATTGAGAAGCGGTTCTTCTGCTACAGGTAACAACTCTTTCAGTAATTTAGTGGGTACAGGATCTAATAGGCATGTTGTTGGTTTAGATGCATTGATAACTTTATTTAGCTCTTCCTGTCCTATAGTTGTAAAGCACTGCAGTTTTTCTTTGGGTGCAATGAATGGAGCTGAAGTACTAGACGCTGCAGAATCTACATTTGTTATTGTATTTCTGATGTTATCTATCTTATCAGTGAAGAAATTCATAAAGTCATTACTATTAAATTGTGAGGGAATATTTAGATCGGGTGGCGTCTGTTTATTTGTTAATCTAGCCACTGTGCTAAATAAAAACCTTGGATTGTTTTGGTTATTTTCTATGAGTTTGCGGATATGCTCTGCCCTGGAAGCTTTTAAAGCCTGTCTATAGTTGGACATACTGTTTTTCCATGCAATTCTAAAAACTTCCAAGTTAGTTTTTCTCCATTTGCGCTCAAGTTTACGAGTTTCTTTCTTGAGAGAATGGGTATTACTGTTGTACCATGGCGCAGTACGTTTTTCTCTAACCTTTTTCAATTTGATGGGCGCAACAACTTCTAATGTATTAGAGAAGATAGTGCCCATGTTGCTAGTCATTTCATCTAGTTCATGTGTATTTATGGGTACACAGAGCAGTTGAGATAAATCAGGCAGGTTATTTTTGAATCTATCTTTAGTGGTTGGAACAATAGTTCTTCCTGGACGATAACGCGGAGCCATATAGTTAATATCAGTAATACTCAGCATGCACGATACTAGGAAATGGTCAGTAACATCATCACTTTGAGGTACGATATCTATGTCAGTAAGATCAATTCCATGTGATATAATTAAATCTAGCGTATGATTAAAACGATGAGTGGGCCCAGTGACGTTTTGCTTGACTCCAAAAGAATTTATTAGGTCAGTAAACGCAAGTCCTAACGCATCATTTGTATTATCGACGTGAATGTTAAAATCTCCAACAATTAGCGCTTTATCAACAGTAACCAATAGGTCTGAGAGGAAATCTGCAAATTCTTTTAAGAAATCTGTATACGGCCCTGGCGGTCTATACACAGTAGCCAGAGCAAGAGACAGGAGAGATTTCTTTTGCATATCTGACAGTGTAACATTAAGCAGAAGCAATTCAAATGAGTTAAACCTGTATCCTGTTTTCTGGGTAACATTGAGAATATCACTATATATTGTTGCAACACCGCCTCCACGGCCAGTCTGACGGGGCTCATGCTTATAACAGTAGCTTGGTGGAGTAGACTCATTTAGACCAATATAATCATTTGGTTTGAGCCAGGTTTCAGTCAAGCAGAGCACATCAAAACTATTATCTGTGATCATTTCATTTACAATAACAGCTTTGGGTGCGAGTGATCTAATGTTTAGGAGCCCAAGCTTTAAAAATTGCTTTTGTTTATTTGTTTTGCATTTTTCTGGTTTAATCACGATTATATTATTTCTAGATCCTGCATTAAATTTATATTTATATTTTGGCTTCACTGTTCGGGGAACAGACACAGTCTTTATAGCTTGGACAGCACAAGTATTTCTATCATTTAAGTGGGTAGAACAAAAGTCATCATAGCAGTTATTTGAGAATTGGCTTACTAGTCAGATGGAGCGTAGAGTCCTGGAGATGTTGTCCGACAGGAGTTCTGCTCCGACTCTGCTGGGGTGCAGGCCATCAGCGCGGAAAAGCCTAGGACGCTCCCAGAAAAGATTCCAATTATTAACAAAGAGCAGTTTCTGTTCTTTACACCATGACAATAACCACTCATTTAAAGCAAAAAGTCTACTGAACCTTTCGTGTCCTCGTCGATACGTGGGAAGCGGTCCAGACACGATGATCGTCGCCGCGGGTGATGCGCTGCGCACCGTCTCGATCAGGCTTCTGAAGTCCCTCTTCAGTGTCTCTGTCTGCCGCAGCCTGGTGTCGTTCACCCCCGCGTGCAGCACGATCGCGCTGATGCTCTCGTCGTCCTTCAGGATCGCGGGTATCTGCGCAGAAACATCGAGAACACGAGCGCCAGGGAAACAGTGAGTGTGTGCTTTACCTTCAGCTAACGTAGCACGGACGTGCCGGACGATGGAGTCTCCGACTTAATGAATGTGACTGACTAATTAACCTCTACACATCTGGTATATGCTTTAAAGTTGCCACTTTGCCCATTTGTTAAATAAATCTTGAATTTTATACATCTCTCTGAAGACTCTTGATTTTATGTCTAATCTTGTACATTCACACCATACAATAGCATTTTTATTTTTGCACTGAGAAGAATACTTTATTAATAACACTTAAAACAACACCAGGGGTGTTCAATACCCCAGTGTAAAATTTGAACAACAATAGCAAGTGTAACCCTTTAAACTCGGGAGTGTAATTTTTATATATATATATATATATATATATATATATATATATATATATATATATATATACAGGTGCATCTCAATAAATTAGAATGTCGTGGAAAAGTTCATTTCAGTAATTCAACTCAAATTGTGAAACTTGTGTATTAAATAAATTCAGTGCACGCAGACTGAAGTAGTTTAAGTCTTTGGTTCTTTTAATTGTGATGATTTTGACTCACATTTAACAAAAACCCACCAATTCACTATCTCAACAAATTAGAATATGGAATTAGAATAAGAATATTAGAATATAGAACATGCCAATCAGCAAATCAACTCAAAACACCTGCAAAGGTTTCCTGAGCCTTCAAAATGGTCTCTCAGTTTGGTTCACTAGGCTACACAATCATGGGGAAGACTGCTGATCTGACAGTTGAAAGTGAAAGTGAAAGTCGTGACGTATTGTCAAGTATGGTGACCCATACTCGAAATTGGTGCTCTGCATTTAACCCATCCAAGTGCACACACACACAGCAGTGAATAGTGAACAAACGCACACACACACCGTGAACACACACCCGGAGCAGTGGGCAGCTGTTGCTCCAGCGCCCGGGGAGCAAATTGGGGGTTCAGTGCCTTGCTCAAGGGCACCTCAGTCATGGTATCGAAGGCAGAGAGAGTGCTGTTCATTCACAATCCCCACCTTCAATTCCTGCCGGTGCGAGAATCAAACCGCAAACAGCCACAAACATTCATTGCCAAAGAAGCTGGCTGTTCACAGAGTGCTGTATCCAAGCATGTTAACAGAAAGTTGAGTGGAAGGAAAAAGTGTGGAAGAAAAAGATGCACAACCAACCGAGAGAACCGCAGCCTTATGAGGATTGTCAAGCAAAATCGATTCAAGAATTTGGGTGAACTTCACAAGGAACGGACTGAGGCTGGGGTCAAGGCATCAAGAGCCACCACACACAGACGTGTCAAGGAATTTGGCTACAGTTGTCGTATTCCTCTTGTTAAGCCACTCCTGAACCACAGACAACGTCAGAGGCGTCTTACCTGGGCTAAGGAGAAGAAGAACTGGACTGTTGCCCAGTGGTCCAAAGTCCTCTTTTCAGATGAGAGCAAGTTTTGTATTTCATTTGGAAACCAAGGTCCTAGAGTCTGGAGGAAGGGTGGAGAAGCTCATAGCCCAAGTTGCTTGAAGTCCAGTGTTAAGTTTCCACAGTCTGTGATGATTTGGGGTGCAATGTCATCTGCTGGTGTTGGTCCATTGTGTTTTTTGAAAACCAAAGTCACTGCACCCATTTACTAAGAAATTTTGGAGCACTTCATGCTTTCTTCTGCTGATCAGCTTTTTAAAGATGCTGATTTCATCTTCCAGCAGGATTTGGCACCTGCCCACACTGCCAAAAGCACCAAAAGTTGGTTAAATGACCATGGTGTTGGTGTGCTTGACTGGCCAGCAAACTCACCAGACCTGAAGCCCATAGAGAATCTATGGGGTATTGTCAAGAGGAAAATGAGAAACAAGAGACCAAAAAATGCAGATGAGCTGAAGGCCACTGTCAAACAAACCTGGGCTTCCATACCACCTCAGCAGTGCCACAAACTGATCACCTCCATGCCACGCCGAATTGAGGCAGTAATTAAAGCAAAAGGAGCCCCTACCAAGTATTGAGTACATATACAGTAAATGAACATACTTTCCAGAAGGCCAACAATTCACTAAAAATGTTTTTTTTTTTTTTTAATGATCTTATGAAGTATTCTAATTTGTTGAGATAGTGAATTGGTGGGTTTTTGTTAAATGTGAGCCAAAAATCATCACAATTAAAAGAACCAAAGACTTAAACTACTTCAGTCTGTGTGCATTGAATTTATTTAATACACGAGTTTCACAATTTGAGTTGAATTACTGAAATGAACTTTTCCACGACATTCTAATTTATTGAGATGCACCTGTAAATATCTCATCACTCATGCTGCTCATGAATCTCTCAAATAAAAACACTACTATTAAAAAAAGTCAGTCTGCAGTGATGTAGTAATATTGTTTTCTGTTTTAAGTGTTTAAACGTTTTGTTTAGTGTTTTAATAGCATATTAACAGTGTAGAGTTAGTGGAGTAATTCATTTGTGAGATGTAAGAGTTTAAGGGTCACAGTAATGGAGCACAGCATCTGTGTTACAGACTCATGAAGTCAACATTTGAAGTTTGTGGCTTCAGTTCATTAGTTCATTATGTGAAGGAGTCTAAATTCATCACCCCCTCCTTCATCTGAATCTCTCTTTGTAAAGTATAACAGTATAAACACATTACCTTGCAAACTTAGCTAACATTTTATTAAAAATGGTTCAGATACTTTTCCTCTGTTTCTTACTTTCTTACAGCTCTCTGTCTAATTTCCTCTTTCACTCCTTCAAATTCTCTGTTCTTCTCTCTTTCTTTATAAACACATTTATCTGTGTGTGTGTGTGTTTTGTTCTTCAGGTCTGGATCGGTTCTGCAGGTTTAATCAGTCTGATCCCTGTTACGCAGCTCTGGGACACAAACTCAATCTGCTGAACCCTGAAAATAATGACATGAAGATAAAAAAGAAAATAAACTACAACAGCACAACTGATCCAGTTTGTAGAATAAAGAATGGCAATATGAGAGAGAAAGAATGTAATCTTTATCGTAACAGAACTGAAGTTACAGTCATTAATGGGACTCTGATAATAAACCGTGTGATCAGAGCTGATTCAGGGAATTACACTTTATATATCTATCAATGCTCAGGCTGCTCAGAAACATCTACAGATCTTCAAGTGAATGTTGAAGGTACAGAAACTCTCTCTTCAGACTCATTACAATCTCATGTTCTCAAAAGATCTCACTCTCTCTCAAATGAATCAGCTGAACATCTGTGAATGTTTTTATTCCTGCAGCTCATTATTGAATATCTAAACGGATTTAGTCAAATTCATCTGAACTTTCATGTACTAAGACTATTTTCAGATTGAAATACCAGCTTGTCACTTACTGTACACTGCCTACTGTTGTCACATGACTAATCTACTGTATGCTGCATGTTTAATTCAGTCCAGCTTTCACCTCAGCAATGCATTTTGTTTAGAAATGTCTTGACATTGGCTCAGTTGAGAAAGGGTTGTGTGACTGTCACGTGTCCCTCCCTCCAGCTCCTATTGGCTCGGTGGAAGTGTCACTCAGCTGCTCCTCCAGTGGGGCGATGAGGGCGTCCTGCTCCTCTGAGGGCGATCAGATCCTCTACAGCTGGACTCTGAATGGAGATCCACTGATGGATGGAAACTCCAGCATTGATCTGGATGAGGGAACTGATGGAAGCATCAGCTGCAGTGTGAAGAACCACGTCAGTCACGGACAGAAGACCGTTAGTGTCAAACCCTGTGCTGGTGAGTGTTTAATACATGAATGTCTGCATATTTATAAAAACCACAGCAACAGCAACAAGAGTGATGAAGATGAGCGAATCTCACAAAACCTGTCAAGAACATGCCCAAGTCACATTTCACCACAAAATCCTCTTATGCCAGAGTACAATATCTCTGATGCATTTTGATGAACTGTGATGGTTTTATCTCCTTTAGGACTCTTTACATTTTAGTTGATTCTCAAGAGTTTTTTTTTTTCTTAATTTTTTTAATTAAATGAGACTAGATTTAGACCAGTTTAAGGTAAATCTTTTTGTCTTTGTTTGTTGTTTATATGTATTTTATTTATTTACTTACTTTTTCTATTTTTCAATTGATAAATTATAGACAGACAAACAAACATTTCACCTCCAAATCAAAAGAAATTATATTTTGCATGAAGAAAATTAGGACTATTTTACAACCCATTCATTTTATTTGCATTGACTTTTTTTCATGAGAATTAAAAGCACTCCTGCTTCCTAAACGGTCTTTACTGTACTGTTCTAGATTTTTTTTTGTAATTGCTATTATTTACAGTGATTTTTTTTTATTCTTATTGCTGCAATTGCATTTATTTTCATTGTATGCAACTGCATATGATACATTTCTCTCAGGTATTTTATGATGATAATATTAAGATTTTAATTGCCATAATTTAAAGATGGAAAACAAATACAACCATTACAGTATGTACAGTATACGTTACAATTTTATAATATAATTATTTTCCACATACTATAGTAATTATAATTTATTTATATATATATATATATATATATATATATATATATATATATATATATATATATATATATATATATATATATTATTTTTTATTTTTTATTTTTTTTTCCAATAATATATTGAGAATGTATCATTTTATTTTATTTTATTTTTTTTCATTTTTTGAATTTTCTTTATATGTCAAAAATGATATTTGAGGTGTAAATGGTTTAGGAGGTGCAAAATGGTTTAATGCCCCAAAAAATATTCAATGAAACATGAATACAAAATATTACAGTTAGTACAGTTAATCAGATTTTGAACTGATATGTGATTGGGATGTGACTTAGACAGGTTTCATGAGATTTAAACAAATCGATTCTCTTAATTGGCCATGTAATACTTCAAAATGATAAATTTTGATTAATTATAAATTACTCTGCAGTAATTTATATTAAGGAGAAAACAGGTGATTCTGCAATGATGTTTTGTTACAGGACCAACTACTGCATCTGTGACTCTAGTTTGACCTCTGCAGTAGCACACAGACATCAGAATGTGACACGAGTTTAACTAAACACACTTCTGGAAACATGAAGGATGGGTTCTGATTTCTGTCTGATTGTTGTTTTCAGTGTTTTCAGAGTCTGTGTTTGTGCTGGTCTGGTGTTTTCAGCTGATGGTTCTGTTGGGTATGTTAGGAGGGTTTCACATCTACATGAGACACACGTCAGGTGAGAGACATTTATTATCATCATTATGGATTTGACATGCAAATATTAAGAGTGTGAAGGTGATGATAATGTAATGCTTTTAGGAAAGAAACAGGAAGATCAGAAACTGAGAATGAGGAATGAGAAGATTTAGAGAACGACATGAACACACAGCAGAAGAGACCAGCAGCAGATCATCACATCTATGAGAAATAATTCATAATGTCACAGATTCTCACATGAATCCTGCTTTCACCTGTCAACAGCAGAAGATGTTTTCTACAGTTTTAGTTAGGAAGCTCTTCTTTTATTAGATTTTTAAAATGTTTTTTTTTTTTTGGTAACAGTTTTGTTGCTTATTTATTAATTTGTCTTTATGCTTTAAATGAACTAGCAGTATTTTATGCCATTACTTGAAACCTCATCTGTTCATGCATGATATTTATTTCTCTAAATCAGATCTGGCAGATTGTGAAGTCATTCTGTGTGTTTATTTTCCATATCTTCTTGAAATGGGTTTATTTCACATTTCCTGCTTTTGCTCTTACTTTATTCTGTTGGTTTTGGTTGATTTATTTTATATACAGTGTCTCTTTATGTTTTATCTGTGTGAAGCTCTTCATCCGTGTCTCAGTTTTGGGGTGTCTGGTGTTTTCTGACTTTGTTTTTAAACTTTTGTTTGCATGTGCAGTTTTTTTTAACCATTTTATAACCATATTCGTGCATTTTTCTTCACAAGATCTTTGTGTCATTATAGAATGTTGATAAACATGTCATTCTGTAAGAATTGTAAATGGAGTCAATGCTGTATTTGCTATGCTTTTTGAATTAAATTAAAATTAAACTTTGAAATGAAACATTTTTTTGTAAAATAAATAAGTTTAAGTTTATTTTAAAGCATGAGGTTTTGAATGAAATGAAGCAGAGCGCATAGTTGTCCTTTCCTCCTGCAGGTGTCGCTCTACATGAGCAGCTCTGAGCAGCTACAAACATATGAGTCTCAGCTCCAGTAAACAGAAGAGTGAGTCCAGAATCCTCTCTTCATTCACACATCAACTGACTGAATCCGAGTTACACATCACACACTCAGTGAGAGGAAGATATTACAAACAGCCTGCTATAACACACATCTAGACCAGAGTCTGGTTTACTCTCAATAAAACTGTCAAGAGCATTTCATCAATACAGTAAAGATACTGTTTTATTTGATTTGCAGGAGAATCTATCAAGTAATTTACATAATTAGTCATTTTACAACTCCTTACCTCTTATTCCTTCTAAAACAAGATTTTTTTTTTTTTTTTTGCCTGAAAATGTTACTTCTTTTTCCATCTTTCTCTTAGTTTCACTCTCTTGTTTTAGATGTAACATCATCTGCCTTCCCCCATCAGAGGAAACTTCCTCTTTCCTCGGTGAAGTGGTCAGAGATTTCCTCATGTGTCAGTCCAGTCTGAGTCAAGCCGTCAAGACGCTTCACGAGAGCCAGAACAGAGACGGACAGAAGTCCAGACACTCGTGTCACGATCTGAAGCAGCATCACACTCTTCTGCTGGGATTGGGCTCTTCTGGAAACTGGACTTTAGAGAAATGATACTGATCTTTGGACTGATGCTGTTTCTGCAAGCTGCTTCATGTGAGTCACTTTCACATCAAACTTATGTTATGATGCTGTTCAGTCAGATGAACCTCTGATATAAAAGCATTTGTGTTGTAATATTATATTAAGAGTCCGCAGTGATCTAGTCATAGTGTTTTCTGATGATCTTAACAGTTTTTGTTAGCTGGAGTATTTAGAGTGTGTTTCTCTCTCTGTATCCATTGTGCTGGAAGATTTCAGTAATTTTGTTCAGTAAACGTATTCATTTTATTTAAACATTATGGTATTATATGGACGATTCATCAAATAATGTTTGCCCATTAAATATAATGTCTGAAAGATTGAGACATTATTAATAAAGAGAGAAATGTCACAGGTTAACGGGGTTGAACAGAAACTGCAGGACAAAGACAAACAATTCTGCATTATCAGAATATCACATTAACATACGTAAAGTGTTTGTAGAATGTGAAAGCATGATCGTTCATTTCAATAAAATCAACATTTAGATTTGCTTTTTGACTGTTGGCATACAGACTAGCTAATATTATATATTTTTAATTAAATTTAATGTTTTATTTTAACTGTTTTTTTTTCTACACACTAAATTTATTTTAATCTGTTAAGTAATATGATTTTGTTCAGTAAGTAATCAGTCAGAAGGAGAGACACAAATGGCACTTTTCTTAAAGAAAAGATTCTGACCTGAGATCAGAAGTGTGAAAGCAGATCAAGAGTCTGTTAGATGTTTCTTCTGTTGAACTTTAATTCTGTTTGTGTCATTTGTGTCTGATTTTATTTTATGTCTGATTCGAGAGATAGCCTACACTCTTAAAAATAAAGGTGGTTCACGATACCATAGAAGAACCTTTTTGTCTAAATGATTCCATTAAGAACCTTTAACATCTGAAGAACCTTTCTGTTTCACAAAAAGGTTCTTTGTGGTGAAAGAAGGTTCTTCAGATTATAAAAAGGTAAGAGAGAGATGGTTCTTTAAAGAACCTTTGACTGAATGGTTCTTTGTGGAACCAAAAATGGTTCTTATATGACATCACTGCGAAGAACCTTTTAAGCACCTTTATTTTTAAGGGTGTATTTATTTCTCTCTCTCTCTCTCTCTCTCTCTCTCTCTCTCTCTCTCTCTCTCTCTCTGTGTGTGTGTTTTGTTCTTCAGGTCTGGATCAGTTCTGCAGGTTTAATCAGTCTGATCCCTGTTATGCAGCTCTGGGACACAAACTCAATCTGCTGAACCCTGATAATAATGACATGAAGATAAAAAAGAGAATAAACTACAACAGCACAACTGATCCAGTTTGTAGAATAAAGAATGGCAAGATGAGAGCTTATGAATGTGATCTTTATCGTAACAGAACTGAAGTTACAGTCATTAATGGGACTCTGATAATAAACCATGTGATCAGAGCTGATTCAGGGAATTACACTTTATATATCTATCAATGCTCAAACTGCTCAGAAACATCTACAGATCTTCAAGTGAATGTTGAAGGTACAGAAACTCTCTCTTCGGACACATTACAATCTCATGTTCTCAAAAGATCTCACTCTCATACAGATGAACCAGTTGAATCTCTGTGAAGGGTTTTATTGATGCAGCGCATTATTGAATATCTAGAATTTAGTCTAATTCATCTGCACTTTCTGCTACTGTACTAAGACAATTTTCAGATTGAAATACCAGCATGTTGCTTACTGTACAGTACAGTACTGTACTGCCTGCTGTTTTAAAAATGTGAAAGCATTCCAAACAGTAATTTGATACATTGTTGTCACATGACTAATCTACTGTATGCTGCATGTTTAATTCAGTCCAGCTTTCACCTCAGCAATGCATTTTGTTTAGAAATGTCTTGACATTGGCTCAGTTGAGAAAGGGTTGTGTGACTGTCACGTGTCCCTCCCTCCAGCTCCTATTGGCTCGGTGGAAGTGTCACTCAGCTGCTCCTCCAGTGGGGCGATGAGGGCGTCCTGCTCCTCTGAGGGCGATCAGATCCTCTACAGCTGGACTCTGAATGGAGATCCACTGATGGATGGAAACTCCAGCATTGATCTGAATGAGGGAACTGATGGAAGCATCAGCTGCAGTGTGAAGAACCACGTCAGTCACGGACAGAAGACCGTTAGTGTCAAACCCTGTGCTGGTGAGCGTTTAATACATGAATGTCTGCATATTTATAAAAACCACAGCAACAGCAACAAGAGTGATGAAGATGAGCGAATCTCACAAAACCTGTCAAGAACATGCCCAAGTCACATTTCACCACAAAATCCTCTTATGCCAGAGTGCAATATCTCTGATGTATTTTGATGAACTGTGATGGTTTTACCTCCTGACTCTTTATGTTTCAGTTGATTAGATTTTTTTAATTAAGACCATATTTAGACCATATTTAGATCAACCTTTTTTGTTGTTTATCTGTAGTTTACTTACTTTGTTTACTTTTTAGCTTACTTTTAGTTTACTTACTTAATTTTTATATTTTTCACTTGCTAAATTATAAACAAACAAGCAAACATTTCATCCCAAAATCAAAAGAAATTATATTTTGCCTCAGAAAATGGGAGCTACTGTACAACCATTACATTTACAACCATTCATTTGCATTTTTACCATTTTTATGTCAATCAAAAGCACTCCTACTCCCAAAATTTTCTTTACCTTTAAGGTCTAGAATGTAATTATTTATTTATGTATTTGCAATTGTAATTGGTAACAGTAATAATTGTTATTTGATTCTATTACTGTAATTGCATATGATACATTTCTCTCAGATACATTTTATTATGGTGATAATATGATTTTATTTTCCATAATTTAATGATGGAAAACAAATGCAACCATTACATTATTTATGTTTTACTATTTTTAATTTAATTATTTTCTACATATTAATTACAGTGGTGGGCAAAATTATTAGAACACTAGTATTTTCGCCAGCTAAAAATGGTTTTAAGTCATTTAATTGTTTTTTTTTTTTTATAAGATAATTGTTTTTATCTTATCTTATAAAAAAAATGAGAATTTTCTTCATATGTCAGATATTTGAGGCATAAATGTCACAGTTCAAAATGATTCAATGCCCCTAAAAACATTCAATGAAACTGCAAAATATTACTTAGTACAGTTAGTCAGATTTTGAACTGAAATTTGACCTGGATGTGTCCTAGAGAGGTTTCATGAGATTCAAACAAATTGATTATCTTACCTGGCCACTTAATTCTTCAAAATGATTAATTATCTCTGCAGCAATTTGTATTAGGAGAGAAAACAGGTGATTCTGCAATGATGTTTTATTACAGGACCAACTACTGCATCTGTGACCTCAACAGTGACAAAGGATTCAGAGTATGGTATGAGTTTCTCATCAGCTGGTATGAGTGTCACCCAAGGAGTATTTCCTTCATAGATGTGTGCACATTAAGCAACAGTAAATACTGCAAATTACAAGTAAATGTGATAATAATGTCTTTGAGGGATCTACAGGCTCTTCTGTAGTTAAATTATTCATGAACTAATGTACAGCACTATTAATTGCATGTAGTTGTTATTCTTGTTGCTGTTGCAGTTGGTATGAATTAACTTTTCGAAACAGTTTTGAAGTTTGAGTTTGATCGTGTTTCATTCTTCCATAGTTTTACATGTCTCTCTGATTGCTTTGGGCTGTATTGCACTGATCCTGATTCTGCTGTTCATCACCTTATATCACATTTATAAGAAAAAACAAGTCAAGTCGACACCAGGTCAGTTCATTTTGAATCTGTAGTCCATATACTAACTGAAAAGGTTAAAATGTAGTATTTTCCAATGCAATCAGCAATTACAGAGCCAAAACATTGGTTTATGTGCCTTCAAGATTTGTGGCATTTATGTTATATATGCTGAATAGATTTTTTGGTCATTGCACTTTCTTACAGACAGTTTTAAAGACAAATGCACCAAAAGCCAAAAGCAGAAACATTATAGGCCTACACGTGGTGAAGATGATACAAGCCAAATTTGGTGGAAATTCAACAAACCTGGGATTAACCAGTGCAAAATGGCAGAAAGGCTTTGAAACAATACTGTTCTTCAAACCTCATGAATATATAGAAAAAATTATTTTTCTGGTATATAGCCTATATTTGTATGGTATAAATATTATTTTAAAAATAATGTTTTAATAATAATTTTATTATTAGTAGTAGTACTGTCATTACATTTAATAATATGTCACGGTTTCTTCAAGTTAAACCAAACTTTTATTTTGACAGGTTGCTGTGAATACCTTTAAGTTTCTAATTGTATATGATATTTGACTATAGCTTTTCTCAAATGAAATGGTAAATTGCTAATGAAATGACTCTCAGAGCAGTTCTAGGGATTGTTTATCTGTTCAAGTTCTCATATATTGAGGCGACAGGCTAAAATCACTGCGAGCGTCACGTGCGTTTCAATATGTGTGTAGTAAATGAAATCATGTGACTGCACCATTCATTCACTCACAGAACATGCAGGATTCATATTTAAATAGTATGCAGCTTAATATTCACAGACACTAGTCCATATTCATCCAAAATTTGGAAAATTCAAAGAAATCAAAGAAATCAAAGGCCCCTACTTATTCATGAAACATGAGCATAATTATTTTTTTTTATCTAAACTGTTCATTGTTTTGATTTACAAAAGTCTTTGCATGTTCACAATTTTAAAATTGTAAAAAAATTTACAGCAACGTGAAACATGCTTAAAACCTCCAAATATTTAGTTTTTTTCTGCCACTGTTTTGATAACACTGTTTACCATAATAATATATACACTGAACAAAATTATAAATGCAACACTTTTGTTTTTGCCCCCATTTTTCATGAGCTGAACTCAAAGATCTAAGACTTTTTCTATGTACACAAAAGGCCTATTTCTCTCAAATATTGTTCACAAATCTGTCTAAATCGGTGTTAGTGAGCACTTCTTCTTTGCCGAGATGCTCCATCCACCTCACAGGTGTGGCATATCAGGATGCTGATTAGACAGCATCATTATTGCACAGGTGTGCCTTAGGCTGGCCACAATAAAAGGCCACTCTAAAATGTGCAGTTTTATCACACAGCACAATGCCTCGGATGTCGCAAGTTTTGAGGGAGCGTGCAATTGGCATGCTGACTGCAGGAATGTCCACCAGAGCTGTTGCCTGTGAATTGAATGTTCATTTCTCTACCATAAGACGTCTCCAAAGGCATTTCAGAGAATTTGGCAGTACATCCAACCGGCCTCACAACCGCAGACCACGTGTAACCACACCAGCCCAGGACATCCACATCCTACATCTTCACCTCCAAGATCATCTGAGACCAGCCACCCGGTCAGCTGCTGCAACAATCAGTTTGCATAACCAAAGAATTTCTGCACAAACTGTCAGAAACCGTCTCAGGGAAGCTCATCTGCATGCTCGTCGTCCTCATCGGGGTCTCGACCTGACTGCAGTTCGTCGTCGTAACCGACTTGAGTGGGCAAATCCTCACATTCGATGGCGTCTGGCACTTTGGAGAGGTGTTCTCTTCACGGATGAACCCGAGTTTTCACTGTACAGGGCAGATGGCAGACAGTGTGTATGGCGTTGTGTGGGTGAGCGGTTTGCTGATGTCAACGTTGTGGATCGAGTGGCCCATGGTGGCGGTGGGGTTATGGTATGGGGCGGCGTATGTTATGGACAACAAACACAGATGCATTTTATTGATGGCATTTTGAATGCACAGAGATACCGTGATGAGATCCTGAGGCCCATTGTTGTGCCATTCATCCACGACCATCACCTCATGTTGCAGCATGATAATGCACGGCCCCATGTTGCAAGGATCTGTACACAATTCCTGGAAGCTGAAAACATCCCAGTTCTTGCATGGCCAGCATAATCACCGGACATGTCACCCATTGAGCATGTTTGGGATGCTCTGGATCGGCGTATACGACGGCGTGTTCCAGTTCCTGCCAATATCCAGCAACTTCGCACAGCCATTGAAGAGGAGTGGACCAACATTCCACAGGCCACAATCAACAACCTGATCAACTCTATGTGAAGGAGATGTGTTGCACTGCGTGAGGCAAATAGTGGTCACACCAGATACTGACCGTTTTTTCGGACCCCCCCCCTTGGGGCCTTTTATTGTGGCCAGCCTAAGGCACATAGCATCTTGATATGCCACACCTGTGAGGTGGATGGATTATCTCGGCAAAGGAGAAGTGCTCACTAACACAGATTTAGACAGATTTGTGAACAATATTTGAGAGGCCTTTTGTGTACATAGAAAAAGTCTTAGATCTTTGAATTCAGCTCATGAAAAATGGGGACAAAAACAAAAGTGTTGTGTTTATAATTTTGTTCAGTATAATTATTAAATTAGTTACATTAGTAACCAATTAGTTAAATAAATTGCCAATTCTAAATGGGCATACATTAAAGCCTTGTTTACAAATAACTGGAATTCATTAACTATGAAGTCATTTGGGAAAATTTGAGAAGGTACCTTTTATGTGCAGTTTACTCAGAATTTACTCATATTTTTACTTTAAATAAATCTAAGACTGGCAAAGATACAATCTCACTTCCTGTATTCTGTCTTCACTTTTTTCCTTGATATATTACATGCAAACAGTTCGATATATGGAAAAAAGAAAAGTTTTAACCTGCATGATCCAGGGATTCAGTAGTTTTGAAGCCAATACTTCAGTGATTGAAATATTAGATTGTACTTTATCTGTTGCTAATGTCAGTGTTTTCCCATCAGCTGCTGCTGGCACCGTGGACGTCATATACGCTGATATCTCTCATAAGAAAAAGAGTGAAACGAAGAAAATGGGTAAGAAAAGATCTACTTTACTCTTTAAAACAACACATGACTCAGTTTCTATCAGTGGTTAATCAGTCTCAGTCATTGAATTAGTGATGATACTTCCTAGTCCTTTCATACTAGAAGAAAAGATGATGCAGAAAGTAGTTTAGCTAGATTTCTTGGTTGAGCCTGTCTACTGAAATCACATAGTTTAAAGTTTGAACGCTGCTTTATGGTTTAAGATAATGTTTGCAAACTAAATTTGCTCGTTTATTGGAGTTGATTCTTTTGCTTAGAATCAATCAGACAACACCCATCCCATGTTCAATGCAAAATAGTTACTAATGCAAACTGTATTTTCCCTTTTACAAAAATAGAGAACTCACAGAGAACTTTGTGTCGTCATAAAACTTTTTCTACAAGATGACTATTTAACCCAGCAATTTAAGTCTTTTGGTCAAGCTCAAACATTCAGTGCTAATAAACTTGTTTTATTTATTTTTATTACATTAATTGTTCAATTGTATTATATACATTTTTATTATTATATTTATTAGAAGAAGAGTTTTGTTTACCATCAGTCTGATGTTTTCAAAGGTGTTTATAAATATCAGTAAAATATTTGGTCTTGGGTCATAAACAAAGAAAGTTTATGACTTCACATATCCATTTATAACATCTTCTGTGAAAATGATAGCATTAGGAACAAAGGTTTAGTGGTTTAGAGCAGCGGTTTTCAATTCTAGTTCTCGCGACCCCCCCGATCTTTCTTCACACCTGATGATTCAGATAACCAGCTAGAAGAGAGCTCGATGCATGAACTGTGTTCTGATTGACATGCTCCCTACACAGTGTTCACTACTTTATACTCCCTGAGCATGGAAATCTGTTGAAGTTTACTTCACTTCGTAACATTCATTCACGGATTTGTGCACACCACCACCTGCAGCGTCTTCACACACAGACGAAACTTACTAGAGAGGTGTGAAGTGTGACATAATATACCTCTGTAAATAAATTCAATTAAATTCACATCTCGCACACTTTAATGCCCTTTAAATAGAACATGTCTTCGAACTGGAAACAAACGGCTGAAGTGATAAGAGATACATACAAAATGTGCAGAGCGGTGGTATGCGAGGACTAGGATTAAGAACCACTGGTTTAGAAGATTAATCTCATTCAACTAACTAAGATAATAATTCTGGAGAGTAGTTAGTAGTTTAATAGTGATGGGTTGGTTCGTGAATGTTTCCATCTGTCACATGACAAATGAACAAAAGAGGTGAACTAATCATCTGTATGCTTTCTATCCTCTGCTGTATTATAATGACTTTGTAATTTGGAAAATGATCAAAGATGGCGAATGTAAATGTGTACATGGAATTTGGGTATTAAAATAAAATATTTTAACTAAAGAAAAAAATCTTGACCAGATGCGCATCAGGTACTCGAAGGCAAAACTATGGATGATCCAGAAAGGGAAAAAATGTCAAAAAAGATAGGTGGGTTCCTGTTGCAAAACACACACACACACACACACACACTCACACACAAATTCCACATCCAGGCACTCACATTGTAAACAAAGTAAAAAGCCTTTATTCTAAGGCAGGGCTACAGATTAAAAAGACACCAACGCGTATCAGCCCAAGCAGGCCTTCGTCAGGGTGTTTTTTGTGTGTTTTGCAACAGAATCCACCTATCTTTTTTACTGTTTTAACTGTTCAAAGGAAAGAAATTATTTAAATTAGTTCATTTTTTTTTAACATGAATGAACTAGAGATCTGATCTTCCCATCATTAGTTTAATTTGCACTGGATTGAATCTTTCCATCATTATTGTTTGCTACTTAAATAGTAAATAGTTTCACTCTTGAAAGCTCCATTTCTCAGTTACCAGTTTGCAGACGTATGAACAGCTATTTTGTATGTGTAGAGACGCCCAATAATATCTCGCCCTGTCATCGTTTCTTCTTTCTGTGCAGAGTCACACTCGGCTGCTGATGTGGAATACGTTGAGATCCAACCGCAGAAGAAGAAGGAGAGGAAAGAGAAGGAGAAAGAAGTTCAGTATGGCGAGGTGACATTCACTCTAAACAGCTCAAGCGCTCACACATGGCCTCAGGAGGAGTGTATTTATTCTCAGGTACACAGATGCTAGTTCACAACAACAGCTGTGTAAAATCACACTTTCCCTGGAAATTAGCGCTTATGTTCACTTATGTTTCACTTTGGGAGTTTTACAGTTTATATAAAGCACATATCTCCTTGCATATGCATTATAAATTGTTTTGTCTGACATGTAAATGATGGTACTTGTATATGTTGATATGCTGTGTTATGGCCTGCAGAGTGAACATTAAAGTGATAGTTCACCCAAAAATGAAAATTACCCCATGATTTACTCATCCTCAAGCCATCCTGGGTGTATATGACTTTCTTCTTTCAGACAAATACAATTGGAGTTAAAAAATTTCCTGGCTCTTCCAAGTTTTATAATGACAGTGAATGGGTGTTGAGATTTTGAAGGCCAAAAAAGTGCTTCCGTCCATCATGAAAAGTACTCCACACTGCTCCGGGGTTAATAAGGCCTTCTGAAGCAAATCGATGTGTTTGTGTAAAAAAAAAATATCCATATTTAAACTTGATAAACCATAATCTCTTGAGAGAGTGGCACTCCAGCGGATGACGTAGGCGTAGCGTAAGCCTCGGTGAGAAGTGACAGACGCAGAAGCACAGAGGAGAAAGCAAAAAGTACAAAACAAGGATTTGTAAAGAAAAATGTTGGAGGATTTCGATATAAGGTAAGAGGAGACTGGTGTACACAAAACTTGGGTCTCGTGAGACTAGTATATTCTCACCGGAGCTTACGCTACGCCTACGTCCTACGTCATCCGCTGGAGTGCCCTTCTCTCGTGAACGTGCGTACGATAGTTAGCGGAAGCTAGAGATTACAGTTTATGAAGTTTTAAACATGGATATGTTTCTTACACAAATGCATCAGTTCACTTCAGGAGGCCTTTATTAACTCCCTGGAGCCATGTAGAGTGCTTTTCATGATGGACGGACACACTTTTTTTGGGCTTCAAAATCTCAACGCTCAATTCACTGCTATTTTAAAGCTTGGAAGAGCCAGGGCATTTTTTAATATAGCTCCAGTTGTATTCATCTGAAAGAAGAAAGTCATATACACTGGCTTGAGGGTGAGTAAATCATGAGGTAATTTTAATTTTTGGGTGAACTATCTCTTTAAAATACTGCATGTGTCTGGGCTGAACCATGAAATGTTGAGTATGCAAGACAGTGGAAAAAAAGGAAACCAAATGCATGTTATTTTCCTTCAGACAAGTACTACTGTTTTTAGTGCCTATCAGTTTGTTCTGCTGGCAGCTGTGATGATATGATGCCGAGAAAAGGCTTAAATGAAAGTCAGCTTTTAATCATGAATAAGGATGAGGTGACTGATGTGCTCTAACGTCATGAAAACAAAGCAATCAGGTGATTTTAAATTATTAAAACATTTCAAATTAATTGAAATTTGGAAAATCTAAGCTTTGCTAGACTGAGTTCTAGCAGAATTTAACAGCGATATGAGAGAGTCTGTGTGTTAAAACATGTCAATCATCTGCATTTGGCCGTCTGGAGTGAGTTGAATCAGTCAGTTTTATTTAAATGGCACACATTGTTTCAAAACGTTTACAGAATATTTCTGTTTACAGAAAAATATTGCTGTAATAATATCTTCAATTTCTTAAGTTCCTCAAGTACAGGAAATGGACTGGAAAAGGCCTGATGATATCTAGAGGTTCACTCACACTGACGAGTTAAACTGCTTTAAAGTTCTGTAAAGTCCTTACTAGTCCTGCTAGTAAACGGTGTTGATCATACCAGCTAAACTAGTTCAGTGTTCAGTTTCCAGATAAAAATGTATAGCTTGAATTCACTTTAAAATCATCTAAAAGCGTTTGCCAAAAGCATAAATATAAATGCCCTTAATTTTTGTTGCATCTTTGTTGCTTTCATTAAAAATTACATTTAATTTAGTTAATTATTGCCAGTTCTATATATATTGTATATTCAACTTTATTTGCATACATGCAGTACACTCATATAAAGCTATAATATACCATGTAGCAAATCTTAATTGCTTTATATAGTTGCAAAATGTTAACTATATTATCACACAGCTCTATGTAAAAAGTTAGATACTTTATATAAGTATGTCTAACTTTAGCATGCATATAGTATACTGTAACTAAAATTGAAATAAATTTATATTATTGGCCAGGTCTTTATATAGAGTTGGATATATATCAAACTTTATTCGCATACATACTGTACAGTATATAAAGGGATTTATACTATATAGCAAATCTCTGCTGTTTTATATCGTTACCAAAATGTAACTACATTTTCATCCAGCTCTAATCTGATTAACTGCGACATGAAGATATTAAGCTATTATAAACATTAACATCATGACTTTTTGTAAAGCTGCTTTGAAACAATGTATATTGTCAAAAGCGCTATGTAAATAAAATTGACTTAATTTAGGCTATTAATGTGAATATTAATATCTCATTTGATCCTCATTTACTGTTTTTGTGCTAATTGAGTGTGTTTTTCATTGTGCAAGAGTTCTGTTACATACACTTTTTTTTTTAACCAGTTTTAAACTTTTGAAATGGTGAATTGGGAAATCTTAGTCTGTGGTCCGAGGTGGTTTCCTGATCGTGTCATGTGACTTCCTGCGTGTGAAAGGAAGCATCTCATGCCTTCTCAGTGCAAAAGGTGAATGCCGCGGGCATGTACGTCTCTCTCATGCATCACAGTGTGTAAATAAGTAATCATTTTTAAACACATTCAGTTTTGTTGTTAATTTATTTACATTATGTACCCATTTTGGTGGCTGCATCATATATGTAAAGCATATTAAATGCAATTGAAATTGTCTACTTTAACTTTTGTGAAAATAAAATGTTCCATCATTAATCAGCGTAACAGATTCCATCTAATGATTCTGGTTCTAAATAAGCCTATACAAACTATTGTTAAACTGAATGACATTTTTAAAATGAGAAATTTTGCCTTTAAGAAACTAGCTGTATTTTATTATTTTTTTTTTTTTATTAAATTCAATTAAATTTACATTTTTTTTAACGGCTTTAGTTTCAGTTTTCTAATAACCCCTTGCACCCAAGCACTCAAAAAGAGTAATATCTGTTGCATGGAGTAATTTTTCGAGCATGTTTTTGCTGTGAGGTTAAAGAGATGGAGATGCTGCTGTTGCAGCTTCATCTTCTTCCTCCTTCAGTGTCACTTTACCGCATCCAGACGGCTAATGATTAACACACATAGAATAACGTCCTGCTGTTATCTGCACGGCTGTAAACAGACTTTCACGAGAAAATGACAAAGGAAATAAAGTCCTGTCGGGATGTTTAGAGGAATTCATTCACATGACCAGATGAGCATTTTATTTTCTGAAGCTTTGTTTTATTCTCCTGTTTTCAGTGTGCTTTCTCACGCTCATCGAGATGTGTAAAATAGTGTGAACTGGTTCCTCAAAGATACTAAAGTGTGAAACAAGATAGTAATCTCTGTATTTGATGGACGAGATGCTGCACTAATAGGCTGAATATGTTCAGAACAGCAGGAAACTAAAGTGCAGATCTATTTTTAAAGCGTGAGCCATACAGATGCAGTTATATATGTATAACTGCAGTGGGTACGGAAAGTATTCAGACCCCCTTAAATTTTTCACTCTTTGTTATATTGCAGCCATTTGCTAAAATCATTTAAGTTCATTTTTTTTCCTCATTAATGTACACACAGCACCCCATATTGACAGAAAAACACAGAATTGTTGACATTTTTGCAGATTTATTAAAGAAAAACTGAAATATCACATGGTCCTAAGTATTCAGACCTTTTGCTCAGTATTTAGTAGAAGCACCCTTTTGATCTAATACAGCCATGAGTCTTTTTGGGAAAGATGCAACAAGTTTTTCACACCTGGATTTCACACCTCTGCCCTTCCTCCTTGCAGATCCTCTCCAGTTCTGTCAGGTTGGATGGTAAACGTTGGTGGACAGCCATTTTTAGGTCTCTCCAGAGATGCTCAATTGGGTTTAAGTCAGGGCTCTGGCTGGGCCATTCAAGAACAGTCACGGAGTTGTTGTGAAGCCACTCCTTCGTTATTTTAGCTGTGTGCTTAGGGTCATTGTCTTGTTGGACGGTAAACCTTCGGCCCAGTCTGAGGTCCTGAGCACTCTGGAGAAGGTTTTCGTCCAGGATATCCCTGTACTTGGCCGCATTCATCTTTCCCTCGATTGCAACCAGTCGTCCTGTCCCTGCAGCTGAAAAACACCCCCACAGCATGATGCTGCTACCACCATGCTTCACTGTTGGGACTGTATTGGACAGGTGATGACCAGTGCCTGGTTTTCTCCACACATACCGCTTAGAATTAAGGCCAAAAAGTTCTATCTTGGTCTCATCAGACCAGAGAATCTTATTTCTCACCATCTTGGAGTCCTTCATGCGGGCTTTCATGTGTCTTGCACTGAGGAGAGGCTTCCGTCGGGCCACTCTGCCATAAAGCCCCAACTGGTGGAGGGCTGCAGTGATTGTTGACTTTCTACAACTTTCTCCCATCTCCCGACTGCATCTCTGGAGCTCAGCCACAGTGATCTTTGGGTTCTTCTTTACCTCTCTCACCAAGGCTCTTCTCACCCGATAGCTCAGTTTGGCCAGACGGCCAGCTCTAGGAAGGGTTCTGGTCGTCCCAAACGTCTTCCATTTAAGGATTATGGAGGCCACTGTGCTCTTAGGAACTTTAAGTGCAGCAGAAATTTTTTTGTAACCTTGGCCAGATCTGTGCCTTGCCTCAATTCTGTCTCTGAGCTCTTCAGGCAGTTCCTTTGACCTCATGATTCTCATTTGCTCTGACATGCACTGTGAGCTGTAAGGTCTTATATAAACAGGTGTGTGGCTTTCCTAATCAAGTCCAATCACTATAATCAAACACAGCTGGACTCAAATGAAGGTGTAGAACCATCTCAAGGATGATCAGAAGAAATGGACAGCACCTGAGTTAAATATATGAGTGTCACAGCAAAGGGTCTGAATACTTAGGACCATGTGATATTTCAGTTTTTCTTTTTTAATAAATCTGCAAAAATGTCAACAATTCTGTGTTTTTCTGTCAATATGGAGTGCTGTGTGTACATTAACGAGGAAAAAAAATGAACTTAAATGATTTTAGCAAATGGCTGCAATATAACAAAGAGCGAAAAAATTTAAAGGGGTTTGAATACTTTCCGTACCCACTGTATGTCATGCACACTGACTCCTTTACAGTTTTTCTTCTCTGTTTTATTTGAAACCCAGACATGTGTTTGCATGTCTGTCAGTTGTGCTTAAAGGGATGGTTCACCCAAAAATAAACAATCTGTCATCATTTTCTTACCATTTTCAGTATTATTTTGTTAAATATTTTACTCAAATGCTCTTGAAACTGAATTCTATCTCATTACTCAGTTATGTTTCTGTGGCAATATCGCTTTTATTATTCCTTAATAATTAACTTTTTTGAACTCCCCCAAATTTTACTTTCACTTAAAACAGCCAATGAAATTTATTTATGTGTAAAATATAATATAACATTATTGATTGTATGACCAAAACAGTTGAAACACTCTTCAAAATATCTAGTTTGTATTCCACAGAAGAATAATAGAATTATTTTGTGTTGTCGGAGGCAAAAATCCCACTTTACGTTGGCCGAGAAAGCTCAGCGTGCTGCAACTTCAGAAAACATTTTCAAAAAAGCACCAGCAAATTAAGAAAATATCTTCATCAGTTTGATGGCACATGTGCTGCAAAAGCTTACAACACAAACAAATAAAGAAACGTGCAAGTAGCATAGACCACAACAAAATTACACCAGCAAAAAAAAAAAAAAAACATTTTATTCTAATTATTTAATTATTTTATTTATTTATTTATTTTTGGTGTATTGATTGCCATTTGTATAAACACAGTTGTTCAAATACCATGGTTAAACTATAGTTAGTGTAGTAAAAGTGTGGTTAATTTGTGCATACCATGATTTAACTATAGTAGGCTAACCATTTTTTGTTTTTATTTATTTTTTATATAATAAATGTATTTATTAATTAATTAATTTTAGTAAAACCATAGGCTATGGTTAATTTTTGTAAGGAAGTTGTAAAAGTTAGCCAGCTTATAACCTTTCACAGTTACAGTAATTGTGTATTTCGTCAGCTTATTTAGGCTAATAATAATTATTTAGGCAAAAATAAAAAAGCTATAAGGAATCGTATGAGCAGGATGTTAAAATAAACTCAAAATCTCACCTTTCAGAGCAAACACTGATAAATATGTCTCAGCCATGTACGTCACTTTGTGGTTCCCTTTAAACATTTCTGAGGTGGTTTTTGCAGCTCGCTTCATTTGTTTGTGTTGTGTTTGCAGTGCATGTGTTGTCAAATTGATTGTTTTCTTAAGTTGCAGGTGTTTTTCTATTTGCATGTGTTTTTTCATTTGCAGCCCGATGAGCTCTCTCAGCCACCGTACACTTTTATTATTCCATATTATTTCCTTTAAAAACTTCAACAAATTTTACTTTTAATTAAAACAAATATAATAGAATATTATTGAATTTATTTTTAGATTACAACAGTTTTTGACCAAAAGTAGTTTTTTGTTCCAAACCTGTAGAACTTTCTTTTTTTTTCTGTGAAAATTTACATTTGTATTGTAGATCATTTTAAAAAAGGTCCCAGTTTTCTTTTGGACCCCACTGACTTTCATTGTATGAAAAAAAAAAAAAAAAAAAAAAAAATATATATATATATATATATATGGTTTTTGTATATATCATATCTCATTTATGTTCCACAGAAGAATAATAATATTATTTTGTATTATTTTGTTGAATATCTTACTTAAATACCCACAACTGAAGACTAACTTAGTACCTGATTATGATTAGGTCCGAAGCAAAATCACACTTGTATTATTCCATAATAATTTCCTTATACTTTTTTGAGCTCCTTAAAATTTTACTTTCACTTAAAACTGCCAATAAACTTTGTGTAAAATATAATAGGACATTTTTGAATTAAAGTAATTTATCCTGACATCACAACAGTTTTTGACCTCTCAGTGCTTTTGTTTTTTGGACCCCATTGACTTTCATTGTACAAACAAAAACAACTGAAACATTCTTATTTGTATTCCACAGAAGGAAGAATAATACTATTATTTGGTTTTTGAATATCTTACCTAAATACTCAAAACTGAAGGCTAACTTAGTACTCAATTATGTTTCAGAGGCAAAATCACACTTTTATTATTCCTTATTTCCTTTTAATTTTCTGAGCTTCTTCAAACTGTACTTTTACTTAAAGCAGCCAATGAAATCAATTTCTGTGTAAAATATAATAGGACCTAATTAAATTACAATAAAGCAGTTTTGTTTATAAGTATTGCTGAAGATGGAACTATATTTGACTGAAGTGTGACTTTTGACACATATTTTGACACCGGTCCTCAATCTCAAATGTCTCAAATGCGTTCCTTCAGATGAGGGTCAATGGTGACATTGTGAAACTGATCAAACATTAACAGTTCAAACGCGTGATCTTGAAGGCCATGAGATGAACGTTACTGGCATCAGGTCTTTATTGGCTCTTTAATTGACATGAATCATCTGACCGAGCTGCACAAACAGACTCCACCCGTCCCATCCGATGACGTCCATGCGGCCCGCAGCTTCTGCTCGACCTCTGGCTTCTCTGTCAATGATTGACCGTGCTGAATACATGCTCACCGCTTCAGCTTCTGTTTTTATCAATAAGCTGTGTTTGTTTTCTTGTGTTATCAAGACTTATGATCCACACGGCTCATTGTGATCGGTAAACACCCACACGCCAACTGGTTTCCACCCTCTCAAAGTACAGCGTGATTTAGAACTGGTCGTTGTATGATTTAGTTAAATCATGTCAAGGTCATATATTTTTTTTTTATTTGAAAAATAGGAACGTTAAGGATTTTTTCCAAATAAAATAAATAATAAAAAAAAAACAAGGTAACACTTTTATTAAAGCCTTTATTATAAAAGTATTTTAATGCATTAATTATGGCTTGTAATGCATTGTATGATCCTATGAATAATTGTAACCACCATAGTAATGCATTATAACACTAATCTAATCCTAGCTAGATCTTTCGACAGTATAATGCATAAAACACACGATAAACTAGGAGTCTGCAAATATTATAATGCATTTCAATTCTGGTCATAATTACTTATGAAATTATATAATGCATTATAATGTAAAATATGAATACCTTTATAATGCATATATGAAAGCTTCAAGTGATACCAAACTCTGTAATGTGCAAAAATGAGAAGTATTTAGATACCATTATTATTACATTTATGCTGACAAAAAAAAAATGGCATTTAAAAATATTTTATTTAAAAAATTACCTACTATAATGAGAATCGTCACTGAGAATATTGGCAATTACAAAAAAACTCAAAAGTAATAATTCTCATTCCAATAAAGGGAATTTGGAGGAAAATGTGCTTAATTGTTGTGAAAATAATGTCAAAATGCAGTTTTGACAAAGTTTTTTTTTTCTTGAGATTCTGAATGTCAGCAATTTTACATTCTCCTCAAATATTATCTTTTTATTAAAATTATGCTCTTTTTACAAATGAACAATTACACAGAGGCACCAGTTGACTCCATTTAAAAAAAGAAGTCATTTTTCTATCATCCAGTAGGTGTAAAATATTTTACATAGTAAAGCAAAGCAGTAGTGATACAAATATAGTCATCAAATCATCATCGGTAGTTAGTGAGGTCGTATCAAAAGCAGTATAGAAATTTAGAAAGCATTACTCAACATACTGAGTCTGAGATCATCATTTTTTACAAAAATTGAAATACTGTGCGCGTTATTCACAATAAAACGTGTTTGCATGTCATTCGTGTAGTGCAATATGAACGCTCCGCTCAGCGTCACTGAAACCGTGTAAACATGTAGTGTTTATCCTTCTGTTTGGAAGAGTTTTCAGTATTCATCTTTGATGCTGGTCGATATATTGTCTGTCATCAAGCCGTTATTGGTGCTGCTGACCATGGCGGTGTTTGCGCTGACCGGAGTGGACGCGGGGCTCTGCTGAGCCTGCTGGAGTCGCTTCTTGTTAATTTTCCTTTCTTTGGCTCGTCTGTTTTGAAACCAGATCTTCACCTGTGAACCACAGAGTCAAAATGATTTGCCTGATTGAACAAACAATGAGGCTTCTAGCTGTGCCAGACAAATCCTGCATGTGTCTCATGCATAAAATTTACATATGCCAAACAAATGTATTAGTGAATTTTAATGATGCTGAAATTTCAGCTTTGCATTCTGAGCTATTTTTGCAATAATTTGTTGCAACTGGTTGCAATTGTGTGTGTATAGTAAATATTGTATATATATATATAATAAATAATTTTTTTTTTTTTTTTTTTGCATTACAGTTATGAGAATTTGGATAAAGCACTATATTATGACAATCTTAACAATCTTCATTATGCTAAAAAAATTGCATTTTCTTTTAGAAAAATATAATTGCTTATTTCATTGTTTTGATTTTAGAGTGAAATATGGACGTGTTCTAAATTTTCCTGAGATTCACACTCGTTTCTATAGAACTGAGTAATGGGATTTTAAAAAGGCACTGACTATCATCTTTCTCTTTCTAAAAGATGCAGCACATGTAATTTAGGTGTTGCGGTTTCTAATATATTGCATATCACACGCATCTAATTCTGTACAGTGATATCACATCCTTTCACAAGAAACTCAGTTATAATTAGACGACCCTCACAGCATGATCTCGGAGGTTACTTTAACTTCCTCTTTTCATGCTCCGTCGACCTACCTGGCGTTCTGATAGGCTCAGGGCCACCGCGAGCTCCGCCTTCCGTCTGATGGTGATGTAGCGGCTAAAATGAAATTCCTTCTCCAGCTCCAAGCGCTGGACGTCACTGTACACCACTCTGTATTTGTCCTTCGTCCGTGTCTTTCCTCCTGCTATCAAAACAGGGATATTTTTAATTTCCATATTCAGCAGTGGTTACTGAAGAAGGCTTTTGAAAATCTTTTTTTTTTTTTTTTTATAGATATTACTGGGCCTGATGTCAATTTGTGTGTCAGATTCCAGTTACTGAATTTAGTGTATTTAAGGCAAAACAACATAGGCTATTAGGGTAAAAAAAAAAAAAAAATACTATTTAAGAATTGAAAACATTAAGAATTGCAAGCATTTTTGTATTGTTATGTTTAAATGTGCAAATTAAACATTGTCTAAATAAATATGCACAATTTCCATACATTTGCAGAAAAGAAATTGATAAAGCCAAAATTGTTGTTTGACTTTGCATATTATAAGACAATGACCTTGCATGCATGTCAACCTGTTGTTGGGGACTCCCAAAACCAAAATATGAACCTTTCATTACCCATAATAGGGGCACTTTAATCAATAAATAAGAAAATACTGTGAACAGAGAGAAAAACTACATATTCACCATGTTTTTAGGAATAAAATGATATATAAATCAGGGCGAATGATATATTAGTAAACTACGGTGGCCGAGAGAGCTTAACGTTCTGCGACTTCAGAAAACACATGCAAATAGAAAAAGTACCAGCAAATCAAGAAAACATCTTCATCAGTTTGACAGCAGGTGCTCCAAATGCTCACAATGGAAACAAATAAAGAGACGTGCTGCAAATGCTCACAACACAACCAAATAAAGAATTTTATTTGCAGTGCGTTTCTTTGTTTGGTTGTGTTGTGAGCATTTGCAGTGCGTTTCTTTATTTGGTTGTGTAGTGAGCATTTGCAGTGCGTTTCTTTATTTGGTTGTGTTGTGAGCATTTGTAGTATGTATCTGTAATATGCAGGTGTACAGTACAGTAGTATCTGTAATATGCAGGTGTTTTTTTCTATTTGCAGCACGTTGAGCTCTCTCGGCCAACGTAATAAACCCTTCAGTAAAAATGTTCTGAATATAGATAGGAATAAACCTGCTAAGTTTGGTGTGTGTAAGTTCTGCTGAAGTGGAGAAAATACTCATAGACGATACGTAGTGTAATTGAAATCTACAGATGCAAATAGACAAAGTGTGATAAAATAAACACTTAAATGTGTATTTTGGATGTTTTTTTCACTAGTCTGAAGCAACACGTTATGAATAGCCATATACCAAAAATCTCAAAATTTACCATGAAAAAGAACAATGCTTTTCCCAGTAGATTCCCTTTTTATTTTTATTGTCTCCAATAAGACAAAAACTTCACTGTGCACAAAAAGCAATATTTGAATGTTAGAAAAATGCTCAAAACAATTCCCACAACTTTTAATAATCTGACAGTCCCCTGATATTTTCAGCTTTTACACAACATTTGTGTTCTTGGATGTTGGTTAAGGTTTGTGCAGCTTGGACTAAATCTAAATCTAAATCATCATCCCACTGATCAAAGAGGTGATGATTCATTGCTTTTGTCAGTAAAAAGGGCACTTATACAATTGAGCAAACAGAAAAGAAATAGATGTGTAGAAATGTTTGTGAAGTGTTTGGCTGTCAGAAAGGAAGGGCAGCACTTTTTCCTGTTTTTATAATCTGTCACCATCCAAAACAGGTCTCGTGCTAATATTAACATGAATATTCCTCTACAGAGGCTGATGGAGAATATCGGTTTGGTAAACTGCTTTCATATCCCTCTCACACTTTTGGTTCACCTTGAGATGTTCTGTTTGCCTGATGTTCGCATTAACCATATGTAAAGCACACAGTGTTATCTTAACCCCGCTGAATGAAACTCAGAAGTCAATTAAAATGTGATGATTGCATTACATTAGAAAGTTAGAAAGCAAGCGTCTGAATCTGCTCAGCCACTGCAGGAGCTTTTCTTAGATTTCACTTCACTTTCACTTTACTTTTCCAAGCCTTTCTTTTCAATGACCTTTAAGCTACGGCATACATTTAGTGAGTGAATTAAGTGTTAATATATGTTTTGAGTCCATTTTGTACTAATACTTCCATCTTCTTACTTTTAAAACATCTTTAATGTTGTGGCACAGACACATAATATTCACTCATTCAAAATCATTTTTCAATATATATATATATATATATATATATATATATATATATATATATATATATATATATATATATATATAAATAGAGTAAATCCTTGCATTTTAAATTACCATCAATTATCAAACAGAAAAAATAAACTCTAAAGTAAAAGTATGAGAATATGGAGAAAAATGTCACAAAAAAAAACAAAAAAACAATGCAAATAATCATAATGGTCCCTAAATTTTGTTTAGATTCACAGATGTTTTTGTGAGCTTCACATCCTTTATTTACACAAAGGCACTCAGCAGTTTCAAAAATGAGAACAAACCCCTGTGCATTTGAGAGATTTCATATTTTTGGAATTATGTTTCTTTCTTACTGTGAATTACAAAATTAGTGGAAGTTTTGCTGAGAAATGCAACAGGGTTTTACATCATCACTAAAACCTTCTGTGATTCACCATTGATGAACGCTATCTATATGGCCATCATCTTGTGTTTATTTAACCATTTGAGTAACATACACCACACACACAGATCTCTGTTTGAGCATCATGACTTTAAATCTGAAACTGTTTAAATCTGATAAAGTAATCCTTTCAAAGAGGACTATTAATACTTGAATATTTTGAAATATATAAAGAAAGTGTTTTAAAATGCTGCACATTCTCACAATTTATATTTGGCTAATCTTAAATTCAGAATAAATTTTCACTATTATTATTATTATTATTATTATTATTATTATTATTAATGTTCAAATAAAACAAATTAGACAACGTATTTCAGGTAGTTTCCAAAGCAACATTTCTCATTTTAATTTAGTTTAACTTGATGTACTAAAATAACTAAAACTAAAACAAAAATTAATAAAAACTTTCTATCTCAATTCTAATTTTTATTCTCAAAACTCTGAGTTTATATCTTGCAATTCTGAGTTTATAGCTCACAATTCTGAAACTCACAAATGTGAGAAATTTTTTTATTTTGTGGCTTTTTATTTTATTATGTATCTAATAATTAATTATATAGATATTAGATATAGAATTATAAAAATAGTAACTAATAAAAATGACAACTGCACAACAAAATTAACTAAAACTAACTGATATTAAAATGAAAATGGAAAATGCAAAAATAAAAACATAATTTTACTATTTAAATAATACAAAAACTATAATAATATTACTAAAACTAACTGAAATTAAAATGAAAAATACAAAAATATTTAAATGTATTTTTTAAATGAAAAAAATTTTAAAAAAAACTATAACAGCATCTCAGTGATACTAAAATAACACTTAAGCACAGACACACACACACACACACACACACTGTCTAGACTATCTGTCTGGAAGACCTCAGAATGCAGTTTTCATAGACTGAAACTCTTTCTCAACAGTTTTCTTCCCTTTTCTTCAGCAACTTCGGCTGATGTGTGTAAACACACACACACACACACACACACACACACACACACACAGAGTCTCGTCCCCTTATCAGTGTGCTCCGGTCCTCCCACAGTGCACACAGCAGGGTGCGGCGCTGCCTCAGACTCGCTGGCCTCTGCTACTATTAGCTTTTCACAAAATCTTTCACTTGGTTCGACTCTCAAGACGCCTTGTGTTTAGACATGAGGATTAATAATCGAGCGGCTTGCATTAGGCAACACCTTCATACATTGTTTCATCCAGTGTCACACACGGCTGACTCACTGTGTCTCTGTACGATGGCGCCCTCGTTTATCTCTTTCCTCAAACGAACATATATGTCTGTGGCATTACTAATGCATAATGTGTGGTAAAAGTCCTGGGAAGAGTGATTATTTGTAAAGCGATTGCAGAGCAGCCTTCTTGAACTAACAGAAGTTCTTGTTAAGTGGGCGTCAAAAGTGTAGTTAGTTGAGTAGTTCTGTTTTAAATGGGTTTTAAATGGATAACTGATTTTTACGGTGGTTTATCTCTTCAAACCGGTTCTGAGAAGGCCAAAAATGAAACTTGGATATGTGTGCATTCAGTAAATCAAGGTTTACAGTGTTTAACCTCAATATACACACACACACATCATCACCGTCATATGATGGGCTGTAATAAACACAGTTTAAAGAGATAAAGACAGAAGCATGTATCAGCAGACGCCAGTCCAAACCTTAGTGTGCTGCCTAACTACAGTTATGCCTATCACAGCTCAGTGTTATTTTGGTGTCACTGAGATATTATTGTGGTTTTTATTATTATTTTGAATTACTTTTTATTTTAATTTTTTTTTTTTTTTTTTTACATTTTTTGTTCAAGTTCTTTAGTTTCTGTTCATTAGTTTCTGTTTTTTATAATGTTTATATAGTTTACAAATTAGAAATGCTTTGCATCTAACAGAAATAAAATACATTCAAGTTTTCTTTAATATTTTATTTTTAGTTTAATATTTTAAATGAGTTTTTTTCTGTTGTCATTTTAATTTTCATTACAGTTTTAGTAAATTTATTGCTTTTTTAGTTTGTTTTTAATGTGTAATTAATTTTTATTAATTTTTATCTCCATTTCAGTTTTTGTTATTTTAGTACGTTAAATTAAAATCAATGAAAATGAGAAAAGTAGCTGATATAAAATAACTTTAGTTTTTAATATTTTATTTATTATTTATTTGATTTGATTTGATAAGTAACAAACCTTGATTTGATAACAAAGCTTTCTAAGGTTTTAATTTTAGCTAAAATGAAAAAAGCTTAGTGCAATTAAGCTTTTAAATTAAAATTATATATACATATATTAATGATTTTTTTTATTACTAACGAAAATGTTTGTATGATTTTATTTTTTAGTAAACATAACAGTAAAAACATAATAGCCCAGTCATAGACTATTCCAAATGTGTGTTTATAATCATAAATGCATGGATAAGTATTTAATTTTAATTAAAATTAAGTATTTTACCCATATCTGTTATGTATTTATACTTTTTAGAGTAATGTATAATTTAATTAGCAACATTAAACTCTATTCATATTCATTTAGGGTTTTTTTTCTTCTTTTTTTCAAGATCAGTCACTTATGAGGTTCTATTTCAGTTGCTCACTTAGTAGACAGCTGACTGTTTAAACAGTATGCAGCTCACTAGTACATTTTGGAAATTACAGTGCAGAGAGCTGAAGTAAATGTGCCCATTTTTAATTTTTAATTGTCTTTTAATGTGGCTGTTATTATCTAATGGATCAAAATAAAGTGTAAATGTCTCTATTATCATGAACTAATGTAATGGATCAAAATAAAGTCATATTCATCACAAACATTGGTTGTATGTCACTGTTCTCCAGTAGGGGGCAGCAGGGGATTGCATTTAAAAGAGTGAAAATAACTCATTTATAGAATAAAGCTAATAATGTAAATAAATCATGTATTTTCTCATGTATTCTTTCAGGGTAAGTTTTGGATCTGGGTTAGTCTGTTGTCATTATAATTAGCTCTATATAAAAACAAAAGATATGTTACTAGAGATAAGAAGGCCATTCAGATAAGTTAGGTGAGCCAAGGAAAGGAAAATGAACAGCGTTTCGTATTTTCAGCAGCATTTCCTGAACATTTTCATCTATATTTGTTTTAGTCACATGATCCATATTCGCCGCTCATGTGATGATATCAGAAAGTTTGAACAGTCAAACACGATGACCGCATTTGCATCTTGACCAACTGTGTTAGACAACGGTCCTTTGAGAGCTGAAGACTTAACTAATGAGCTACAGTTCCTCCTTTTGGACTGTTTAAGTAATATGAACAGTCATTTTTGAAAAATATGAATCTGCTAAGTTTGAATTGAATTGGATCAAATTGCTCAATGACAACTACAACAGTAACATATCCAGAGCATTAAAAAGATCAACCAACAAATTTACCAGATACTAAAAAGCTTTTGAAACTAAATCTCCATGTTTCCCAAAGGTCTGTTTCTGTCTGAGATTTATAACTTCACCGACCTGACTGTGTGTGACATATTTACACACATATTCCCTGAAGAGATTAGTTTATCACTCTGTAAACTATTAGCCATAATGCACTTCCGATAAGGCCGCAAACATCTATTATTGGCTGTTGAGCTACATGCTCCTTCAGATCTCCAGATGGTGGAGATCATCAAAGATCAAACAGATGAATTCTGCTGCTATTTTGATCTCTCTGCTGTAACGACTGATTCATAAACGGATCTGTGTGTGGATCAGATGTGACTGTAGCTCACAAAAAGCAGAATATTTCCACAACAGAATCAGTTACAACACTTATAAATGTTTTTCAAGCAAAACTTTCACTTTCTGCACTCTTGAAAAGGTTCATTGAATGCTATCAGGTGATTTACGCTGGACAATACTGATATATAGCATGGTACTGTATGATTGCCATATTGATACACCACAGCCTTTAGGTAGTAATCCAATGGTTTTGCATGTTCAAAAGCCAATTGGTATTATCAATTGTATATTGTAACACTGTATTCTTCAACAATACACACAATCACATGGTACATGTCGGAAAAACATGATGCATGTCCAAAAACATTGTATTTACAATGGCACTGTGCACAAAAACAATGCACTGCTATTGTATATTTCCATGAAATCACATGGAATATGTCTAAAAACGTGCTATTACCATGAGGCATGTCCAAAAAACATGGTATTATCAATGGTATTGTCTAAGAAACATAGTATTACCAATGATACTGTCCAAAAAACTGCACTACTAAAGTATATTTCATAAAGCATCAAATTACATGGTATGTCTAAAAACATGGGATTACCAATGGTATTGATCAAAAGCTGTACTACTATAGCATATTTAATAAAAGCTTCTAATTACATGGTATTACCGTGATGTCCAAAGAAACATGGTATTTCCAATAAAAAAATATTGTCCAGAAAACTGTACTTCTGTAGTATATTTCATAAAAGCATCAAATTGCATGGTATTTATATGATGTATGTCTAAAAAACATGGTATTACCAATGATAATGTTAAAAAAAAAAACTGTACTACTGTAGTATATTTCATAAAATTATCAAATTGCATGGTATTAACATGATGTATGTCTAAAAAAAAACAAAAAAACATGGTATTACCAATGGTAGTGTCCAAAAGCACTGTACTACTTTGGCGTATTTAACAAAAGCATCTAATTACATGGTATTACCGTGACGCGTGTCCAAAAAAAACATGGTATTACCAATGATATTGTCCAGAAAACTGTACTTCTGTAGCACATATTTTATAAAAGCATCAAATTGCATGGTATTAACATGATGTATGTCTAAAAAAAACATGGTATTACCAAAATAGTGTCTAAAAAACTGTACTACTCTAGTATATTTCATAAAAGTATCAAATTACATGGTATTACCATGATCTATGTCTAAAAAACATGGTATTACCAATGGGATTGTCTTAAAACACTGTACTACTTTGGTATTTTGGATAAAAGCATCAAGTTACATGGTACAGGTCTAAAAAAAAAACCTCAGTGGTATTACCATGATGCATGTCCAAATAACATGGTATTACCGTAGTACTTTTTGATCGTGTGGAGTGAGTGAGAGTGTGCTGTGAGTTAACAGAGGCTCAGGTGAGGTGCTGATGTCTCACCCGTGTTCGCGGGAGGCGCGGCGCGTCTCATCCAGTCCGGCGGCTCCTCTCTCTCCACCGCGCCGCTCAGCAGCCCCTGCTCCACCGGCGGAATGCCGCTGATCTCCGCGCCGCTCACCGAGAGCGGGTGACCCGTCCCGTGGCTGTAGAGTGGCGGCCAGTCGTCGCGCGAGCCGGGGCCGAAGCCGGGACTCCATGCGCCGCCGGTGTGGTGCAGGTCGCCCCCGAGCGCCGGAGCCGCGGGGTACCCGCTGTAGTCCGCGTACGGCGTGGGCGGGTACACGTTCAGGTGCGGCTGGCCGAGGTTCAGGTGTCTCGCGGGGTTGCCGTACATGGCCGCGTCCAGCAGGAAGCTCACGGACATTTTCCTCGCGAGCTGAAAGTTTTACTTTAACTGAACTTCACCTTACCTGAGCGCTCTCGGGCGCGCGTTTGTTTGCCCAGCGCTGACGTCACGCCCGGGACACCCACCTGAGCTGATTTATGACACGCGCACAGGTGCCGCTGACGGGCCTGCGCGATCAACCATCTGCATCTTTTTATAATAAAGAACGAAAGTTACAACAAAACTTTGCATGAAAGGTCAAAATTTGACTTTTCGTATGATGAAGACCACGATGAAGATGCTAGGTGATGAAGATCATTATGATGACAATGGTAGGGTAGAGTGGGGGCAAACCCTACTGTTTTTCCCAAAATAACCACAAGATAAAGTCAAGATGAATTTTTATTGTAACATTGACATGAGTGATGTAGAAGTTTTCACCATAATCTAATTTTCAGCAGTAAGAAAAAAAGTGTTTTAGAGCTGGTTTTGTAGAACATCACAGTTATATATGATATGAGAACAGTAGGGCTGGTAGATAGAGAGTACGTGTTATTTAAGAAAAATATATTTTCAGAATGACATAATTTTTTTTCTCAAACATAGCCTGTGGGGTAAAATGCCTGCATGGGGCAATGGGCAATTACTGTAGTTACTCTGTTCTGAACATCACATTTTTTGTTTTTCCATCAAATGCATAGTTGCTTGAATAAAAATATTTGGACTTTATATTTAAAAATGACCTCAAGTTAGCATCAGGTAGTTAGTTAGCTAGCCAGGCTATTATAATTTTGTAATTCATAATTATTGATTATATTCTTTTTAATTTTAAGGCAAAACTGCCTGTACTCTGATTTTGCTGTAAATGTTTAAAGCAACCACTGTAGGGCAAAACGCCCCCTTGGTACAAATCTAATTTTTGTTAAAAATCTAATAACATGAAAACTTTGGACATTTTTCATACTTCATGTCATTGTCACTAAAACTATGACAACTTTTCTGAACACATTTAACTTTTGTTTCACAGAAGAAAAAAAAATGCACAGTCCTTAAGGGGGGCGTTTTCCTCCACTCTACCTTATGTCAGTGTTTAAAATGTTGAAGATGATCTAAGCGTATTAGAGCTATAGTTTAAAGCGATGATGATGGTGTGGTGTTGGTTGTTGTTTTCTTTTCGGGAGCCAGAGCGGCGCTCGTGACTCTTTACATCAGAAAGCGCTCCTGCATTTCAAAGGGTCTCGCGCGCCGCACATCAAAGAGCCGCAATAAAAGCGACAAATGAGCGCCTCTGTATTCAAATCATGACACTTGGCTTCTGCTTCCTCAGAGCTGGAGCCGCTCGGACTGCTTCACACTAAAACACTTACACTGCCTTGTGTCAGTCAGCAGCACGTACAGCTCGATTTATTATCATGCTCTTATTATCTGCACTCTGTATTGATTTTTTATTACACTGATTATATACTATACACATTTATTATACCTGGATTATTATAATTATAACAGATTATTCTGTTCTTCTTGTCACACTAAATATAAAGCATAATGATTATTAAATAATTCACACATAGTTTTGAGTTTTTAATTGTAGGTCCACTCTTATTAGGATGTGAAGATAAGCTCACACATACATGCATTACATACACATGTTCTGTTCATTTCATTGTGTAAAAACATTAAATAATACTGCATGTACTAACGGAATGGACACACACACACACACACTGGCATTCATATTATGGGGACATTCCATAGACGTAATGATTTTTATACAGTACAAACTGTATTTTCTGTCCCCTAAACCTACATCTAAACTTTCTGCATTTTTAGATTTTCAAAAAACTGTAATTAATTCTGTATAATTATTAACTGATTTCCTCATGGGAACCAAAAATAAATAAATAAATAAAAATTTATAGTAAATAAAAATTTACTGGTATTACTATTCTTGTGGGGACATTTGGTCCCCATAATGTAAGGAATGCGAGGTACACACACGCACACACACACACGTTTTATGGAGACTCTCCATAGGCGTAATGGTTTCTGTACTGTACAAACTGTATTTTCTATCCTGCTACATTAAACCTACCCCTCACACAAAACTTTCTGCATTTTTACATTTTTAATAAAACATTGTTTAGTATGTTTTAAAGCTATTTTTAATTAGAAGGACTCAGGAAATATCCTCATAAAACACATTTACGTAGTTATACCAGTGTAATACCCATGCCATTATACTGTACATATTTGTGTCCTTTATTTACTTTTTTCTTCTACTGTCTTTAACACTTGAATCAGATGCTAATATTAACGATTACAAAAATACATATACATTTTTTAATTAATCTAATTTTATTATTTATTTTTTAATTCGTTTTATTCATTTTATTTTTTACTCATTATTATGATATAAGCTGATATGTAACTATAACTGTTTAAATATCTATTCTAAACAAACAGTAAATCATCATGTGTGTCTGTGTTTGTCCTCTAGGAGGCAATAATCAACTGTCAGACACTCGCTAAAGGAATTTGCAATTTTTTTCTCATAACCACAGACAGTCGCTTCCCAGTTATTCTCAGGACAGAAGCATTATCATGTAATGACACTAAAATATGACTGATCCTCGACAGATCCTGATGATGAGCAGGAACTTTTCAACAGTTTAATTATAAACTTATTATATATTGTTATTTAATATGCCACGAATACTGTGTGGTTTGTAACATTCATTAATGATAGACTACATAAAATACTTTTACACTGACGTGAACAAATAATACTAGCAAAAATAGTGCATATATATCATGCACTCTTTATTATTTAAAACATTAAATATTTGTATCTGTTCAAAAATCTTTTTTTTTACACTACAGCACAATTAAATTTAGAGAGAATGTTATTCTAAAGTGGTTACAAGAATATATTCATGTTTTTATCCTAAAATCTCAATGTTAAATAAAAAAAATGTGTATATATAATACATACTGTATATATATATATATATATATATATACACACACACACATATATATTAGTGCTGTCCATCGATTAAAAAATAACTAATTAATCACACAATTTTTTCCTGAAATTAATCACAATTAATTTTAATTTTTTTTGCACACAAATGGCGAATGAAATGGTGTGAATTACTTGTGGATTAATGTGATGTTTTTATCAGCTGTTTGTACTCTCATTCTGATGGCACCCATTCACTGCATAATGAAGAAATAAACTCATCTACATCTTGGATGGCCTGAGGGTGAGAACATTTTCAGCAAATGTTCATTTTTAGATGAACTATTCGTTTAAGCTGTGTCAAACGCTCTCCCATGCATGTCGTTTGTCATTCTCTTTCTCTTACATATGGAGATGCACACATATTCTCCCTCTCGTTCAAAAGCATTCTCACGTGTACAAACTCACACAAAGTTGATCCTTGCGCAGCACTTGGGATCTCTGGTCATCTCTCCTCCTCCATTTCCTGTCTCAGATGAAAGTCTGAGTCATATTTGAAACGGTCAGCCTTTCATCCTCAGAGCGACCCAAACCTCTGACCTCCAACTGCAAAGGCTCAAACTAACTCATGGAGAAACACTGTGTGGTAAATCAATTAAATGAAATGACTCTTTTTAACAATGTAATAATGTTTTATTCTAGATCATGTTTATTCTAGATATCTTTCAATTGCATGCATGCCCTGTGTAAATATGTATGCAAAATGACTAACTCCTAATTCTACCATAATTTAGTTTATGCAATATTTATGCAACAAATACACACAATATATGTTAACTTACAGTGTTGCACAGAAATGCTTGTCTCATTTCCTAAACAAAAATAGATGTATTTACTGGAAAAAGTGAAATTCCACCCACAGTAAAAAATTTCCCCATAGTTCACCAGATGTTCATCTTAAAATAGATAAAAATAAGATTATAAGAGCAGGAGAGAGATTTTATTGTTAGTTTTGCTCTTTTTGGGCCAGATATAGAGATTTAGTTTCACACTCAGCATTTCTCAGATGTCTGTTAGTGCGATCCAAACCACAGCGCTAAAAGCAGGATGTGTGGCACTGCAGTTATCTGTTATATAACTGGATATTTCCCTCTCTAAAATCATATTTAACAGTTTATTAATCTCAATAGGGAATGATGTCTGTTCAGATCCCATTAACACCAGCGCTCATGAGGAAATCTTCTGTATGTTTTCATAGTGGAAAAATGTCTACTGCAGTTTGAGAGCTGTACTCCTTCTTTTGGTTGTCAAAAGAAGCAAAAACACTGGATTTAATATTATATTAAACTTTAAATATGCACATATATCTAAACAGTATTTGTTACTTTACCAATGTACATCATTTAAATACTGTTCTAAAATTGTTTTAATATAACCAATGTACATTTTTACACATTGATAATAATAATAATAATAATAATAATAATACTGTAATATTTTTTTTTAAAACTGAGCAGTGTTTGGCACAATGCTTGAAAGTTATGAGTAGCTACCATAACGTTTTGCTTGCATTTTAAAGCATCAAGTATGTCATTGTAAAATTAATTTTATATGCATTTGTTTGAAAATGCATGCAAAAACTCTGTGTCACTGTATAAGATGATTTATCTGCTTTAGAGATATAATAAAAAATAATAAAAAATAAAATATATGTATTGTATATATATGATATATAATCTAATTAAAATAAAACTAAATTAAAAATTATTATAAAAAGAAAATAATAAATAAAATTGTATATTTGTAAATGACTTTTTGCCTGCATAGATGAGTTCAGCAACATTTTGATGTTAAACTCTACTGGAATCAATAACTTGTGACTTTTTCTTTACATGAGTAATTCTATTTTGTGTTGCATGTATTCTGCATGGAGTCGCTGCCTATATTAGAGTGATTAACCAGATTACGTTTTTCAAGTAACTAGTAAAGTAACATATTGCTTTATAATTTACAAGTAAATATACTTTGTTTTCCTATTTATTGACTGTAAGTGGAATAAGTGCAGAGGTGTTGTGTGTGCTGTGTAAACAATGTTACTTACATAATGTTAGTTTAGACTAAATGTATAAGCATGCATCTACTCATCTCACTTCAGTATTCCTCAGAATGAATAAAAACAGTGAAAAGCAAACACATTCAATCCAGAATGGCAAGACTGCTGAAAGGTTTGCTTGAGGTTTTTGAATTTACATTTCCTGCAGCCTGAGGCTTATTCATTTCACTTTAGGTTTGAAAGGGGTTTTACAGTACATCTGCCAAAAACATAACTTTATATTTATATTAAAAACAAACAAGCAAACCAAGGCCAGGTGAGCAAATGTAACTCAAAAGTAACATAGCGCATTACTTTGCATAAAAAGTAACTAACTCATAGTTACTTTTTAGGGAGTAACGTAATATTGTAATGCATTACTTTTAATTGTAACTTTCCCCAACACTGGTAGAGTGTTCCAAATCTGATGGTCAACTGCCTTAGAAGACAGCTGCCTATGTAGAGAGCAAAAACAAGGCTAGTTTGTGTGTGTTAATGAACTCTTTTTGAGCAGAGTGTGTTATGGGGACATTCAAGTTTTAGAGACTTAAAGAAAGCACCTCCTCCTCCCAAATCCCAAAGGACTCTCTCTCTCTCTCTCTCTCACACACACACACACACACATACACACTAACAGACAGAAGCCTGACCAATTAGTTCCTTCAGTGACTCTTTATGATACGCACCACAGATAGAATACAAAACTGTTAGAGCCACATGCTCCGCTGTTTCTGTTTACTGTCCTCAACTCACTCGGACTAATGAGAGCGATTACTGATGACGAACCACAGAATCTGACCTGAGACCAGCTCACAGATGTTTAGCTGAGCCAACAAAATGAGTCAGAGCCACAGGAGAGCTGATCCTGGGTCAGTGTTTATGTACGATGAGTGTAAGAATCACTGTTTTGGACAAAACTGCTGTCAGACACTCATTTTACGCTCATTTTATGGACATCAAATCTTGTTTTATGTTAATTTTTGTCATTTTTTCATAGATAAAAACAAGATGATAACTAAATAAAAACTGGTTCTGAATGACAAAAACTATTACTAAAATGTTAATTCGGTCTGGTTTTCTGTGCGCGCACCTGAAGCTTAGCGAATTCGGTCTTAAAGTGACTCCAGCGTAATAAACCTGCTGCTGTTTGTGTCATTAATGTTAATCAAACAGCAAAAGAAAAAGAGAAGGTGACTCAGTACTTTTGACTAAATTACTTTAGTGGCTATAATAAGGATTAATCTATATACTATATATCTATATAAATGTCTGCTTGAAAGAATGAACAATATTGTATGAAAGATGTAATAAAAATGCACAACCACTGGTCTTTATGAGAAGTGGATTCATTTGATTTTAAGATAATAAAGAGATGTTAAATGTCCTTGAAATATATTTCCTGTCTCTTTTGTCTGTTTTTTTTTTTTTTGTCTCTTACTTAGTAAAATGTTTGTAAGACTGCGGAAAAGTCAAATAAATGTCCAGAGGGTCAGTGGGTCACAAACGTCATAAACACAGACAGTATGTTTGTATGTTGAGAACTGCTTCATGTGTGTTGCACATGTTTGTGTGTAGTTTCTGATATATATGGGTATGTTTGTGTGTGTGGGACGTGCTGTCAGACACACGAGGGTGAATCGCTAATATTACCGTATCTGGGTCCATCTGCATTCTAGGCTTGTGTGTGGTCAGAGAGTTTAATCAAACTGATCTCATAACAGTCTCGTTCTCATTGTTTGTAATTAGAGGATGTTTGCTGAGCGGGGCAGATGAGATTTTCCGGCCCTTCACAGATGAAAATGTGCAGTGCAGCAAATGTTTCACAGAAGATCCAGTGCTGTGTTGACATCTCTCTGAAACTGTTATTTTCTGATTCAGCAAATAAGGTAACAGACAGATTTTAGTAAGAGCACTTTGTGTATTTGAACAGTTTGTTCCTTCCTGAAACAAAACAATATTTATGAGCATGATAAACTTGTTAAATAAAAACATGAGTCACTTTTATTAGTTTTATTCCAATTTATTGCGTTTCAGACTCGGCCGCTGAACCAAATTAGGGTCTTTGCTGCATCTGGATTTTCAATCAGTTTCTTCGAATTTAATGCTGCATATGAAACTAAAACTTGTTTGTCTGACAGAAGAGTTTTAGTTGAACATCTTCAGAAAAAAAAAACAAATCTACATTACATTAAGGCATAAATTATATGTGCATAGGCCTATCTAACATAAAGTGTGCGGAGTGTGCTTATTTATTTACTTTTTTACGTGTTGTGCAGCTCATTGGAATAGCTTGTGATTGCTCATGAAATGCCCAGGCTATTTATTTTCATCCAGTTATAATTTAATTTAACATTTATTTATTTATTTATAATTTCGCTACTTAATAAATTTTGTTTAATGTGGTACCACGTGTGACATGGTTTTACAGTAATACATGCGCCGAAGCACAGATTTGAATCAAAAGTTCATCTGTCTACATGCCATGTGCGAAAATGATCGAAACATGTCATCGTCGAAAATCCACATCAGCGTTATGCGAATGCCGACAGTTTATGTGAATATAAGTGTGGACTTTCCTGATTTCTTAAGTGCAAATAAAAGAAATCACAAAACTGTTTGGATGGAAAGCCAGATAGGCCAATAATATCTGCAGGACTGAGCAGCCGTGAATAAATCTACATTTGGAGTTGAGATGTCAGACAGAAGATTTGGGACAGTGACAGTGGATATTTTCCATCCAGGTGTGAAGATGAGACTGACTTTTTAAAGCTAAACCAGATGTTTATAGACCATTTAAAGAGATAGAGCAAGCTTTCCAATTAGAAATGTGACTAGCTGTCATATATATACAGTATATATAAATGACATCTGGTCCCCTTTTAATATGTAGCTGTTTTATAAGGTTTTACAGCTGCTTGTGGTGAACATTGAACATTTACATTGTCAAATATTTATGAATCCTGATGGTCCTTGTTCCATATTTAACCTGCTATGATTCAACAAGGCTACATAGACTTTGGTGAGTTTGTTATTATTATTATTCATTTAATTTGGTAATTGTTAATAATATGAATTAATATTTTTATTATTTGTTATTTATTATTATTATTAATTATTATTATTATCATAATCATTAAAAGTAATTATGCATCTGTTTTCTGTGTCAACTTTGTCTCACAAATTGTAAAGAATTTATTTGGCATTTTTAAGTAATTTCTCTCATTTTAAGTATATCTCATTAGTATCAGCAACAAAAGAACAAGAAAATGACTGATGCATATATACAAATGTCATACAGTAATCATATTTTGCATTTCACAAGCCTAAGCTGAAAAAAAAAAAAACCCCTAAACCCAGGAATGTACAATAACAAACTCTCTGTGACAAGCCAGCATTGTAATTCTTTGGCACAGAACCTTTTATTCCTGCGCTTTTATTCGTTCAGCTCCTGTGTGTCTGTTCAAGGCCTCTAATGAGTCTCTGTTGATCAGGACATTTTGTGTTCGCTCACACAATTACAGGGCGAATGCCAACAACTTCTCTCTCTCTCTCTCTCTCTCTCTCTCTCTCTCTCTCTGTAATAAAGAGAAAAGGTCTTACTCAGCTGTTGGACGTTGTTATGAATTTGCAAGCTACTCCTCTTGCTGCCTGGGAGAGAGAGAGAGCCAAGATTGAAAACAGACCCTCGTACTCTGTGTGTATGTGTGTATGCATCATACGCCGCTATTGACACACCTTCCCTTCACCAAAACCACACTTTATTCCATTGCATTTTCCATTTCTTCACTTTGGCTCGAGCACTTCTCTGCCCTGAAAACAACTTTCTCTCTTCTTTTTGTTTCTCCTTCTTTTCTTCTCTTCAGCTGGGCGCTTCATTGTGAGAGCTGCCAAAGTCCTTCTCATTTCCCTGCGGCTCATGTTTTCAGCGAAACAGAAACAGGCGACTGTTGCTGAGGAGTTCTGGCTGGGCTCGTGTTGTTGTGTGTTTCTTCAGGTCTAGCGAACCTCTGGAAGACAGACACCGCTGCGTTCAGCCTCGCTCTCAAGAGTTCTCCACACGGTATGGCTGCTTTTGTTTTCAGGAAACTGTCATTGCTCTTTCATAGCTCCGTAACTGCCGTTCAAAAGCTTGACACATTAAATTGATCAAAAGTGACAGTAAAGATATTTATAATGTTACAAAAGATTTGTATTTCAAATAAATGCTGTTCTCTTGAACTCTCTAATCATCAGAGAATCCTGAAAGACAAAAGGTGTCACCATTTGCACAAAAATATAAAGCAGCACAACTATTTTCACCATTGATAGTATTTTTCTTGAGCAGCAAATCAGCATATCAGAATGATGAAGGATCATGTGACACTGAAGACTGGAGTAATGATGCTGAAAATTCAGCTTTGAATTACAGGAATAAATTACATTTTACAATATATTAACATACAAGATTTAAAATTGTAATAACATTTTACAGTTTTTTTCTGTGATTTTAATCAAATAAACGCAGCCTTGGTGAGTAGAAGAGACTTTTTCAAAAATATTAAAGGAGTCATATGATGCGATTTCAAGTGTTCCTTTCTCTTTGGAGTGTTACAAGTTGTTTGTGCATAGATAAGATCCCTGAAGTTGCAAAGACTAAATTCTCAAAACTAAAGAGATATTCTTTATAAAAGTTAAGACTCGACTACACCCCCCTAAAACGGCTCATTCAAACACGCCTCCATGACATGTCTACGTCATGGTGTGGGGAGATTTGCAAAACACCACCCAAACGAATACGCAATGAAAGAGGGCGGGACTATTATTCTGGCTGTAGTGTTGTTGCTGCCGCCGGTGCCATGTCCTGGAGACGCTGTGTTTCATTGTGAAAGCGAAACTACTTTGTTTGGGCTTCCAAAAGAGGACACAACTAGAAATCAGTGGTTAAGTTGTATTTACAACACTATTCCAGAATAGTACAACGCAAATATTCGAGTGTGTGCAGCACATTTTACGGAGGACTGTTTCCTGAACCTAGGAGTAGCCTGCCAGCTGTGCACAAAGACTGTTTCTATAAAGTAGGGCAATTCCAACTTTGCAAGGACAGTCTGGTGCTTCTGACTCACAGCCTGTAAGTATGTTTTCATATTTAAAGAATTTGCCACTGACTATTCAAACGTGAGTTTTGAGCAGTGTAGAGTAGTGCTTGTTGTTTGTCGTTTCTCCGATCACAAATGCAGACATAGGGCGGGATGCAACGTGACGTGTAAAAAGACAGTATAAGTCATTATAATCAGTAATTATGTCCCCACTGGATGCAGCAAATGCCTCGTTTGTAATGGGTTTTATTGTTTTTGTGTTGTCGCGCCGGGACACGGCATCACAATACGGTAAGGGGCGTAACATTTCCGTCTCATGCTTGAGGTATTCGGCCAATCACAACACACTGGATAGCTGGCCAATCAGAGCACGCCTCGCTTCTCAGAACGATGAGCTTTGTAAAAATCGGCGTTTCAGAAAGGCGGGGCATAGAGGAGCAACAGTAATGTACAGTATGTGGAAAATAATGTGCTTTTTGAACCTTAAACTGGATAAACACATTGCATTACACCAAATACACAAAATAATGTTCTTTTTAGCAACGTCATATGACCCCTTTAAAAATCTTACTGATCCCAAATTGTATTCTCAGTTACTCATTTAAATAAAGTGAAAAATGTAGATGTTTCTGATAATATGGTTCACTAGTCATCATACAGTAAGAGTATAGAGTGATAAAATGAATGTGAAGAGCAGCTCAAATCATTTGATGAGAAATATTTGAGTTCCTATTGATTTTCATTGCAGTCAGCAAATCTGAGCACAGTTTGAGACATTGCTGAGATTCCTCTGAAAGAGTCTTAGAAGTTATTACCAGAAACAGGATACATCTATATAAGCTTGTTTCCACCAAGGAATAAAAACGTGAGATGTAAACTCAGAATTCAGAGAAAAAAAATTCAGAATTATGAGATATAAACTGGGAATGTGAGATATAAATTCAGAATTGTGAGATATAAACTCAGAATTATGAGATATAAAGTCAGAATTATGAGATATAAAGTCAGAATTATATCTTTGAATATAAACAGAATTATAAACTCAGAATTGTGAGATATAAACTCAGAATTATGAGATATACACTCGGAATGATGAGATATACACCCAGAATTATGAGATATAAACTCAGAATTGTGAGATATCAACTCAGAATTATGAGATATACACTCAGAATTATGAGATATAAACTCAGAATTATGAGATATCAACTCAGAATTATGAGATATACACTCATAATTATAAGATATACACTCAGAATTGTGAGATATAAATTAAGAATTGTGAGACAGAAAGATGTAATCTCACAACTGCCAAATATAAACTAATAATTCTGGGGGGGAAAAGTAGGATAAAAAGTCACAATTAGCTTTTTTCTTCTTTATTTTTCTGTGGCAATTCTGAGTTTGTATCTTGCAATTCTTCTCAGAGTTGAGAGTTATCTTGCAGTTCCGAGTTTATATCTCTAAATTCTGGCATTTTTTCCTCAGAATTCTAAATAATAATCACTGAATTCCGAGATAAAAAGTTGCATTTTTTTTTTTTTTAAATCCCAGAAATGGGCTTTTATAGACTTCAGCAAAAGTCTCCCTTTGCAGAAATAATTGAGACATTAAAGAGATCTGATCTGTGATTTTTTATGTTTTATTTTTGGATGTGGATGTAGCTGCGTTGGGTTTAGTCTGTGCTACCTTTGTAGGGATGTTGGTTTTACTGTTGAGTGAGTGAGTGAGTGAATGAACCCTGCTGTGGTCATTTGACTAAATAAACAGATCTGCTGCCCAACCTCCTCTCCGTCTCTCTCCGTCTGATACCCTGGAGACTCGAGCTTTAGCTGCATCCCTCCCTCCAGCAGCTGTTTGAGCGAGCGCTACAAAACCAGAGATCACAGGCGAGGAGAGGCAGACAGCAAGAACTTAGCAAGAACACAGGCTTTTCCTAGACATGCTTTTGCTCTGACGTCCAGGCGTCTGCTGAAGGTAAGAGACGTGATCGGATTCGAGCGCACAGCTTTCCGTTCTGTCTGCTCTCCTGGAAGTCCTGAGGGTTTTGCTTCATGAGGTTTTGGAAAAATCTCTTTAAATATCTTAGTTTCTTGGCAAACGACTTCCAGGAGAAACAAAGTAGCTGTGACTTTTTCCAGAAGTTAGATGGTTTCGATCTTAGACTGAACTTTGTTTGGAGAACTTCACCTCATTTGTAACCGTTTTAGAAAGTTCTCGCACGTTCTGTCACTAGGATGCTTGTTTTCATTCAGATGTTGGCGATGATAGACAGCCATTAGAGGTTTTGTGGGATTTATCTCATGCGAGAGATGCTGTATCTCCTTTCTGTGAGCTTTTGTTTAGAAAGGGCCGGTTTATGCTGTTTGTTTGTGTCGCATTTGAAGGAGAATGCGTTGAATTCATCGAGAGCAAACGGATCTGTGATTTACAGTGTGTGTTTGAACACCTTTACACACGGTGGAGACTGTAGAGGTCTTTGTTTTCTTGTTTGGCGAGACGTGTGTGTTGTAATGTGGTGCTGATGGTTTGTTTGAACGCTTCTCCTGTCATTGAAACTCTGTCTGTGTTTTCTCAGGGGTCGTCTTGTTTGTATGTGTCATATAATGGCATTTAAAAGCAGACAGCATTCCAGAATCCAGTTGTTTATGTTCGTGACTTTTATCATTCGCTGCTTACAAACATTGTGATAAAAGCGTAAAGCGAATATCACATAGTTTAGATCACTATGACGAACCTTTGTCCCCAAATAAGCTCTAAAAGATGCATAGAAAGAGAGATATATTTGTACAAAAATATATAAACTACATTATATAATATATAATAATAATAATAATATATGTACTATGCATTATCTCTCTCTCTCTTTATATATATATATATATATACATATAAAGAGAGAGAGAGAGAGATATAATGCATAGTACATAAAATAATTATGTATTTTATGGTAAATGCATTGATACATTTCTAATATACAATTATATAGTTATGTATTTTCATATGTAAATATACAAATATATAAATAATTTATGTGTAAATATAAAATATGCATATATATTTATATATTATATATTAAATAAATTATATATATTATATAAATATAAATGATCAATATACTACTACATTGTATACTATGTAAAATAATATGATATATTTTATGTTTATTATAACATATGTAAGTATAATGATCAAATTATATATTTATTTTTTATATAAATATAAAACACATAAATAAATAATTTTTATGTAAATATAAAATGTAAAATATAAATATATATTTATATATTAATATGTAATATAAATATATATTATATAAATATAAAATTATCAATATACTACTACATTGTATACTATGTAAAACAATATGATAACATATATAAGTGTAATTGTCAGTATAAATATAGTAGTAGGATGCATAGTACATAAAACAATTATATATTTTATGGTAAATAAATAAATAAATAAATAAATAAATAAATAAATTTATATATTATATATTACTATGAAATATAAATATAAAATATATACATTTTATATATAATATTAAATTATCAATATACTACTACATTGTATGGTATATAAAATAGTGATATATTTATAATATTTATTATAACATGTAGACTATAAAATATAAAATATAAATTGTAGCTATAAATATTAAATTATCAATATACTACTACATTGTATAGTATATACAATAGTGATATATTTATGATATTTATAATAACATGTATATATAATTATTAAAATAGTACTATACATTAGTGAAATAAGATATAAGAAGAAATAAGATATATGCACAATAAGCACAGTGTTTACAAAAATATATTGTGCATGAGTTATTTTGCACATGTATTTTGCAGCCCAAACATTAGTAGTAGTCAGAGGTGGCTGTAGTTCACTGGCACAGACGCTTATCTGAAGCAGGACTTTGTATATATGTTGGTCAGTCGGGGCTGTAAGTCACACAGATGTTCAGCAGCTGATCTCCGTTTCTCTCGTATGTGAATGTGCCGGTACAGAAAGTCCCGTTACTCATGTGTTTCTGCAGCTCGTTGTGTCATGAGGAATTTCTGTACTGTTATTAGTCACGCGTGTGAGTAAGACGTGAGCGATATCTGCGATGGGACTGTCAGGAGTCGAAATCGAGTGGTTCTCGTTGGGATGGACGGACAGAGCCATTGCTGCGTCACCAGCTGTTTCCTGACCCCCTCATCTGGGCCACATACCAGTCCCATGAAAATGTGCTCCGCATTAGCAGCGGATGAGTGGAGCTCATGAACAGAGTCAGGCAGAACCGCAGTGTCCACATCATCACAAGCACACCAAACACTTACAGAAAGTACGGTTTTGAGCATTTAGTTTCTGATTTTTTTTTAAATAAATAATTTAATTTGTTTGTTGTTTATTTGAAAGGGACAGCATAGAATAACTGTTAATAATTAATCTTTTTTTAATTAATCAATTTTGATAAGCAGAGTATCTTATAGCATTTGTCCTTAGTTAGACTTTTACTAAGAACCTATGAAATATGACAACCAAGAAAGAATCTAAAATATACAACGATGTTTAAAAATGTATTTATTTATTTATTTTAAAATAAAATTATTTAATAAATTAATTCATTAATTTAAAAATGTATTTTACATAATTAAAAAAAAAAGTTAAATTCAGTTTAGTTCTTCAATTCTGCAAGATGACAATAAAGTTAAAAACCCTAATAAAATGTTTGTTGTTTGTTTGTTTGTCCCTGGTTAGGCACCTAAAAATAACCTAAAGAACCTAAGAAAAATAACAAACAACAGTCTAAAATGTAAAACACAATACTGCAATGTTTTTTTTTAAATAATTTAATTTAAAAAATATATATATTTATTGCATTCAATTTTGCAGTATATTTCATTGGCTCTGTACAATTAGCTCTGTTCAGTCTAGTCTAATCTTATATATATATATATATATATATATATATATATATATATATATATATATATATATATATATATATATATATATATATATATATATATATTTATTTACTTTTTTTCTTTTTTTTCTTTCTTTGTTAACAACTTTTTTTCCCCTGTGCATAGGTATAAGTAATTTATTGGTAATCATTAAGATGGTTTGGGGATGAGGCCAATATCATCCACCATGGTGTTACAATGGTATCGTATCCTAAAAAGGTTTTATTGTTTTATTTCCATTTTATTTCTTTGCAAATTGTCCAAACATACATACATACATAAATAAAGTATTCTGCCATTTCCTAAACACTATGTTATTTCTGTTCATTTGGCAGACATTTCATCCAAAGCAACTTTCATCCAAGCGTTTGCATTTTGCATACTTTGCATTTATATGATAAGTTCATGCTTTTCCTGGGAATCAAACCCATGTGTTGCTGGTGCCATGATCTACTGCTTGAGCTACAGGAAAGCTTGGTGTTGCTGTGGTAAATGTCCAGAAAAAAACATGATATTACCACAATAAATGGCAAAGAATCATGGTATTAGCAAAGCATCAGTCTAAGTTTTCAGTCTCCTTCAGCACTTGAGCAGAAGTTTTTCTTCTTTCATCAGGCTGAAGCTCCTTCACTCGTTCACTCAAGTGTGTGTTTAATCGTCTGCATCCTACGGTTAATGACCGCCAAGATTACAGCATAACGATTACCAACGACTATAATAAGAGTGCAGAAAGAAAGACAGATGATGCTGTCTTCATCAATCTCAATGAGCTGCGTTTCTGCTGTCTCTCTGCACTCAGGCAAGGTCAAACAGAGACACAAGGAAACCCAAGTGTTGGGTTCGACTGAGAAAACCGGCTTAGGAGACAAAAAAAAAATATTATCAGACCTTCTTTAGATAACTAGTTCTCTTTAGGAAAGGCAGAACACTGTGTGTGTTTGCATTGGCATGCATGTATGAGTGTTTGTGTTGCGTTTTAGTCATTTCACAGCAATGTGTTTCTGTTTCCAACTCTTCTGATTGTAGAGATGAATGTCATTCCTGTTTGGGATCTGTGTCCGTTTCTCATGGATGCGGGGCCTGAAGTGCTCTATACTCAGATATGTGAACGCAAATGTAGTGTGCTTGTGTAGTGTGTAGTGTTAGATCAAATTGCATTCTCAGTGTTGCCACAAGGAGCGCTATAGACGTGTGTAAACCACAGTAATGGCAAAACTGTTGATATGTTTATATCTAACTACCTGTACTGTGACGACAATGCAATAGTTACGTTTTCATCCAGAGCTGCAAATTAAAATGTAAATATCGCATAACATATTTGCAAATAAAGCACCGTCCCCTTCCGTGTATTCAAGAGAACAGAACTTTAACTTCTTGAGAAACTGGTGTAAAGTATCAGTAAAAAATAATAAATAGTTCCACTGTGACAAGTCACAAACATGTGACACTTTTTTCCCAAAATAATAAGTGATTAAAAGTGCACAGATGCAATAACAATGTTATTTTAGCATCACTTGAGATTTTATAGTTTTTATTAATATATTTTAATTAATTTAATTGTATTATTATATTTTTAGTTTTATGTTATTATTGTTTTATTAATATTTTGAATGCATTTTTATTTTCATATTTTCTATTTTCATTTTGTTTTAGTTTTTTGTGATTTTGTCTTTTTTTAGTTTTTTTTTTTTTTCTTATGTATGTCTCTATCATTTTAATTAATTTACATTTCAGTTTTAGTTATTTTAGTACAGCTTAAACTAAATAAAAATTAGAGATATTGCCTTGGAAACTAGCTTCAGTAAAACATTTTTCATATTTATTTTATTTCAGTTAACATTTATTTTATTTCAAGTAACAATTTTTTAATGGTTTGAATTTTCATTCATTCATTCATTTATTCATTCATTCATTCATTTTGATTTTTAGTTTTTAGTTTTTTTTTTTTCAGTTTTAGTTTTAGTAACTATTGTTTCCCTGTTAACAAACGCTGTCATGTTTTCTGAAGTTTGGGAATGCAATCATGTGAGACAATTCTACCTAATAATTTTCTCATGACAGGCTGTGACTAAAACAATATTTGAAATGAGGTGCGGTGAGACTGGTTTGATGGTTAGTTAATCTGCTGAGGCAAAGTCACGTGAGGTTTTTGTTGCACATCCAGGAGTTTAGTAGGTAATTGAGTTTCCATCAGTTTATATGCATGTTTTCTTACCAAATAAAAAAATTACCCTCCTCAGTGTGAGTGCATATATTTTTATGGACATTTTATGCACAGCTTGCCATTTTTATATGTGAAATCCCAAAATTGGTATAAAAATGCGTGGATGGAAAGAGTTGATAGTGCATGTGAAGTATGTATAATGAGACTACATGCTTACAGTGTGTCGAGTGTGTTTCTGATCTTATGCTTTTCATCTCTCCAGCACCGCAGGAATGTCACTGCCACTTCCTTATCCTTCATTTCCGTTCTTCTCTCTCTGTCGCTCTGTCAGCGGCTGGTTTAAGCTGTAATCATGTAAAGCTGTCTCTCTCTCTCTGATGTGGAGGTGTCAGACGGGTTGTTTAGAGAGGATGGGGTTTGGTTTGATGAGTTTGTGTTTATAACAGGGTTAGTTGATGACGTTGTCTTTCAGAGTTATTCTGGCTTTGTCTTTTTGAGTCATTGTTTATTAGTGCTGTTTACTAGGCAAGAATCACTTACTGTTGCTTATAGTCAAAGTTGGTCTTTTGAGGAATTAATTTTTATAAGTAATAAAAGCATTTTCTCCTGATTTGAGCAGACATTATTGTGCAGGACTCATATCTGGAAAGATAATAAGGGTTAGTTTTACACTACAACAACTTACAAAAAATGGAAAAGTCATTCCAATTCAACTTCCTGTGTGTTGTTGCCAGTTCAATTGAAAATCCATGGCAAATTAAAATGTCAATTAAAATCCAATGCCAAATAATCACATAACAATTCTATATGATGTTAAAAGAGCACAGCAGATACGCTCCTGTCGGTCGTAAACACACTGATCTTCTGATGCTGTGAGACGTGGTGTCGTAGTGCCTCATCGCGCCCTTAATGTCTTCCACGGCTGTGTTTGGGATGGGGTCTGAAACTCCAGATGTGGCCAATAGCTTCAGGCCGCAGTTTTTCCCAGTTCCTCGGCATCCGGAGCGGAACTTTCTGGCATTCTCTGGTGACGTCTCTCTCGCCCATGATCTGCCTCAAAGTTATAAACACCACTATAAAGTCAAAATTGTGCAGTGTTTTGGAGAATTACGAGAAACCGGGAGAAAAAGGGGGCAAACTTTAATTTGTGGAGTCGCTTGTTTAATGTGGGATCTTTCCAAATGCTTTTTTTCTGTAGCAATTCATCCCTAATGAGTTGAGAGGAGAGAAGGGTTAATGTGAGTGATGCTGGCCTCCCACATCTCAAACACACACTCTCGGCACTGATTTCAACACTCCTCACAGATGCAGCCTGAAGCCTCAGACACGCTGCTGTCCACCAATGCATCCATACAACATAAAAACAAACCTGACCCTGAATCAACTCACAGCATCATGTCAGAATTACTGTAATCATGAGATGACAATTCAGAGATTCTGCTGTTTCATTGTTCCTTCTAATCTAACTCTTTTTTTTATAAGTGTGTAGCTATTAATTGTTTTTATGACACAACGGTCAAAGAAGAGAAGATGAAACTTTATTAAAATGAATTTATGCAATTATAAGTTTGACAAAAGGATGTGAATGATTTTGACTAGAAACCCATTACACCATTTATTCTGACATGAATGCAGCATTGGACTTAGTTTTTAAATATAGCATTTCTCTATTCATTTATTAACTTTCATTCCAGTATCATTAAGATCATCACACCTATGAAAAAAGTAGCATAGTATTACCATTATTTTTATTATTTGAAGTACCTTATACAGGTGCATCTCAATGAATTAGAATGTCGTGGAAAAGTTCATTTATTTCACTAACTCAACTCAAATTGTGAAACCTGTGTATTATTCAATGCACACAGACTGAAGTAGTTTAAGTCTTTGGTTCTTTTAATTGTGATGATTTTGGCTCACATTTAACAAAACCCACCAATTCACTATCTCAACAAATTAGAATATGGTGACATGCCAATCAGCTAATCAGCTCAAACACCTGCAAAGGTTTCCTGAACCTTCAAAATGGTTACACAATAGCCTATACAATCATGGGGAAGACTGCTGATCTGACAGTTGTCCAGAAGACAATCATTGACACCCTCCACAAAGAGGGTAAGTCACAGAAGGTCATTACTGAATGGTTGGCTGTTCACAGAGTGCTGTATCAAAGCATATTAAGTGAAAAGTTGACTGGAAGGAAGAAATGGGGTAGGTAAAGGTGCATGAGCAACAGGGATGACCACAAGCTTGAGAATACTGTCAAACAAAGCTGATTCAAACACTTGGGAGAGCTTCACAAGGAGTGGACTGAAGCTTGAGTTAGTGATCAAGACTCACCACGCTCAGACGTCTTCAGGAAAAGGGCTACCAAGCCACTTCTGAAACAGAAACAATGTCAGAAGCATCTTACCTGGGCTAAGGAGAAAAAAACTGGACTGTTGCTCAGTGGTCCAAAGTCCTCTTTTCAGATAAAAGTAAATTTTGCATTTCATTTGGAAATCAAGGTCTCCCAGAGTCTGGAGGAAGACTGGAGAGGCACAGAATCCAAGCTGCTTGAAGTCCAGTGTGAAGTTTCCACAGTCTGTGATGAATTGGGCTGCCATTTCATCTGCTGGTGTTGGTCCATTGTGTTTTCTGAAGTCCACAGTCAACGCAGCCATCTACCAGGACATTTTAGAGCACTTCATGCTTCCTTCTGCTGACAAGCTTTATGGAGATGCTGATTTCATTTTCCAGCAGGACTTGGCATCTGCCCACACTGCCAAAAACACCAAAAGTTGGTTAAATGACCATGGTGTTGGTGTGCTTGACTGGCCAGAAAACTCACCAGACCTGAACCTCATAGAGAATCTATGGGGTATTGTCAAGAGGAAGATGAGAGACACCAGACCCAACAATGCAGATGAGCTGAAGGCCACTGTCAAAGAAACCTGGGCTTCCATACCACCTCAGCAGTGCCACAGACTGATCACCTCCATGCCATGCCGAACTGAGGCAGTAATTAAAGCAAAAGGAGCCCCTACCAAGTATTGAGTACATATACAGTAAATGAACATACTTTCCAGAAGGCCAACAATTCACAAAAAATGTTTTTTTATTGGTCTTATGAAGTATTCTAATTTGTTGAGACAGTGAATTGGTAGGTTTTTGTTAAATGTGAGGGAAATTCATCACAATTAAAAGAACCAAAGACTTAAACTACTTCAGTCTGTTTGCATTGAATTTATTTAATACACGAGTTTCACAATTTGAGTTGAATTACTGAAATAAACGAACTTTTCCACGACATTCATTGAGATGCACCTGTAGATGCATAATGGCACATAAATATGCTAATAATTTAGTACCATACCTTCTCAACACTGAGCATTCATTAATTTTTAGGTGAAGTGTCAGAATTAAGAGACACAAAATCTCTTTCCTGCATTTTCAGTTTCACTGTATCTTGATGTTTCAATCCCTTGACACCTTCAAACACTACAAAAACATGTTTCTGTTAGTGTCAGACTCATAAACAGCTCGAAAACAGTGGTTTGTTGCTTTGCAAGGCCAGCAACACCTTTTTGTATTTCACAGCTTGATGTGTGAGAAGGAAGTTCAACACTTACATATTGAGAGAAACCAGAATACAGATTTGTTGTTTGATAGCGACGGCTCTTTATTACAGTATATGCTTAACATGCTTTGAAATTAAACCATTGGAGCTCCATTATTCAGTAGTCTTGACTAACTTTCAACGTGGAAAGAAGGAAATCCTGCAGGTCTGCCGAGACGACAGTGTGTGAGTTGATTGTTTTCATCTTTATATTCATGTTAGAAGATGAGATCAGCTCAAAGCTACTCTCTGTTGACTGAAGTTGAGTGAGAGGGTGATTGGAAAATATCCTGCAGGTCTGTTGTGGGTTTAGGTAGTGGGAAACTAAACTACCCAAGGATAACCTTGAAAGAGACGGACAGTGTTGGAGGGACAAAGTGAAAGGGCTGCAAAATAGATGTGAGGTTTTGATGAAACAGTCGAAAAAGAGAAATAAATCGGTTCTCTGTTCATCTCATCATCATGTTTTCTAGTTTTCCTTGAATGGTTTGAGTTTGTGCTGAAATGTTTCCTGTGGCGTTTGAAGCACATTTTAGCTGCGATGTGTCTACTTTGAGGATGTTGTGTGTGTTTGTGTTTTGTTTGTGTTTGTGGTTATGATCTTCGTAATACATAACAGCAATAAAAGATTTTGATTTGGCAAAAAAATATAATGCAGCCCAGAGTGGTTTATTTCTTTTATAAAATGGCAGAACACCAGTATTCAATAAATATTTTAAATGAGTATTGTTTATTCATAATTCTAATCATTCTTTGTTTTTATTGTAATTAGCCTAACTATTTCTATGAAATAATGATTGGTATATTATTCTGTAATATTGAATATTGAATTAACAAAATAGAATTTAATATATTTACAGCATGTTTATTATAGCTAAAACATTTTTGTTACTTGAAATGATATAAACATTCATTAAAAATTAAAAAAAAATTATATATATATATATATATATATATATATATATATATATATATATATATATATATATATATATAATTATTTTATTTCAGCTAGTTGCCAAGGCAACATTTCTTATTTCCATTCAGTTTGAATTGATGTACTAAATCAATTAAAATCAATAAATTAAAATTAAATAAAACTATATAAAATAAAAATATAGACATATTAAAAATTAAATAATAAAAATTACAAAATTTTGTTGTTTATTTTAACAACAAAATTACTAGAACTTTCACTACAATGAAAACAGAAAATACAGAAATAAAATTTAATTCAAAACATTAACAAAACTGTAATACATCTTAAAAAATGTTGCTGCAATTAGTTATAACAACTTTAAATTTGTTGAGATATAATATCAAACTTAACTAAACTAAAGTAAAGTTAACTAAAAAATATAATTTAAATCAAGCACGAACACTTACTTTTTTGAGCTGACATTATTACTTATTTTAATGTTGAATTAAGTTGTGATAAATAATCGTGGCAATAATTTTTTACAGTGTGGTGTATCATTATCACTAGAATGTATGTTTGTTATTTTACAGCAGCATTAAATATGATTTATCCAATCAGACATTAGAGCTGAAACAGTACATTTAATAAAACAGCTTGAAATGGGTGTGGATGTTGTTCTGGACAGTGGGAAACTATGTTGGGAATGCTTTGTTTTTATTTTCTTTCTTCTTTCTTTCTGCACTTCGTGTTGGAAATAACACAAATGTTTTCGGCTTTAAAAAAAGGCAAATAAAAAAATCCAGAGTTGATATTTTGATTGTAGTATCTATCTATCTATCTATCTATCTATCTATCTATCTATCTATCTATCTATCTATCTATCTATCTATCTATCTATCTATCTATCTAAACTTTTCAATTATATATCTTTTAATTATATAATTACGTTTTTACTCCAATTTGTTGTTGAAATATAAACATTCAAATGATGGCTTTTATAAAAAAAATGACATCAGTAACAGGTTAAGTAAAATATAACGAATATGTAATATAGTGCGTATATTTAGCAAAACGTGAGTTATTTCTGTTCTTGCCAGATTTTTCCAGTCGAATATTTTTGGTGCATCTCTAGTAAAGTCTTTGCTTTATGTGATGGATCTTAACAGGACTCATATAAGATTGCAAATGGGTGTTTTTAGCCTCTCTTTTCCATTGTAAAGTTATATTAAGTCTGCAAAAAGTGTGTTGTTGTTCCTTGAGGGAGTTGATGGGGGTTTAGGGATCAACTGTCTCATCATCCCGGGGGAAAACTGGGATAGAAAAAGAAAAACCTTTATTTTAACAGCGACACACTGGATCGGTTTTCCCACAGCCTGTGCCAGAAGTTGAGCTCTGGGAGGGCAGATCCTAAAGCAGTGCCCTCCTTTAATAAACGCTAATCGAGAACAGGAAGACGGGATGAGAGTTATGAGTGTGTGTGCACGTGTAGGAGCTGGACGTCCTCCAGACTGATAATCATCTCTGTGTTTGGCCCCAGACCATGCTGCTTTTTCATAACTAGCGATAAGAGCCTGTGAACCTTTTGTACTGTGAGATTAGCTGTGATGAATGGTTTGGGGTCGGTCCTCTCGCTGCGGGATTTACGGTCGTCCCAGAGCAGGAAGTGCTCTTGAAGACCATTAGAGCTCCACACGCCCATTGAAGCTGCTGACTGCGTCTGAAAGGTGTTTGCACAGAGGAGAATGTTGTTGCTCTGAAGTCTTTAAGGGATCGTTCTCCCCAAAATGATTATTCTGCCGACATTTACTCCAAACTTGTATGACTTACTTACTTCTGCGGAAAAACGTTTCTGTTTTTTTGATCCATGCAATTAAAGTCAATGGGGTCCAATGTTGTTTAAACCGTGATTATCTTCAAAATCTCTTCTTTTAAATTTCCACAGAAAAATTCAGGTTTGAAATGACATGAGAGTGTATCAACCCAAAATATCATAGGAATGGCCAAACTATGCCCTAGCAACCATCTAGCAATAACAAACAACCACTTAGAACACTTTAGCAACAACCCCAGTACCCTAGAAACCACCTAGCAAAGTCTGACAACCATTTAAAACTTTTAAAACACTACCTAGAACTTCCTAGCAACATTACAGAACACCATAGCAACACCTTAGCAACTGTTCAGCATCATGATATCAACCCAAAATACTATAGAAATTGCAAATTATGTTCTAGCAACCACATAGCAATATCAAACAACTACTTAAAACACCCTAGTAACAACCTGGGACATCATAGCAACACCTTAGTGCCCTAGCAACCACCTAGCAACATCAAAAAACACTTAGAACTCCCTAGCAACAACCTGAAACACGAGTAACTGGTCAGCATCATGCCATCAAACAAAAATATAATAGGAATTGCCAAACAATGTTGTAGCAATCACCTAGCCATATAAAACAACTACTTAAAACACCCTAGCAACAACCTGGGACATCATAGCAGCACTTTAGCAACTGTTCAGCATCATGTTATCAACTCAAAATACCATAGGAATGACAGAGAAATGCCCTAGTAACCACCTAGCAATGTGAAAAAACACTTAAAACACCCTATTAACAACCTGGAACATTGTAGTAACACCCTAGTGCCCTAGCAACCACCTAGCAACATCAAACAACCACTTAGAACACCCTAGCAACTGCTCAGAATCATGCTGTCAACTCAGAATACAACAGGAATGGCCAAGCATTGATCTAACAACCACGTGGCAATATACAAAAAAAAAAAAACCCACTTAAAACACCCTAGCAACAACCTGGGACATCATAGCAACACCCTAGTGTCCTAGCAACATCAAACAACCACTTAGAACACCCTAGCAACGGCTCAGCATCATGCTGTCAAAACAGAATACAATAGGAATGGACAAGCAATGATCTAGCAACCACCTAGCAATCTCAAAAAACACTTAAAACATGCTAGCAACAATCTGGGACATCATAGCAACACCCTAGTGTCCTAGCAACATCAAACAACCACTTAGAACACCCTAGTAACTGCTCAGCATCATGCTGTCAACACAGAATACAATAGGAATGACCAAGCAATTCCCTAGTGCCGACACATCCCCACCCCCCATTGGTCGATATTCCCTTATTGCGGTTCTGTTGTACTGGGAATGTGATGTCTCATCACCACATGGATTGGACAGCAGTGGACACATATAAGGAGCTCCGGCTGTCCGATTCAAGGGGGAATTTGGGACCATTTTATTCATGTGTGTGTGTTATTCCTGGTCTTGGAGGTCTGCTTGTCTCTCACACACCCACGCTGAATCTCTACACATGTTCCCGAACACACACAGGAAGCAGGAGGCCCTGCAGCTGAATGCGAAGAACAACATCAAAAATTGTTTCTTCTCTCAGCGCCTTTGTTTTTCTTTTTCCCCTTTTCTTTCAAGGCTGTGTATGTTTCCCAGGAGTCCTTACAGAAGAACAGACAGCAGTTTTGGTACTGAAGTGACTTTTCCCCCCTCAAACTGGCTCCCGCTTCATCAGTGCGGCGCTGGCAGATGTTTAAGGAAAACAATCTCCTGTATAATGATAATCCCAGTGGAGACGAGCAGCTCGGGGGTAGTTTAAATGGGTGCAAAAGCGACAGTCCTCGCGGAAGCTGTGTGACGTCTGGTGGGAATTCTGGGATTTAGCTGTTGTGTCATGAAATGACACGTTTGAGAGTGTCAGCAGGAGTCCGGGATGCTGGGATGGGTCAAACAAGCACGCCTTTCCCATCCTAACACCCACGCACACACACACTCTAAAGACACTCAGTAGACGCCACATCTGTTTACATGAAGCAAACTAGCATGTCACATTACTTGAGGCAGCCACTCAGAACAGCATAGCAATGCCCTATCATTCATCCAAAACATCTTGAATCTGCATAACAGCACTATTAAACTCTCACAACACCCTAGCATTTGCATAGCAACACCCTGGTAACCTTCCAGAACACTTTAAAAACCACAGCAACACTCTAAAATGTTTAGAATGTTGTAGCAATGGGATAGCAACACCCCGGCAACCATCCAGGTCACCTTGAAAACACGTAGCAGCACTCTAAAATGCTTCAAACATCTTAGCAACTGAATAGCAACACCCTAGTAACCACCAAAAACATCTTAAAAACCACATAGCAACACTCTAAAATGCATAGAATGCACTGACAACCACCCACAACACTTTATAAACAGCATAACAACACTGTAAAATGCTTAAATTGCCTTAGCAACTGTATAGCAATGCCCTGGCAACCACCCACAACACCTTATGAACAGCATAACAACACTTTAAAATGCTTAAACTACCTTAGCAACTGTATAGCAATGCCCTGGCAACCACCCAAAACACCTTAAAAACCACATAACAACACTCATAAGTGCTTAAACACCTTAGAAACTGTATAGCAATGCCCTGGCAACCACCCACAACACCTTATAAACAGCATAACACTCTGAAATGCTTAAATCGCCTTAGCAACTGTATAGCAATGCCCTGGCAACCACCCAGAACATCTTAAAAACCATATAGCAACACTCTAAAATGCTTAGAAAGCCCTGGCAACCATCCACAACACCTTAAAATCCACATAGCAACACTCTAAAGTTCTTAGAACAACCTGGAAACCACCCAAAATACCTTAAAAACCACATAGCAACACTCAAAAATGCTTCATACATCTTAGCAACGGTATGGCAACACCCTGACAACCACTCAAAAACCTTAAAAACCACACAGCAACTCTCTAGAACGCTTAAACCCCTTAGAAACTGTATAACATAGCCCTGGCAATCACCCAGGACAACTTGAAAACACAAAGCAACATTCTAAAATGCTTAGAAAATCTTAGCAACTCTATAGCAACACCCTGGCAACCACACAGAATACCTTAGAAATGCATAAGAACGCTCTTAAATGTTTAAAACACCTTAACAACTGCATAGCAACGCCCTCGGGGATCCTGTGATCCCAGCTGCAATCATAAATAATTTCTGGCTTTTTGATGCTGCTTTAGCTGCTATTTCTGCTGATGTTGAAGTCAACAGTGCCAGACGTGGGTCGAAAACAATGGCAGCATTAGATATTCCTTGTATTCTGCAGCGTTATTGTTTTGCATTGGTTCTTTTGAGCGATCTGACGGCTCCTGCATGAGTCTGCGCTCTCTCTGACGCAGTTTGGCCGCGGTCAAGCTTTTCTAGAGCCCAGAGAGACGTTAGCATGAAAAAGAGGCCATTCTGACATGGACGTCAGCCTCATTCTGACCTTTCTCTTTCCTTTAGAGTTACCGTTCTTTAGTCTTTCATATTCTTCTTTTTCTGTGTTTTTAGCCAGTCTTTCTCTTTCTCTCCCTCTGAAAGGGTTTGATTCAGAGCTCTTTTCATTGCTGGGCTGCTTGGCAGCGAAATATTCCACCGTATTCATCTCGCCTTTTTTTCAGACGTTATGTTTTTTTTCCTGGTGCTCTTGGTTTCACAGCAGCTTTCAGAAGATTCAGCACATTATAAAACTAGGAAACTAGCTGCAGCTCACAAACCTGGTGCAATGACTGTTTGATTCTTTCATAGTACTTTTATGCATCTACAGATGGTGTAAATGGTTCATTCATTTATTTACATGATGGACATCCTGCAGAATTTGTGCACCAGACATGAAGGTCTCCTCAAATCATGTGTTTTTTATTATTATTAATATTATTAATTGAAATTTATATATTTTTAAATTAAAAATACATTATTTTATTTTATTTTATTTTATTTTATTTTATTTTATTTTATTTTATTTTATTTTATTTGATTTGATTTGATTTGATTTGATTTGTTAAATGGCTCCAGATATCACATGTCTCGTTGAGTATAAGTGTGTTGGTTATTTTATTTACCTTTAAATTTATTTAAATTTAATTTTACATTTATTTACATTATTTATTAAATTAAAGTTTTATTTTATTTTATTTTATTTTATTTTAAGATTATTTCTTCACATTGTTTTTATGCATCTTTTGTGCATTTCAATAGTTAGTTCATTTACTCACAATCATGTTGTTCCAAACCTACTGACATATTGCTTTTTGCTGCTTGTCATTGTTCCTAATGTCTAGTTTAGTGTTTCCTGCTAGACTGAATGTTGCATTGTTTGGCATGACATCAGGGCTGAGTATATAAATGAGTACAAAAATAGTAAATGTTTGAATAAGTGTCCTGCAGTGTGGCCTTGCACTGTAAGACAAAATGATGGAAAAACAGAAAAGGTACTGGTAATTTTCAGCCAGAACATTTCCTTTAACTCTTAAACTCAACAAAATGCAACACGTAACTCAAAAACAGATACAACACCTGTGAAGACTCAATACAGGAAATGATCATATTAACACAGTACATTGTGCCCTATTTTTACAGTCTTTTCTTGTATGTGTAAACACGACTCCTGGGGTCTCTGAGTGCGTCCCCTGTGTATTGGAGATCATGAGAAAGTTTCCAAGTCTTTTCTGGGAATACACACTGGACAAACTCCTCCTAAAGCAACTATAACAGCACTCGAGGCTCCTCGTTCTCTTATACGTCGCTCCTGAGGGACCGGCAGCACTTTATGAAGTACACTTTTCCTCTGGCAGTATATTAGGCATGAAAGAGATGCAGGATTTGTGTGGGATGCTTGATTTTGATTGCTTCGGTGAGATAGTGCTGAGAGTTTTAAAACACACAATAGCACATTATTGCTTCCTTTTTATTGCCTTGTCGGAAAATGTTTTCAGTGTGTTTCATCTGCGTTAAACAGCATCAGATCTCACAGTTAACCAGTATAATATAGTGAATATTGAGGTTGTTAAGGCAAGAGACCCCAGGTAAACAGACTACATTAGTTTTCTGAAATGTAATGTTTAAATATGAAAATGAGGCATTATCTAATTAAATATGCACTCACTTGTATACATTTTCAGAAAATAAATCTGAACACTGGATGAAGCCAGGTTCAAAATTCTTGTTTGACTTTGTTGACATATAACAGTTAAAGGTTTTTATAGAGGGGATTTTGGATTTCTCCTTTCATCATTGCACAAATCAGAAAATACTGTCAACAGCCAGAAAAAAAATACATTTTTACCTTGTTTTTAGGAATAAAATGTTATATAAATAATTGTGAATGATATATGAACAAATCCCTCAGTAAATACTTCCAGAATATAGACAGGAACAAAACTTCTTAGTTTGGTGTATGTAAGTTCTGCAGAAGTGGAAAAGAAACTCTTTAAAATTATGTATTGTAATTGAAATGTACAGATGCAAATACAATAGTGCAATAATAAAATCAAGCGAATGATATATGAGCAAACCGTTCTGTAAAAATGTTCAAAATATATATAGAAATAAAACTGTAAAGTCTGGTGTATGTAGGTGCTGCTGAAGTGGAGAAAAATCTCAGAGAAGATACGTGTTGTAATTGAAAACTACAGACTCAAATAGATAAAGTGCAGTAAAATGAACACTTATAAGTGTATTTTGGATGATATCTTTCAAAAAGTCTGAAAGAAGACAGACTATGGAAGCAAAATAGACTTGTGTCTTGCCTTAAGGTCAAGTTTATTAGAGTAGGAGGATGATGATTTCTTATTGAAAGTTATCTGCTTTATTTGATGAAGCAACTCTTTGAGTTTAATCGTGTTGCTAAAAATAGTCTTGATTAGATCACCTTGCCGAACATCTTTTACGAGTTAAGAACATTTCTCCAGAGTTACGCATTTCACTCTTTTTCCAGCGACTCCCTCGAAGGATTCCTCCTCCATTTTTTTGTTCTCCGCCTCTTCTCTGCGATATGTTCTTCCGCCCTCTATAGTTTTCCCACCCTGGTTTTGCACCCAGTGACCCAGCTTTAACTGTTTCCAGACCTCTAAAACACCCACCCCCACTCCATCCATCCGTCTGTCCATTTCCACCCACAACAACCCCCGTACGATTAACCCTAGTGTTTACTTACTCACACACACACACACACACACACACACACACACACACACACACACACATCCTGAAGGATTTGGGTCTTTTGTGACCTCTGGCCTCTGTGAATGATCTCTAGAACACCTTGAAAGGGGTCAAATCTTTCATAATTAGACAGATCCTGTAAACTGTAATGTTTTAGAAGCACTGAAAGATACTCACCTGCATTTTGGAAATAAATAGTGCTAAAGTCTTAAATATTACAGACTTTGGTAACACTTAATTTTAAGGTGTCCTTGTTACGTTACATATACTTACTATTTCAATAACAATAAATTATGCTTAATTGCATGCAAGTAACCCTAAACCAAACCCTAATCCTAACCCTAACCATATAGTAAGTACATGGAGTTAATTAATATTACTCAGTACTTAAATGTATAATTACACTGTAACAAGGACACATTAAAATATATTGTAACCCAGGCTTTTATCTAGCTTTTCAGACATCTTTATTAGTACTATTAGTGCAGATAATGTGATCAAACCTCTAAGTATTAACACTAACCAGCATTGTTTTGGTATCACTGATATACTGTTTTTTTTTTTTTTTGTTTTTTTTTTAGTAATTTTGTTCTGTTGTTATTTTTAAATGTCCATACAGTTTTTATTATTTAGTATTTATTAGTTTATTTTTTATTATTTAGTATTTATTAATTTATTTAATTTTAGTTATTTTACTACTATTTAAAAGTTTCTAACTTTACTACTTTTATTTTTATTTTTATTTCATTTAATGTTTATTTTATTTTAAGTAGCGAAAATGTGTTTTTCTTTTTTAGTTTAGTTTCTGTAATAACACTATTAATGTTGAGTTTGTGCGTTGTCCCGCAGCATTGATTTTATTTTATTTTATTTTATTTTATTTTATTTTATTTCTGTTTTTATGTTTTTATTATGCTGTTGTTTTGTTGGGATGCTCACTGTGACCACAGTAGATGCCAGTGAATGTGCCGCAGTGAAAAATGCAACCATAACAGCGTTTGTGAAACATGCTACTGTTTGTGTGCAGTCAGGCATGTGTGTCCCTCTCTGAAGCCTGTGTGAGAAACGACCCGTGTGTTATTCCACGGCACTGGACACACGGGAGGCACATCTAGTCAAAGTTAAATATCCTCTCATGGTAATACAGTCATAAACTCATGACTGCACGAGTTTTTAAAAGGACTTCACTAGAGGAATTTGTCATACTTGAGTGAATTTTCTCTTTTGTAAAAATAAATGTTGAGGTGAGTTTGGTAAAATTGCTGCTTCCTTTAGCTTTAAGGCGAATCAAACCTGAGTTGTTTTCCTTCCGTCTGCAGAGTCTAAACGTGTCCTGCTCTGGAAGACAGCATGAAGAGTTTCAGCCGGTCCCAACTGACTGCCATGACAACAGGTAACAGACTAAACAAACCCCCAAAATAATGTTACTATCAAGACTTAGCCAAATAAACTCAAACCTAAAGCTCAGTGTATTCTGCACATGACTCGTTTAATGTAAAGAACTCAGAAGGCTTTCTTTTACTGCTTATTTCACACTTTTGGTTATTAAAAACAAACTGAGCCAGATTTTCTTTCCGCTTTTTTGAACAAAGACATGTTGTAGAAGCAAAATAACCCAAAATCTTAAATTTGAGCAATGCATGCAAAAGAACTTAAAGGACTTAAAAATATACGAGAATATTGTATATTATTAACAACAAAAGCTCTAAAAATGAAGTAAAATGTTCATTCTGAAATTCTCATGGTGGAAACCTGACATTTGTTTTCCCTAAATTATTTATGCACACCTTGAGTTGTTGTAGAGCAGTATTGTTTGAGTGAAGCTGTGCTAATCTGAATGCTGGTTTTTGTGCAGGTTTGCTCCTGCTCTGTCTGGGTAGCTCAGGTCTGGAGCTCAATCCCAGCGTCTCTCAGGTCGTCCTCTCCATCAACTCCTCCTTCAGCATCACCTGCTCCGGCTGGAATAACGTCACCTGGCGCTTCAAACGGGAGGAGAAAGTTCCGGAGTTCCACATCGAGAAGCGAAGTTCCTCCTCCAGCGTTCTCAGTCTGGAGTGGGTGACGTGGAGACACACGGGTGTTTATGTGTGTTCAGAGAACGGGACAGACGAGACCAGAGAGGTGGCTGTCTTTGTGCCTGGTAAGAACTCATGAAAAGATTCAAAACTAGTTCATTTGTAAATGGCCTAACTACTAGTAGGTCAAGTTTAAAAAAGTGCAAATGTAAAAACAACAGATATCATTTATTTGAAGATTAGAAATGATAATTTTAACATCAAAACATATTTTTAGGTAGTTTTGAATGTGATTTTCTCATTCATATTATGTTGATTTATTTACCTTCCATATTCATTCTTTTTTTTATCATGTATTTTTGTATTCATTTATTGTTCCTCAAATCGATTCTTTTGTTTATTTACTTATTTGCATTTATTCATTTATTATTTCTCATACTGATTTGTTCGTTCACGCACTTATGCATTTATTTATTATATTCTCACAGTGATTCATTTGTTCATTCACTCACGTATTCATTCCTTTATTGATTCTAACATTGATTTGTTTGTTCACTCACTCACTCATACGTTCATTCATTTGGTGATTTTCACACTGATTTAATGAAGTCATCCATTCATTCATTATTACTCATATTGATTCATTCATTCAGTTATGCATTTATTTATTTGATACTCATAGTGATTTATTTGTTCATTCACTAATGCATTCATTCTAGGGGTGGGCGATATAGCCTCAAAATTATATATTTTGACAATATTTCAAGAATATTTGCGATAATGATATTTATGAAAATATACAAAAAAATATGGAACAACATTTTATTGGTGATTGCAGCTGGCAGGCAGCAGCATTTATTAGTGCAAACACAATGAAGGACATTTTCCATCCTTCTCCAATAAGCCACTGTCATTGATGACAGACTACCTAATTCGAAGTGTAAATCTATTGTCATAAGGTGGCAGAAGCAGCATTATAGTGCAATAGTAGTGACCAGTCTTGGGCAAGTTACTTATAGTTACTAGTTACTTCTCACAAATAGTAACTGAGTTAGTAACTGAGTTACATCATTATAAAAGTAACCAGTTACCATGGAAAGTAACTATTGCGTTACTTTAAAAAAAAAAAAAAATGTTCAGATATGTCAAATAAATTAGATGCCTCCAATATTAAATGTTAAATGAATGAAATGGACACTACATTGAATAAATTATTATTTTTAAACATTGTACACTAATACAAAACAACAATTTAAAAATACTTATTTAACACTGAATATTTTTAACATTCTAGCAGACATTATACCAACAAAGGACAATTTAACTTAAAATTAATAAGTTAGTAAAATAATATTTTGTGGCCATTTTTGAGACCCCTTCTTGAATCAGGCGTGCAAATAAATGCAGCCTTGCTGAACAGAAGAGAATTCTTTTAAAACATTTGAAAATATTACAGATCCCAATTTGAACACTATGTGTGAACGTTATAATAAATGTATTAATAGAGCTGTTGTAATTATTATCATTATTATTGTCTTACTTTTTAATTTTATTTAACAGAACAACAGTAATATTAGAATACTAACATTTATGAATGTTGATGGAGCTTTTAATTTGATGGAAAGTCCTCAGTGCTTCTTTTTGTTGACAGCAGCAGATTTATAAATTATTCTCATTACTAATTTGGGAAGATGCACATATTTCATTGTCACATGCCTTGTAAAAATTCATAAAATTGTTACTGGGCAACTGACGAGTAACACAGTTTCAGAGCAGATTTCCCTTGCGGTTTTTGCTATTTTCGGCCAAATAATTTCGGCTGCTGAACAATCGGTGCATCCCTAGTAAATACGTCATTGCGTCGCCATATCATTGATAATATCATTGCAATATGACACTTTTTTATCATGTCAAAATTTCTACCGGTATTATCGTGGATGGTATGATATGGCACACCCCTAATTCATTCATTTATTGATTCTCACATTAATTATTTTCATTAATTCTCACATTAATTAGTTAATTCGTTTATTCATTTACCTACGCATTCATTCATTTATTGATTGTCAAAATGATTCATTCTGTCATTCATTCACAAGTTGATTGTCACATTGATTTTTTTGTTCACTCACACATTAATTCATTTTTTAATTCTCACACACTCATTCATTTATTAATTCTCATATTGATTCTTTCATTCCCCTTCTCAACTCACTCACGCATTTAGTCATTTATTAATTTCCATATTGATTTGTTTGTTAATTCACTCATGCACCCATCCATTTGATGCTTACATTGATTCATTTGTTTATTTACTCATGCATTCATTTACTTAAAGATTCATTTGTTCACACACACACACACACACACACACACACACACACTAATTCACTGATTCTGTCCTCCTCAGATCCTGAGGTGTGGTTCCTCGAGAATGATCATTTAATGGTGACTAAGACGAGAGAGGAAGGCACGATCCCATGTCTGGTGACAAATCCCTCGATAAATGTCACGCTGTACGAGAGAGACTCAGAGATAATGGTGGAGGGTTCGTATAACCCCAGCGTGGGCTTCACTGCCGCCCTGGAGGACAGAACCTACAAATGCAAAGGAGAGCTGAACGGAGAGGAGAAAGAGTCTATCGGCTACTACGTCTTCAGTATATTTGGTACCTTTGCATTTGGATCCAGTGCTCTTTTTATACTATTAAAAGGGTATTTTTTGCTCAAATGTTGCTTCTTTTATTGCTTCTCAGCAGACTTACTGGAATATGTAAACATTCTTAAACCAAGATACATTTACTTGATAAACAAAATGACTTGCGATATTCTTGTTTTCTGGTAAATCTAATAATATGAAACGATTTTTGCTAAATTCAGGGGGAAACATGATTATTGTTCTGACCCCACTGGAACATCATAATTGATGATAATTTTAAAGACTTTTTTAATGAAACATGATTAAAAATGAAAAAGACTTTTTGTAGTGTATTCAGCTCAATTTATTTCAGTGATGATTCAAATCAGTTCAATAATGGAGTCAGTGTTGCAAAGTCCATCAACTATGAAACAAATTCAGTTTTAGTAAAGCAAGTAATTAATTTTTTATTATTTTTTATTTTTATTTTTTTTATTTTTTTGCATTGTTGTCTTGTTTTCCAGTACAAAGATTTAAACATTCTCAAATCAAGATACATTAACTTGCCTTATTTCTTGTTTTCTGGGGGAAAATAATAATGAATTAAAATAATGAATATAATTTTTACCTAAACCAAGAAAAATATCTGCCAGTTTAAAATATCTTAGTTTATTTATTTATTTGAATCGAGTTTATTTTTCTGAGCCCACTGGCAGATATTTGTTCTTGTTTTAAGCAAAAACAAGCATTTTATTTCAGAGTTGGAGAAAGGATTTTCATATTTGTCCTATACTGCACATACAGTATGGTCTACTAATGCTTTAATACTACAGACATTTATTATTGTATTACCATTCATGTATCAACATTACAGGCAATTATTTGCTGTTTTGAGTTAAAACGCTCACCATTTTCTTTTCATTTGTATTTGTGAGATGGTTAAATCATGGAGAGAGTCCATGTGTTGCACATCTGTGTCATCATTAATCGGACAGAGTCTCTCATAAACACATCAGATGATTTGTTTTCTATCAAACAATAGCCGTTTTTGTTCTTTCTTTCACACACATGGCTTCAGCTCCCGAGGCTCTGGATCCCTACATCAACGCCTCCAAAACAGTCCTGAAACAGGGTGAGACGCTGAACATCAACTGCACCGTTCACGGCGTGGAGCTCGTCTACTTCTCCTGGGACTTTCCCCACAAAGACGTGAGTGGGCTCAACTCGTTGTTTTCATTATTTTCTCGAGCACTTAGTGCTCCCGTGAGAAGCTCCACATGTTGAAATGAGCTCAAGATGCGCGCCCACACCTTCATGAGGAACACGTGTTTTTATTAAGAGATAAATCAAAAAACGATGGGGAAAGAAGTGAAAGGTTTAAAAAAGACACCAGAGCAGAGATTGTAGTTCTAGTTTATGCACATTAGCAGAATGAATATCACCCCATTTTTGTTGTTAATTTCTGAAAACAGATGAAATCAGTCTGAGGTGGTTTGCTGGTTTTGACCGCCCACTGAACTGGTTTACGCTAGTCAGGTTTGCTGGTTTTAGAGGGGTCAGTTAACTTGGTAAAATCATGGGTTTGATTTCCTTGAACATTTTCTTCCTCAGTATTTTTGTCTTGTTTTCCAGTACAAATATCTAAACATTCATAAATCAAGATATATGAGAAGCAAAATGACTTTTTGACAAGTATAAAGATATAAAGTCAAGTTCTCTGATTTGTTTGTTTTGTTTTTTCAAAATTATGCTTAAAACAATTAAAATATATCTGCCAATGGGGTGTGAAAAATAATCTTGTTTTGCTTTTATTTCTCTGACGTCTTTCTTGTTTTAAGCATAAACTTACTTAATTTTAATACATTTTGCAGAAACAAAATCTTAAGTCATTTTGCTTTTGAAGTAAATCTTATTTTAAGGATGTTTAGATATTTGTACTGGAAAACAAGTCAAAAATACTGAGTAAGAAGATAAATTTTGCTGTGAATGCAATGCAATTGCTTTGGATAAAAGTGCCTGCCAAATAATTAAATGTAAATGCACACCAGAGTAAAAAGTTAAGCAGGTTTTGGGACAAAAAAGTCTGTTTTTGTATATTATATTTTTGAGGTAATTAGTAATACATATTCTAATTATTCTGAATTTGTTTTGATAAATGAAAAAAAAAACATTTAACATTAAAATATTTTTATTTATTTATATTATATAATTAAAATATTTCAAATAATTTAAAAAAATATTAAATTAAATTTAAAAAAAATATTTTTTAAAAATAGAATGTTTATATGATTTAAAAAAAAAAAAAAAAAGTAATGGAGAAGTTGATTTCTGACACTGAAACCCCAAATGTTTTGCCCCTCAGGTGGGAGACATTGAGCCCTTGACTGACGTCCTGTCGTCCATGAGCATGCGGTCCTGTCTCAACATCACAGACGTGTCTCTGGCCAGATCAGGACAATATGTTTGTCACGTGCATGAGGGTGTGCAGGACCAGAGAGCTTCAGCCAGTATTAACATCACTGTTCTGGGTAAGAGCTGCAGATGCATCACATAGTATAGCATAAAGTCTGGCTACTCAAATCAGTGAAAGTCAACAACAGGGTTATTATAGTGAATTAAAACTAAAACCATGAAAACCTTTCATTACATGAAAAAACTTTAAATAAAAAAAAAAGTAAATTATATTTTTAATTTTAATTCAGTTATTTTATTTCAGCAACATTTCTTATTTTCATTTAGTTTAAATTGATGTATTAAAATAACTAAAACTAAAACTGAAATAAAAATTAATAAAAACCATATAGACCTATAAAAAACAGGGTTATTGTAGTTAACTAAAATTTAAACCATGAAAAAAGGTTCAATACATGAAGTGAAAAAAAAATAAAAAACTTAAATTATTTAATTTAATTTATATTTAATAAATATATCATAAATATAAAAAAATATGTTTTACTGTTTTACTATTAAATTATTCTTAATTAATTTATTTCAGCTAGTTGCCTATTTTCATTTAGTTTAACTTGATGAACTAAAATAACTAAAACTAAAACTGAAACAAATAATAAAAACTATATGAATAAAAAACTAAAATAACAAAAATGACTAAATTTTAACTGAAATTAAAATGAAAACTAATATAAAATATTATTTAAAAAATGATACTAAATTTTTTTAAGGTAAGTGGTTGCAAACAATTTATTTTAGAAAAAGTAAATTCAATGAATCATTTTTTTCAGTGTAGTATCCCAATGATACTAAAATAACACTAGTCAGCACATTTTTTGGAGCTTTCCGGTAAAAGCAGAGCTGTATGAAGAGTGGCCTTCATCATCTGAGCTGTAAAATCTGGGTGGCGTGTTTTCAATGATGCTTTGATGCAAACCTTAATTAAATAAACAGCTGTCTGTTTAAAACAAGAGCTCAGTCTCACAGCATCTCCTGTGATGGTGTTTGCTCTCTTAATGGGGAAAAAGCTGCGTGTGAATGAGACCTTCTGCTGAAGGAAGGAGTTATGTTTATGTTTGACATGATGAAGCCACAGCCGTACACAGAAACCCTGGAGGAGCGCAGACCAGAGTCACAGGAACTGACTGTAGATCAATGCGGATCTTTGTTCAAGTGTCCGCAGCACTTACACACACACACACACACACACAGGATGCAGCGACTGCAGGCAGGCCTTTATGAAGAAAGTGCTTTTAGCACCTGAACGTTTCGATTACGATCTATCAGCCGCCAGCGAGAGCTCACTTATGGAATATTAAATAGATTATGTAGAAAGATGAGCAAGCAAAACTCATTCTGTCCTGCTTATAAGATGTCATAATTTGATACACTAGCTTTCAAAAGTTTAGGGTCGGTGAGATTTTTAATGCTTTTAAAGTGTTTTATGCTCACAGAGGCTGCAATTATTTGATTAAACAATACCGTAAAAGTAATAAAAATGTCAAATCTTATTATTATTTAAAGTAGCTGTTTTCTATGTTAATATATTGTAACGTGTAATTTATTCTTGTGATCAAAGCTGAATTTTCAGCATCATACTACAGTCTTCAGTGTCACATGATCCTTCAGAAATCATTCTAATATGCTGATTTGCTGCTCAAGAAACATTTTCGAGTATTATCAATGTTGAAAACAGTTGTGCTGATTCATATTTTTGTAGAAACTGAGAAACGAAGAGAAAATTCTTTGATGAATTGAAAGTTCAAAAGAACAGCGTTTATTTGAAATCTAAATTTTTTGTAACATTATAAATGTTGTACTGTCACTTTAAATCAATTTAATGCATCCTTGCTGAATAAAAATATACATTTCTTAAAAAAAGATTATGGCTCATCCCAAAACTTTTGAACAATAATATATATATAATAATAAGTTGTCCATATTGACAAGAATTAGTACTACTGTTGGTCATGGTTAGTATTAAACTTCAGTGTAAGTCATCCTGATCATTTGTGTTAACCATATTTTCATGTCTGTCTGTAGAGAAAGGGTTCGTGGCTCTTTCTTCACATCTGGACAGGAACGTCTCGGCGCAGCTCGGAGAAAACGTGGAGCTGAAGGTGGAGATGGAGGCGTATCCCAAACCCAGCGTCCAGTGGACTAAAGACGGCGCTGCTATCAGAGGACACAGCACCAGACAGGAACATGAGACCCGGTAATGATGCTCTCAACACACCCCCTCTGTTAAACAACACTCAACCTCTCCACGGGATCTCAGACTCTGTGTGCTCCGGATCTGCTGCAGGTTTGTCAGCACACTGACCCTGGTCAGGATCCGACTGGAGCAGATGGGTCTCTACACCGTCAGTGTCCAAAACCAAGATGACTTTAAAGAGATGACCTTTGACCTAGAGGTGAAAGGTGAGACAGTTTGACATCTATTTACACACCACCCCCATTTCCTGAAAACAGACCCCTGTTTAGGTCTGGACCAAGAATAACACCAGCTGCTGGGATTACTGTGAAACCATTCACTAAATTGAATTGAATTTTATTTTATTCAGTTTTTGGTCATTAATTCAAATTTATTGACCAAATATTTATGTTTACTATTTAATTTGTTTAATTTAATTTTATGTTCAATTTGAGTTGAATGACCAAATATTTATGTTTAATATTTAATTGTGACCCTGGACCACAAAACCAGTCTTAAGTCGCTGGGGTATATTTATAGCAATAGCCAAAAATACATTGTATGGGTCAAAATGATTGATTTTTCTTTTATGCCAAAAATCATTAGGATATTAAGTAAAGATCATGTTCCATGAAGATATTTTGTAAATTTCCTACTACAAATATGTCAAAACTTAATTGTTGATTAGTAATATGCATTGCTAAGAACTTCATTTGGACAACTTTAAAGGCGAATTTCTCAGTATTTTGATTTTTTGCACCCTCAAATTCCAGATTTTCAAATAGTTGTATCTCGGCCAAATATTGTCCGATCCTAACAAATACATCAATGGAAAGCTTATTTATTCAGCTTTCAGATGATGTATAAATCTCAATTTCGAAAAATTGACCCTTATGACTGGTTTTGTGGTCCAGGGTCACAATTTGTTTAATTTAATTTAATGTAATTTAATATTTAACAAAATTTAGTTACATTTAATTACATATGTAATGTAATATTTAAATAGTTTAATTAAAACTATAATTTATTTTTATAATTAATTTTACTTCATTTAATGTTAAGTGTTTAATTTATTCTGATATTTAATGTAATATTTAATTAGTTAATTTAGTGTAATTAAATGTTTAACAAAATATTTAGTTTGTTTAATTTAATTAAATATGTAATGTAATATTTAATTAGTTGAATTACAATTTTAATTTATTTCTATTTATTTTATTTATTTGATAATTAATTTTACTTTATTTAATATTTAAATTGTTGATTTTATTTTAATATTTCAGTTGTTTAATGTAATTAAAATGTAACAATTAGTTTAATTTAATTTCAATGAATTTATTTGATAATTAATTTTACTTAATTATATATTTTTTATAGTTTATTTTAATATTTCATTTGTTTAAATTAAACAAATGAAATGTTAAAATAATGTAATTAAAATGTAACAAAATATTATTATTTTTTATTTAATTAAATATGTAATTTAATATTTAATTAGTTTAACCTAATTTTTAATGTATTTATATGATAATTAATTTAATATTTTAATAGTTTAATTTAATATTTAACATATTATTTAATTCATTTTATATATTTAAATATGTCATTTTATACTTAATTTGTTTAATTTAGTATAATTTAATATTTAATTCAATATTTAATTCATTTTAACTAAATGTTATTTAATATTTAACTCTGTTAAATTAACTTAATATTTAATTCAATATTTAATTTGTTTAATTTAATTAATAAACAAATATATTACTCATTACTTGTATTTAAAAATGACTGTTCACCTTGAAGCTTCTTGATCAGTTATTTATTCTGTGAGGTTTTGTCTGTGTTATTGTTGTTGACTGATGTCACTTCCTGTCTCTGTAGTTCCTCCTCAGATAACTGAACTCTCTGACCATCAGCTGCTGGGTAAGAAGCACGCGGTCACCTGTGTGGCGGAGGGAGTGCCGTCTCCCAGCATTCAATGGTTCAGCTGTGACAGCATGCCCAAGTAATGACACACCTTCATCATCATCATCATCATCATCATGAATGCATCTTATATGAATCTGTGTATTTGTTAGGCTTCCACTAAGGTGAGCAGCACATACCGTGTTTAGCATATGAGATGCGATACTAGATTATCAGCCAACATTTTTAAAATATTTCCCCTTTAATGACTCTCATTCATATTTAATACGAGCTGTTTGCGAGATGAGTAAATATAAAGCTGATGAGTTTGCACAGCACTCAGAAAGCATTACAATAAACACACACATCAGCGTAATGAAGGCAAGCAGTCGATCAGGTTGGGTCTGTCCATCATCCAAACACTGTGCACATGCTGATTAAAACAGCAAAGAGCTGCACAGAAATACTTCTATATGAATAATATATAGCACACATGCTGTAATAGCCATTAGTGCACACCTCTCCTGTCACAGCACACTTCCTTCATGGGTGCAGCACACTTATGAGGGCCCAGAATTAACATATATAATGCATGTATATTATTGGGTGTGTTTGTTCTGGTTTGTAAATGGTCTTTGTGCTTTTTATAAAAGTACATATTATATAAAGTATTCAGATTTAAATTTTTCATGTGTTGGGTAGATTGATATTGGCATGGCATAATACTCAGTATTTGCAGTATGTAACCATTGTATACACAAAATGTACACACATTGCCAGATGACCTACTATATTTGTTATATCCATATATATATATATATATATATATATATATATATATATATATATATATATATATATATATATATACAGGTGCATCTCAGTGAATTAGAATGTCGTGGAAAAGTTCATTTATTTTAGTAATTCAACTCAAATTGTGACACTCGTGTATTAAATAAATTCAGTGCACACAGACTGAAGTAGTTTAAGTCTTTGGTTCTTTTAATTGTGATGATTTTGGCTCACATTTAACAAAAACCCACCAATTCACTATCTCAACAAATTAGAATATGGTGACATGCCAATCAGCTAATCAACTCAAAACACCTGCAAAGGTTTCCTGAGCTTTCAAAATGGTTACACAATAGCCTATACAATCATGGGGAAGACTGCTGATCTGACAGTTGTCCAGAAGACAATCATTGACACCCTCCACTTCATAAGACCAATAAAAAAAAAAAAAAACATTTTTTAGTGAATTGTTGGCCTTCTGGAAAGTATGTTCATTTACTGTATATGTACTCAATACTTGATAGGGGCTCCTTTTGCTTTAATTACTGCCTCAGTTCAGTGTGGCATGGAGGTGATCAGTCTGTGGCACTGCTGAGGTAGTATGGAAGCCCAGGTTTCTTTGACAGTGGCCTTCAGCTCATCTGCATTGTTGGGTCTGGTGTCTCTCATCTTCCACTTGACAATACCCCATAGATTCTCTATGAGGTTCAGGTCTGGTGAGTTTTCTGGCCAGTCAAGCATACCAATACTATGCTCATTTAACCAACTTTTGGTGCTTTTGGCAGTGTGGGCAGGTGCCATATCCTACTGGAAAATGAAATCAGCATCTCCATAAAGCTTGTCAGCAGAAGGAAGCATGAAGTGCTCTAAAATGTCCTGGTAAACGGCTGCGTTGACTGTGGACTTCAGAAAACACAATGGACCAACACCAGCAGATGAAATGGCAGCCCAATTCATCACTGACTGTGGAAACTTCACACTGGGCTTCAAGCAGCTTGGATTCTGTGCCTCTCCAGTCTTCCTCCAGACTCTGGGACCTTGATTTCCAAATGAAATGCAAAATTTACTTTTATCTGAAAAGAGGACTTTGGACCACTGAGCAACAGTCCAGTTTTTTTTTCTCCTTAGCCCAGGTAAGATGCTTCTGACATTGTTTCTGTTTCAGAAGTGGCTTGGTAGCCCTTTTCCTGAAGACGTCTGAGCGTGGTGACTCTTGATCACTGACTCCAGCTTCAGTCCACTCCTTGTGAAGCTCTCCCAAATGTTTGAATCAGCTTTGTTTGACAGTATTCTCAAGCTTGTGGTCATCGCTGTTGCTCGTGCACCTTTTCCTACCCCATTTCTTCCTTCCAATCAACTTTTCACTTAATATGCTTTGATACAGCACTCTGTGAACAGCCAACCATTAAGTAATGACCTTCTGTGACTTACCCTCTTTGTGGAGGGTGTCAATGATTGTCTTCTGGACAACTGTCAGATCAGCAGTCTTCCCCATGATTGTATAGGCTATTGTGTAACTATTTTGAAGGTTCAGGAAACCTTTGCAGGTGTTTTGAGTTGATTAGCTGATTGGCATGTCACCATATTCTAATTTGTTGAGATAGTGAATTGGTGGGTTTAGTTAAATGTGAGCCAAAATCATCACAATTAAAAGAACCAAAGACTTAAACTACTTCAGTCCGTGTGCATTGAATTTATTTAATACACAGGTTTCACAATTTGAGTTGAGTTAGTGAAATAAATGAACTTTTCCACAACATTCTAATTCATTGAGATGCACCTGTGTATATATATATGTATATATGTATATGTATATGTATATATATATATATGTATATATATGTATGTATATATATGTATGTATATATATGTATGTATATATATGTATGTATATATATATGTATGTATATATATGTATGTATATATATATGTATGTATATATATGTATGTATATATATATGTATGTATATGTGTGTATATATGTATATATATGTGTATATATATGTATATATATGTATGTGTGTGTGTGTGTGTGTATTTATTCATTTGTTTATTTATTTACTTATATTTAATTTCTCTTTAATTTTTGGATAATTTATTTGCCTTTGTTTAATTTTTAATTATTTGCTAAAATGTGCAGAATACAACCAGAATACGATAAAATAAATATTTTATTGTGTGTATGTATACGTATATTTATATATTATATAATATATATAAGCTTATACTGAACGTAAAATGTAATGTAACAATAAATATTTCTCACAAGAAAAACTGGACAAAAACGGTAATATATGTACTTATGTTTAATTTTTGGATAATTTATTTACCTTTGTTTAATATTTAGTTTGTTTAATTTAATATTTAATGTGATTAATTAATGTAATTAACTAAAATACTAAAATTGAAAAAAAAGTCTAACTATTAAAATATTAAATGAAGTCAAATTAATTATTAAATAAATAATTAAAAAGTTAAACTAATTAAATAATAAATTACATATGTAATTTAATTTTCAATTTATTTATTTGCTTATAATTTTTTCTTCATTTATTATGTTAATAGATTAATTTAATTTAATATTTTATTTGTTTAATGAAATTTGATATTAAATATAATAAATATATATTTTCTAACAGAAAATGGAAGAAACACTGCAAATATATGTTCATATGTATGTTTTATATATATATATATATATATATATATATATATATATATATATATATATGTATATATATAATTATTTTTTTTTTCCTTAAGTAGGTAGTGTGCAGTATATACTGTACAGTATGCAGTAATCAGTACACTAGTATTCCTGTCTGGTGTCATCAGGTGCAGTAACAGAAGTGTGGCGTGGAGCCCCCTAGTGGAGGATCCTGAGAAAGTCAGCATCCAGACTAACATCAGCTACAACATCACACGCAAGATCCACCAGGTGCACAGTCAGGTGACTCTCCTGCGGCCGCAGCTGCTCACCATCCGCTGCGAGGCCCGCAACGAGAGAGGAGCTCGAGCCCGAGACATCAGACTGGTCAACAGCAGTGAGTGTCGTGTGTGTGTGTGTGTGTGTGTGTGTGTGTGTGTCTGCGTGTGTGTGTGTGTGTGTGTGTGTGTGTGTGTGTGTGTGTGTGTGTGTGTGTGTGTGTGTGTGTGTGAGAGGGTGTTAAAGGCTCTTTGTGAATGTGTGAAATGAGGATCTGTTGAATGGAGCAGCACCCGTGGAGATCAAACACAGAGTGACTTTGGCTGTAATGCCATGATCCTCCAGGACTGCTTTCATTAGCTCCTTGAATGTGGCGTGAAACCCGTTGAGCTCATTGAGAACCTGATACTGGTTCAGCCGTGAGAAAAACCAGAAACACAAACACCTGCCAAAGCTGCGGGAAACACTTCTTATTGACTCTGTATATGAGGCCACAGTCTTATATATGAGCTGGGCCGCCTTAATATAAAGTCAACATGAGCCTTCTGTCTTGTCCCGCTTTACTTTAATAACTTTACATATTTTAATGTAAAATGGATATTCAATGAGAAAAAAAGTAGCACTGGACATGATTAAATAGTGAAACCTATCCATTCTTTTTTTTCATTTTATTTTATTTTGTTATGTTTTGTTTTGTTTTGTTTTATTATAAATAAACAACGTAAAATCAATGTATTTTTTCTTTTTATTTAAAAAAATACTTGTTTCCCATTTATTGATTGATTGGATAGTGAAACATGTCTCTATATGACAAGTGATTGAAAATGTAAAAATTTAATTTTTTTTATTTTATTTTATTTTTATTTATTTATAGCATAAAAGTGATATGCTATAAAAGTGAAATGATATTTATAGCTCAAGAGATAGAAAATACACACAAAAATTTTATTAAATTTAATTGTATTTATTTTATATTTTATTTTATTTTACTTTATTTATAATATAACTGACATATGACATGTAACCATAATTGAAAATACAAAAATTTTGCTCAATTTAAACAAAAATAATATCATAATAAATAAATTTATTTTTTCGTTTTATTAAAAAAAAAATACTTGGTGCCCCTTTAAGCATCCTTTATTAATTTATAGTTTATTTATTGAAAATAATGCTTCAGCTATGAGAATCAGTATTTAATGAGTTTTAATGAAGATTTTGAGCTGATAAAAGCTGTGTTTTCTGTCCAGCGTTTTTTTCTCAGGTGGCCGTTCTGGCCGCAGTCTTAGCGCTGGTGGTCATCGCCATCATCTCCATCATCATCCTCATCGCTGTGTGGAGGAAGGTCAGTGACCTCACATCCTGTCTGTCTGTCTGTCTGAGACTTAGCATTTAGATTTAACATTACTGAACTGGAACTCCATGTTGTTTTCCCTGCAGAAGCCACGCTATGAAATCAGGTGGAAGGTGATCGAATCGGTCAGTTTGGATGGACATGAATACATCTACGTCGACCCCATTCACCTTCCATATGACCTGGCCTGGGAGATGCCACGGGACAGTCTGGTGCTGGGTGAGAGCAGGGCACACTTACTGTAGCCTAGAGTCTTTTATAAACACTCAGATAAAAGCTTTTCCTGTGAAAAATACCAGATTATCTTAAAGGTGACATATTATGAAAATCTGAATTTTTCCATGTTTAAGTGCTATTAACGGGTCCCCGGTGCATCTATCAACCCAGAAAACGTGAAAAAGATAGAAAGAAGAAAATTTTTTGGTAAGCCTTTCTCTGCAAGCTTGTGAAAAAAACGAACCGCTCAGATTTCGCTCCCCCTGTGACGTAGAAAGAGGATTTTATTATAATATTACCGCCCCTTAATCTACAAGTTTCCACGCACAGCGCAGGCATTGTGTTTTCGCAAGAGACAATGGTGTACCAGTTCTAACGCCATTGCGAAAGCTCGAGCAAAGCATGCTAACTGCACTGACGAGCACAGAACACTATTTAAAGTTCCAGCCTCAGAGGAGACAAGACGATTTATTGATTTATTTACTGTATATTACACTACTGCCACACAGATCTAATATAAATATGTGACCCTGGACCACAAAACCTGTCATAAGGGTCAATTTTTTAATTGAGATTTATACATCAAATGAAAGCTGAATAAATAAGTGTTCCATTGATGTATGGTTTGTTAGGATAGGACAATATTTGGCCGAGATACAACTGTTTTAAAATCTGGAATCTGAGGGTGCAAAAAAATCTAAATATTGGGGAAATCTCCTTTAAAGTTGTCCAGATTAAGTCATTAGCAATACATATTACTAATCAAAAATTAAGTTTTGATATATTTACGGTAGGAAATTTACAAAATATCTTCATGGAACATGATCTTTATTTAATATCCTAATGATTTTTGTCATAAAAGAAAAATCAATAATTTTGACCCATACAATGTATTGTTGGCTATTGCTACAAATATACCAGTGCGACTTGTGACTGGTTTTGTGCTCCAGGGTCACATATGCGATTTCTTTCCCAGCTGTTTACTTTCACAGACATAACCGACTGTTTTTGTAACTCATGTGTGTTTTTAACATAAACTTGTGTGTGTGTTTGACAGTTTAAGCGCAATAAGACATGAAAGAGAACTTAGTTTATTACTCACATGCCATGTGACAACCGCTTTCTGTGTGTGCTCAGAAAATCGTACATCAGAAGTTCAAACTGATATGGCTTTAAAACGCGTGGTTTCAGCGTGATACACATGATAATCAAAACCAAACAGATCAGGGTTGCCAGGTTTTCACAACAAACCCGCCCAATTGCTACTCAAAACTAGCCCAAAACTAGCCCAATCGCGTTTCGAGGGGGGTCCCTCATTAAAAATCACGTTCTGGGTGGATAAAATACACGTTTTTTTGTCGGGGTTCCCCTGGTAAATTCACATTTCAGGAGCAAAATATGACATTATTGGGGTCGCTTCAACCCGCGGACATCAAAAACAATCTGCGGCAACAGTGTTAAAGTAGCCCAACTTGGCAACACTGAAAGTGATGTTTTTTTAGCAAAATATCAGAGATACGAGATACAGCCCTATTCTGGAAAAGGGGGCGGGGAGCAGCAGCTCATTTGCATTTAAAGAGACATGCACGAAACCAGCATGTTTATGCTTCTACTCAAAATAGGCATTTTCAAAATGATCTATGGGGTATTTTGAGCTTAACTTCACGGATGCATTCTGGGGACACCTGAGACTTATATTACATATTGTAAAAAGGGCCATAATAGGTCTCCTTTAACAACTATTTAGCAGCTGTCTAGCAAAAGCTTAAAACACCCGTGTCCATGTGTTTCTGTACTGAAATGTGTGTGTTTCTTCAGGTCGGACGCTGGGATCTGGAGCGTTTGGGCGTGTTGTTGAGGCGACGGCGTATGGTCTCGGCCGTTCCCAATCCGCCACTAAAGTGGCAGTGAAAATGCTGAAATGTGCGTGTGAGACACTCAGTTACACACGTATGTGAGTGTGATTGATAGTTGTAGTTAATCATGTTGTCTGCTCACTTCAGCGACGGCTCGGAGGAGCGAGACTCAAGCTCTGATGTCTGAACTCAAGATCATGAGTCATCTGGGTCCTCACCTCAACATTGTCAACTTGCTGGGCGCCTGTACCAAACACGGTGAGGGGGTTAAGCAGTCGAACTAGACGTTTGAAGCTGCTGAACTACTTGGATCAAACATTTTGATGTGTTCTTTTCAGGTTTGTTGCATATTGTGTATTTATTTAATTGCTCTGCAGGTCCGCTGTATCTGGTGACAGAATACTGCCGCTATGGAGATCTGGTTGACTATCTGCACAGGAACAAGCACAGCTTCCTCCAGTACTACGCTGACAAGAACCACATCGCCAACGGCAGCCAGATCTGTAACGACAGCAATGTGCCGACCGGGAAAGAGTAAGCGTGCAATACGGACAAATGAACATTTGATTTCATTCTTCTATTGCACATATCAGTCAAGTTTAGAAGAATTACGATTTTTTTAAAGTTTTTGAAAGAAGTCTCTTCTGCCCATTTATTTGATTAAAAATACAGTAAAAATTGTGAAATATTATTACAATTTAAAATAACTGTTGCCTATGTGAATATTTTAAAATGTAATTTATTTGTTTGTGGAAACCATAATACATTACTATCCAAAAGTTTGAAAATTAATACTTTTATTCATCAAGGATGCATTAAATTGATCAAAAGTGACCGTAAGGTATTTATAATGTTACAAAAGATTTCTATTTCTAATAAATGATGTTCTTTTGAACTTTCTATTCATCAAAGAATCCTGAAAAATAAAATGTTTCACAGTTTACACTAAAATATGATTAAACTGACTTGGAACTACCTGTGCATTAAACAGTATTCAGACAGACCATGGAATAAATTAAAATATATTTGCATAGAAAACAGCTATTTAATTAATAATAATTTTAACTGTTTTACTGTATTAAAATAAATGCAGAAATGGTGAGCAGAAGAGGCTTTTTTAACAAATCTTAAATATACCAAAGTTTTACCGGTAGTGTATGTTTAAAATGAACATGAAATACTATGGTAAATATCAATCATGCTCAACTGTAGAATGTGATGAAGTAAGCCAATGTAATCAGGTCATATATCTGTGCTCTGCAGATACGTGTCGTTTGGCAGCGAGTGTGATGGAGGATATATGGACATGACCAAAGACGAGCAGACTGAATACGTGCCGATGCAGGAGCTCATGGACACCATCAAGTACGCAGATATCCAGCCATCACCCTACGAGTCTCCTTACCAGCAAGACATCAACCAGGAACAAGGTACATACTCAACCCGCTGTCTGCTGACCTTCAGATCAGCTACAGCTACAAGCCTTTCAAAGCTCTACGTTACTGTGATTTTACCACATTTAATCAGTCTTCTTACAACAGCATCTACAGCAACCACCCAGAAAACCTTAAATATCTATATAAAATTATAAATTGAATACTGTATATTCACTTGAGAAGCAAAATGATATACATTTGAATGGCACATTGACCGATTTGAATGACACAAAATGACACATTAAATCTTGCTTTAGTTAAAGTGCTAAAATAACTGAAACTAATAAATAAAAGTTAACAAATACTATAGAGATATATTTAAAAAAAAATTAAATGACAAAAATAGACAAAAAAATATTACGGAAACTTTATCTTAATTTAATGACAGAAATAAAATCTTATTCAAAATATTAACATAAAAATATTTAAATTAACTGAGTTTATGCTTAAAAAGGGGAAAAATCTGTCCATGGGATTAGAAAAATATACTTGTTATATTTTTGCATTAGTATTATTTTGGCAGATATAGTTGTTCATGTTTTAAGCATAAATTCATTAAAAAAAAAAAAAATTTATTTTCAGTCACTTCGAGAGGTATGTATATATATATTTATTTATATATATAAAATAAATGTAATCTGAAATAAAATAGAAAAACTGTAATAAATATAATCTGCAATAAAATATAAAAACTGGAACTTATTTCATTTTAGCTAGCTGCTAGAGCAACATTTTTCATTTTAATTAAGTTGATGTACTGAAATAACTAAAAAATGCTAAATTAATAAATGTTATAGAGATGTATAAAAACTATTAAAATGAAAAAAAAAACACAACAGAATTACTAAAATATAAAAATAAAATCTAATTCAAAATATTAAAATATTAAGTGACTTGATTCTTAAAACAGGAATAAAATGTCAGTGGGTTAAGAAAAATAAAGTTGTTTTCCTTTTGAATTAAGATTATTTTTTGACCCCAATGACAAATATAGTATTTGTCATTGCTTTATACATAAACACAAAGTTATCAGAACTTTATAATAAAAAAAATACCATGGCACTGCATGTATTTTGCGTTTGTAATCAGATCAAATGAGTGTGTGTTTATCACAGGTCACAGAGTGGATCGGTCTCTGGTCATCAGTGATTCTCCGGTTCTGAGCTACACTGATCTCGTGGGATTCAGTTATCAGGTGGCCAAAGGCATGGAGTTCCTGGCCTCAAAGAACGTGAGTGTCTGTCACACACACACACACACATACCCACACACGCACACATCTAAATGAGCACATATGTTAGACTTCTGTTGTTTAATATTAAGCCTACAGACAGACTGAAATATTTAAACTGGAAAAAAATAATGTTCTTCCTCAGTATTTCTGTCTTTTTTTTTTTTTCAGTACAAATATCCAAACATTATTAAATAATTTACTTGAGACAAAAAAAATACTTGCAATATTAAGACTTAAATGAAGTGAGTTTATGATTAAAACAAGAACAAATATCTGACAATGGGGTTAGAAAAATAAACTTGTTTTCCTTTTGAATTAAGTCTATTTTTCTGCCCCCGTTTATGTATTTATTTGTTTATTTGTATGTTTTAACCATAAACTCACTTCATTTTGAGAAAAAAAAATAAAATTGATATTAATAAAGTCATTTTGCTTCTAAAGCAAATTCATCTTAATTTACAAATGTTTACTTCTAATGGAAAACAAGACAAAAATAATTTTTTCTAAAATATTATTATTATTATTATTATTTATTTTTTTTATTTATTTATTTATTTATTTTTTGCAGTCCAGTCAATGGATTCACTTAGACAATGTAGAAAAGCAATGTAATTCACATAAAATGAACAGTAAAAATACAGAACACAGAAATAATTGTTTAAACTAAATTTAGTACATTAAACATTTTTATAACAATTACCTTCTTGACTATAAATGTATTTATACACTTTAAAACATTTCAGCGCATTTCACAGTCTGTCTCCACAAATTTATATTATCTTCATTTCATATCAATCCAGGATAAGTCGTAGTGTTGCACATTTTACTAGGCTGCTTGCAATGCTGAAAATAAAATCTGTAACACAAGACACAAGATAAAATGAAGAGTGGAAGAATGTGTTGGGCTGACTGTAGATGATGGCAATAGCTAGTAAAACTGCTGACCTGCCATTTCTAAGCATTAGACCTAAAATTATAACATTAATCCAATTACTCACCTTCCACCCAAAAGAGTCTGTCATGCAGGTTTTATTATAAACTCACATCACCATCTACTGTCGGAAATGGGAAATGCATCCCTAGTAAGCTGACTAATCTTCATCTTTGAAGTAATAAATAAAACATCTTTCTGTCTGTCTGTCTGTCAGTGTGTGCATCGGGATCTGGCAGCGAGAAACGTCTTGATCTGTGAGGGCAAACTGGCCAAGATCTGTGACTTTGGACTGGCCAGAGACATCATGCATGACAACAACTACATCTCCAAAGGCAGCGTACGTACATCCGGTGGTTTCTACTGTCTCTACGACTGTAATAAAGCACAATAAAATCAACACATTCAATCAAACACACTCTGATGCTGACTGAAGAGACTGTGTGTTTGTCCACAGACATTTCTTCCTCTGAAGTGGATGGCACCAGAGAGCATCTTTCATAACCTGTACACCACGCTGAGTGACGTCTGGTCCTACGGCATCTTACTGTGGGAGATTTTCACTCTGGGTCAGTCCGTTCGCTTATTATTTCTCCATAATGTCTATGCATTCAAGCTACTGTGCAAATAAACGTTAAATGTTAATCTCCCAAATAAAAATTTTAAATAATGCATGTTTTAGCAGAAATGTGTGTTCTGAGCAAGCATGGGTTTAATTTTCACGGGAATGCATGCATTGAAAACATGTATAGATTGAATGCACTGTAAGTCACTTTGGATAAGGCATCTGCTAAATGCATAAATCAGGTTTTTTTTGTTAATTAAAACTAAAACTAAAACCATAAAACTTTTTTGTTACTTAAAATAAAATAGAACAACTTTTTTAATTGTATCAACATTTCTCATTTTCATTTAGTTTAAATTGAAGTACTAAAATAACTCATATGAATAAATAAAAATTAATAAACACCATAGAGATATTAAAAATAATAATAAAAATTACAAAAACACACAACAAAATTACTACATTTTTAACTAAAATATATAGAAAGTATGAAATCTTATTTAAAAAAAAAAAAAAAAAAAAAATTTTGCTAGTATATGATTGATACTAAAATAACACTGATATAAATGTAATGTAATGTAAATGACTTTTACTTTTGGGCAGCCAGAGTTGTATACATGTAATATTTTAGTTTAACTTAACTAAAATTGAAATAAAAATATTATAAAAACACAAAAAAAAAGCACATTTACTTAAACTTTAAAATGAAAACATAAACATAAAAACAAAATCAAAATCATAATAAAAACTGTCATAGTATCTCAGTTACGCTAAAATAACACTATTAATCTGTGTTAACATTAATAAAAAATACAACTGTTCATTGTTAGTTCATGTTAGCTCAGGAGCATTAAATAATATAACATAACAGATACAACTTTTGATTTTAACAGCGTAATAAAAGTTTAGATAAACATTAACTAAGATTAAAATATGCTTTAGAAGTATTTTTTATTGTTAGTTCATATTAATGTAATTAACTAATGCAATTAATTGAACAACTGAAACCTTATTGTAAAGTGTTATTAATTCTTTCATAAGTAATGTTTGTTTTAAAGAGATTTAAAACAATTCATTTTAAACACAAGCGCTAACTGTTGAATCAGTATAAAACTAAAGCATCTGTTCTTTTTCTCCCAGATTTTCTGTTTTTTTGAAACTTGAAAAGCTGTGTTTATTGGTGATTTTGTGTGTGATTTTGCAGGAGGAACCCCGTATCCAGACCTGCCCATGAACGAGTTGTTTTACAGCGCTCTGAAAAGAGGATACCGCATGACCAAACCCTCGTACGCCTCCGACGACATGTATGTTTCACTGCGTTTACTACTGACCTGAATGAAACATACAGGCTGCATGCTTATTATTGCACATACGCTTCAGTTGTATATTCGTACAGTAAATAACTCTTAAGAACAGTAACAGGCAAGTTTGTTTTAAAAAAGAGATTCTGGAAAATTTCTTGTGGCTTTTGTGAATGAATGAGGGTGGATTTGGAGTAAATGCTGGTGGGTTTGTTCCTCTGCAGTTATGAAGTCATGAGGAAATGTTGGGATGAGAAGTTCGAGAAGCGTCCCGAGTTCTCCTTTCTGGTGCACACCATGGGGAACATGCTGTCAGACGGATATAAAAAGGTTTCCTTTATGTTCCTTGTTTTATTTCCATGGCTACTGCATAGATTTGCAAAGAAATTCTAATTGAAATATTAATTTTCTCAGTAATTCTGTTTTGATGATTGTTGCTCAGGAACATGCACAAAAATGCATGAACTGAAATTGAAATTAATGAATTATCCATTCAAATGGGAGTGATTTTTAACTTACAAATGAGAAACATACTGACACATTTTAAACAAATCTTCTGTTATGATATGAATAAACTGTAAAAGTAAAGGTTGGAGAGAAATTTGTAATTGCAATATTCCTACTAAACCTTTTTTCTAAACATCATTCTCTGGTGACAACCAGGATTATTAAGTAAAACTATTTACAAAAATGTTACTTGAAATAAAACTAACATTAAATGAAATATTAAAAAAACTAATATTTCAGTTAGTTGACACAAATATTTTTCATTTTCGTTTAGTTTAACTTAAAGTACTTAAATAACTAAAACTGAATAAACTAAAATTAATAAATAAAATTTAGTAAACTATTTGGACATGGATAAAAATGACAAAAACACACAACAAAATGACTAAAACTTTTAAATTTAAGACAGAAAATATAAAAATAAAATTTTTAAAATATTAACAAAAACTATAATAGTATATTAATGATACAAACCAATTCCGAAACAACCGAGCATCCACAGAAAAACACGAAATATTCTCCATTAACTTTAACCAATCAAAAAATCGACTGGGATTCGGGAACCTCTCTGAGTTCTCACTTTGTGTCCCTGAGTCATAATACACACAAATGCTCTCTGTTTTATTTAAATGACACACACAAAACACAAAAACACCTTTTATAAACCAATTTCAAAATTGTATTGAATGTGTAATTTGTTAAACGTGATGAAATCATCTAATACCATTAAAATGAAGTGTTTGTACAATATGCGCTCTTTTATTTATTTGTAGGGCTTGTTTTGTTTGGTTTATAAGATTTCAAGCAAATAAGAGTCTTTTTAACTACAGCTGTTCCTTTTTATTATACAAATGTGTCATGAAATGTCTACAAATGTATAAAACTGATTTGAGTCGAGGTAAAAGCATAGATTCATTAAAGCATCCTCTTGTGTCTCCTCAGAAATACTCTCAGGTCAGCGACAGCTTTCTGAAGAGCGATCACCCTGCGGTGGCCCGTGTGAAGCCGCGTGTCCCGTCTCCATTCCCGAACACCTTCCCTCCTCAGTCTCCGTCCTCAGATCCGAGCCCAAACCCGACCCCACGCCCGCAGGCTGACGGAGTGACCGCCGATGCTCCGCACAACGAGTACATCATCCCCATCCCCGATCCCAAGCCCGAGGAGGAGAACCAGGACGAGCCGGTGCTGATGGAAATCCCCTCGAGGTAACGCTGACTTCCTGTGTGCTCAAAAATAAATCAGACGATTATAAACCACAGAGGATGAAGGAAAGATGAGCCATCACCTCTTCCTCTTCCTTACACAGGGGATCACTTCTCTTTTTATTTAAAAAAAATTATGATTAGTCTGTTCATCTGTGCCAGTGGGGCAATTTTAACATGAGAATGAGAGCATGTACTTAAACTGTGATTTATTCATGTATTGATTTTACATTTATTCATTTGGCAACATATGTATTTATGATATAAATTTGTTGTGTTTTCAGTGTTTTTTATAAATTATATTTATAAATTATGATAATTTAATATGATAAAATGTAATATAAATGTAATATTAATATATAATTTATTTTAGATTTATTCATTTTATCAAGCAACAAGCATATTATAAAAAATATTGATTAATAATGTCTATCTATCTATCTATCTATCTATCTATCTATCTATCTATCTATCTATCTATCTATCTGTCTATCAATATAATATATTTATAATATAATAGTGTTATACAAAGTTGTATTTTTTATTAATTAATTTGTTAATACTATAATAAATATTATCAATATTTATATAATATGATAAAATGGAAAGTATATTTAATATAAATAAAATTAATTTGATGAATTATCAGAATATTTATCTATTTAATATATAATATAATATAATATAATATAATATAATATAATATAATATAATATAATATAATATATAATATGGTCCCACTTTGTGTCCCTAATACCTGTGTACTTACATAGTAACTAGATGTGTACGTAGTATGTAACCACAATGTAAGTACACATTGGTACATAGTATCTACAGCTCTAATGTTTGTGTAACTACACCAGGCACGTGCACACATAGACATAAAAGGGGGCTTGAGCACCTGCCCTTTTTCTTCCTCGAGAGAAAGTGCCCTTTTTTTCTGGGGAGTTTTTTTTTTTTTTTTTTTTAAATAAATGAATATATGTATATTTGTATGCGTGTGTGTGTTTCTGTTTGAGCACAGCTTTCCCTGTCAAACAAATAAAAAGTCAAAATATCTGGTCGGGTCGGGAAATATTGAGATTGTCGAGTTCCGATGCCGTTCTCCCTTCCGCGTCTCCGCGCAGCACAGCGGTGTAGCACACACTGATCAGCTGCACATCACAGTCACAGACAGACAGAGAGCTGCAGAAGTGAAGCCCTCCCTCCCTTTCTAGTTTTGTTTGTCTTGCTGTGGAAGTGAGTGGTGATGAACAAAAGACTAAACTACCTGTGCCTCGAATTTACAGCTAATTATCCAAAAGACTAAAGGCAAAATATAGTTAATTTTTTGCTAACATCCAAGACTCAGCTACCATGTAAGTTAGCTAAAGTTTAGCTGAGGCAATAGGAAGTCTAGTAGGTTGGACCAGTGCGCGTTCTTTCACTGCATGATTCAGTTTATTAAAATGCATTTAGAATGATCACAAAATTCAAGATATGGGTGCAGAAATGTGTGTATATATATATATATATATATATATATATATATGTATATATATGTATGTGTGTGTGTGTGTGTGTGTATATCATATAGTTAATCAGTATCACTCGAAGACTGATGTTTTTTCCACCAAAAAGCAACATGATTACAAATGTGATATTTACTTTATAGCAGTTCAATAAACAAGAATTTAATATTAAGACACTTACGTTTTAGACACAATATTGACTGTTTTTGCTCTATTTCTCCAACAAATATAATTCCAATTTGTGTCTCTGAGCAGCATGACACTGTTTTGTTCCTGAATGAATCAACCGTTTAAATGATTTGGTTCAGTCGCAATGATTCACTTATTAACGGTGACTTGCTGCCACCTAATGACAGTTTTAATTTCACATTTATAGTATCTTTTATTTATTTATTTACTTATTTATTTATTTTTTAATAATTTCAAATATCGGTATTCAACATTTTATGTTTAAAATATCAAAACAGTATTAATGCATTTGTAACTGCAGGTTAAAGCATTCATGCCTTAAACATTCCTGCATTAAACAGTGTGTAAATGCGTCTAAATGCCACTTCAGATGCAGCTTCTGTGTTTTCTCTGCATTGCAAAGATTAATTTTGTCAATACTGATTTAATTTGCTTGGTAACAGCCCAAATGACTTATTATTCTAATTGACTGATTCAATTTAAGAATTTGACTCAAAAGATGATGCACACTTTTAGAAAAAAGGGCTTTATAAGGTAAAAATGCCCATAAAAGGTAAAAAAAAAATTAATAAATAAAATGTTTAAACTTATTGGAAAAGATTAATTTCTATCACTGCTGTGAACTGATTACCTCACAAAATATGAAGAATATCAAAAACTTTAGGAGTCAGCTGTCCATGGTAGTCCTTAAGATACCAGCACAATAACACACTCAGCAAAATATCGTCTAATTATCATTATCGATAAAATCCCAGAAAATATTGAGATATATTTTTGTCAATATCGCACACCACTATTATATTTAACGTTTTGTTTAGAAAAATTTTAAATATATATGAAAAGTGCCCTTTTTTCCTCTTGAGCCCCTGCCCCTCAAAATGTCTGTGCACGTCCCTGAACTACACATATGTAACAACCCACTCAATGGTATGTGTAAGTACAAATGTGTAACAGGACATTGGTAACACATACCACATACCATTCTGAGGGTTGTTACGTTACAGAAATATTAGAGCTGTAGATACTATGTACCAATGTGTACTTACACTGTGGTTACATACTACGTACACATCTAGTTACTATGTAAGTACACAGGTATTAGGGACACATTATAAAGTGGGACTAATATAATATAATATAATATAATATAATTGTAACATATAATTTCACATTAACAATGAATCTGTTCCAGTGATGTTTGACAATGACAGTGTGACGCAATACTTGGTCTCAATTTTCGATACTGTTTTGTCATCTTGTTTTATATTACATTTACTTCATTAGAAGAATTAATAACTTTTCTTTGAAGAGCTTGTCATCTATATGAATGTAAAAATGACTTTGCTACAGTAATGAACCAGAAGTCTTTTTTCTTAAAGAATGTGCTCATTGTTAACGGCTCCTCCTTCATAACACTGTGTGTGAGAGTATGTGTGTGTGTTATTGTGATGTTAAAGGTGTTCTTCGTCTCTCTTCTAAAGCTCGTTAAGTTCTGACGAGGAGACGGTTTCCATGGAAACCCCGAGCACCGAACCCGAGCGCGAGGAGCTGCTGCCAGATCATTCTGGAACTCCAGAGGTGGAGGAGAGCTTCCTGTGACACACTCCTGCTTCCTGTCATCATCAAGTAATTTTGATGTACATTTTGTGCAGATTTTTTTATCAAATGCATCAGAATGATATGCTAGATTCCTCTTGTGCTCTTAAAGACCGACCAGTTTTACTTTGTTTTTGTATTCTTTTTTACTAAAGTGGTATTATAAACTGCAGAAGGCAAAGCTACAGTCAGCTGATATGTATGTTAGTTGGGTTACTTTTTGTGTTAAAATCATTCTCAGCATTTTTGAAATTAAGTGCATATTTCATTTCTATATTCAGACAGCAATCTGTGACTTTTGATTTTAACTTTAGACTTTTTTTTGTCAAGATTCTTGAAGCAAACTTGCACTTTAATGTTTATGAATAATTGAAGCAAATAGATTATACACGTGATTATTTGTGATTTCATTTTCTATTTTTACACTCTGTAAAGGGAAACGACAGAACCACGGAAGCCCGTTTCCACCACTGATTAAAAATAAATAAATGTAATTGCGACTTTTTATCTCAAAATTTCAGGCAATTCTGAGAAAAAAAAACACAAACTCAGAATTCTGACTTGCTTTCTTGCAATTTTGATTTTTTTTCTCTGAATTCTCAGTGTACTTTTATCGCTGTTTGGACTTTTCTTCTCAGAATTCTGAGGGTTTTTTTTTTTCATTTCCTCCACAGAATAAACAATAAAAAAGATCGTTGCAATTCGGACTTTTTCTTCACAAATGTGAGTTTATATATCACAGTTCTGACTTTGCGATTATGAGTTTCTTACAATTCAGAGTTTTTAAATACAATTATGAGCTTGTATCTCGCATTTCCGATTTTTTTCTTTTGCAATTGTAAGTTGATGTGTTCTTCACAATTACAAGTTTGTCTCACAATTCTGACTTTTTCCCTCACAATTATGAGTCTACATCACATAATTTAAATTTTTTCTCACAAATGCAAGTTATAAACTTTTTTTTTTTTCTCAGAATTTACATCGAGCAGTTTTGACAAAAAGTCAGAATTGTAAAAATGTCACAACTGTGAGATAAAGTCGCAGTTATCTTTTTTATTATTCTGTGGGAAACAAGCTTCTGTTCACAACGCAATGTTTTTATGTTTTGTGCAGCTGCAGAATCAAGCTGTTCAGTGTGTGCTTCATACTAACAGTATATCTGAATGACTGTTAGAAAGTGTATCTGAATGACTCATGGTACAAAAGAAAAACATCATTTAGCTGATGTTTTTTCATCCAAAGTATTTTACATTCGAGATCATTTAACCTGCTCTTGGCAGTTGTCTTACACTGGCATGAAACTTTACATGGGGTCAAGGCATTTCATCTTCAAATTATTAGTTCAATATCATCCACACTTAATATAACCAAACACAGGTGTTCATAAAGGCTTCATCTTGTCTGTTTGTCTTGTTTTTCTTGATTTTAACTGTAGACATTCATATGTATGCACAAGGCCTTATTAAATTGCACATTTCCGTACATATATCACATAGTAAAGTTACACACTCTAAGGTACCAAAGCTTTACGTATGTTTACAGGTATATTTTTGTATAGATATTTTGTACATTGCTCTTTTACACATTCTATGTACGATCAAAAATAAAAACTGTGATAAAGTCTGTAATCATCTGTCTGTTGGTCTTTATAAAGCTCAGTTGTTGCTCTTTCATGGCTCAGGAGATCTAATGGTGATATTAGTTACGCTCTACAGTATCAACTTTGCCCCAGAAACACTTTAGCAAGAGTCTCAGTTTGCTCTTAATTTAGTGTCGTTACTGTCTGAGAAACGATTGAGATTAACGAGAGCTGTATGATTTTCATTTTTTATTGGTTTATCATAACTCACGAGTCACGACTCTGCATCATGGTTATTACTAGAAACGAAAACTATTTAAAACTAATTTTATATACTTAATATAAATAAATATATATATATATATATATATATATATGTATGTAAAGTGCCTTGCGAAAGTATTCATACCCCTTCATTTTTTTCACGTTTTATGTTGCTGCCTTATGTTAAACTGCTTTTAAATGACTATTTTTCCACATCAGTCTATACTCCATACACCATAATGGTAAAGCAAAAAACAGGTTTTTAACATCTTCACAAATTTATTAAAAATAAAAAACTTATATGATTCCATTGCGTAAGTATTCATACCCTTATCTGGGACAGTTGGAATTTAGCTCAGGAGCATTCATATTGCTTGTAGTTGTTACTACACTTCAAGTGAAGTTAATCTGTGGCAAATTCAATTGAATGGGTATGATTTGGAAAGGCACACATGTCTTAACAAAAGGTCTAACAGCTAATAATGCATATCAGAGCAAAAACCAAGCCCTGAGGTCCAAATAACTGCCTGTAGAGCTCAGAAACAGGGTTGCATCAAGCCACACATCTGGGGAAGAGTTGAGAAAAAAATTCTGCTTCACTGAAGGTTCACAGAAGCATGTAGTCTCTGTTACCCTTAATGGAAGACGTTTGAAACAACCAGGACTCTTCCTAGAGCTGGCCTCCTGGCCAAACTGAGCAACTGATGGAGAAGGGCTTTGGTTGGTGTGGTGACCAAGAACCTGATGGTCACTCTAGTTGAGCTCCATGATCATATGTGGAGACAGGAGAAACCTACAGAAGGACAAACATCACTGCAACATTCCACCGATCTGGGCTTTATGCCGGTGTGGCAAGACTCAATCCTCTCTTCTGTGTAGACACATGAAAACACACTTAGAATTTGCGAAAAAAAAAGCACCTAAAGGACCCTCAGACTGTGAGAAACAAGATTCTCTGGTTTGATGAACCTCAATTCCAAACATCATGTTTGAAGGAAACCAGGCACTGCTCATCACCTGCAGAGCACCATCCCAAAAGTAAAGTGTGCTGGTAGCAGCCTCGTGCTGTGGGGCTGTTTTTCAGCGGCAGGGACTGAGGGACTCGTCAGAGTAGAAGAAAAGCTCAATGCATCAAAATATTGAGATAGCCTTAATAAAAACCCAGTGCAGAGCATTCAGAACCTCAGACTGGGCAGAAGGTTTACCTTCCAACAGGACAATGGACTTAAACGCACAGCAAGAGTGGTTTATAGACAACTCTGTGAATGTCCTTGAGTGGCCCAGCCACAGCCTGAGCTTGAACCCAATCAAATAATTCTGGAGAAACTTGAAAATGTGCATCTGTCTCCATCCAACCTGACAGAGCTTGAGAGGTGAAGAGGTGAGGAGAAGAATAGCAGATAATTACCAAATGCTGATAAGCAAAGCTTGTCGCATCAAACAAAAAAGGCTTGAGGCTGTAAAGGTGCTTCAGCTATATATTTAGTTAAGGGTATGGATTCTTATGAAATGTACTTATTTCAGTTTTTTTTTTTTTAATAAATTTACGAAGTTGTGACAATTCTGTTTTTGCTTTGTCAATATGGTGTACGAAGTGTAGATTGATGTGGGAAGAAAAGTAATTTAAAGGAGTTTAACATAAGACAGCAACATAAAAAAAAAACATGAAAAAAAATGAAGGGGTATGAATACTTTCGCAAGGCACTGTATAAACACACACACACAAACACATACACTTATATAAATGTTGGCAGCTACCTGAAATAGGTTTACACTGAAGCACTAAAATAAATGAATAAAAATAATCTTATGACTCAACATTAGTGTTGTTACTATTAACTGAAACTGAAATAAAAATAAAAAAATATATATTTTTTAAATATATAAACACTAAATAAAACTAAAATTGGAAAATAAATTAACCATAGATAGGGTCTAATTGAAAAAAAACTTAAAAGTGCAATTCAAAATGACAAAAAATGCAAAATTAAAGTACAAAAAAGCTACTTCAAAATATTCATAAAAACTACAATAAATACTAAATTGAACAAAAACTGTCTGTCAAACTAATACTGTAATGTTTTAGACAAATAAATCCTTGTTTGTCATTAAGATCTAATTTCAGTACATCTCACTGAAGACCTTTGAGATTAATGTGAGTTTAATGTGAGTGCACTGGAAATCATGTATTTCCTTCTGCAGACAAAAGCAACAGAAAAAGCTTTCAAGTGAACAGAATCAATTATGGGCAAATACAGCTGGAGTCTTTCTTCATGTGATATTAAAAGAAGCTGTTGATGACCTGTTGTTCACTTGTAAACACTGATCATGTGGCTGAATGAACACTGGAGCGATTTGTTCAGGAAGTCACGGAGAGACTCCTGCCTTCTCAATGACCAGGGTTCACATTCGTTTCACTTGAGTACCGCGGTGTAGACGCAAAACCCAACGATTCAGCTTCAGATCGGAGATCATCGACACACAGCAGGAGCTCTGATGAAGATCTTCTCATCTCAATCTTTGGACATTTGCTGACACTCAGGTAAAACTTTTTTTTTTTTCCCTTATAAAAATGATCAAGAAAAAAATATCTGTCCATGGGTTAAGAAAGATAATCCTGTTGGTTTTTCTTGTTTCAAGCATAAACTATTTTTAAACTAAAACTATTAAAAACATTTTTGTTCACAGAAATAAAGCAAAAATAAAATATAAATATTGATGAAAAACAAAAATTTGATTTTTTTTCAAATAACTGAAATAAATTCACATTAAAAACTAAAATTACTAACTGGAAATAAAAACTAAATAAAAATAAATTTTAATCTAAAACTTTGGAGCTTCTCTAAAACTTAAAAAACATGATTTTCTTACTTGGTATTTTTGGCTTTTCCAGTACAAATATCTAGAAATCAAGATACATTTACTTGAGATGCACAACAATATACAATATTAAGTCTTGTTTTCTTATAAAAATGATCAGTGAGCTTATGCTTAAAACAAGAAAAAAAAAATATCAATGAGTTTAGAAAAATAATTTTGTTGATTTTTCTGACCACATATTTTTATTTTAAATGTAAACTCACTTAATTTTGATAAGTTTTTCTGAAAACAAGATTTAAAAATGATAATTTTTAGATTATTCACTAAATGCATCTTGATTTAAAAATGTTTAGATATTTGAACTGTAAAACACACACACACACACACAAAACAACTTAGTTTGCTTGTGATATTTGGGTTCACTGAATTTTGATCTACTTGATTTTTGTACACACTAATAGACTTAATCTTCACAAAATGTTTCTTTTTGATGGTGTTTCTAGGATTTTTGCTCGCCCAGCTGATTTGCTGCTGCTGTCATATCCTGTCAGACAGAAATGAGAAGTCTGTGTTGAAGGACCAAAGGATCAGTCCTTATTTCCTCTGAGACGCTGAAGACTGATGAACTATTGAACAGGAGCCGCTTGGAGATGTTTGCGCTCCTGTTCGTCTGTGGAATGCTGTTCACTCAAGCTCAGGGTAAGAAAATCAGCGCTCATCTTACTGTAAGACCAAAAATACAGAGGAGATCTAGCTCACTTCTCAGTTATTTCTCTTAGAAGGCAAATGGAGACCATTGCTGAAGTCCTACATGTATCTCCTCTAGAGTTTCAGAAGAATCTCAACAAATGTCTCAAATTGTGCTCAGGTTTAGAGATACAAAGTCTGCATTCAAAAATCAGAGCTCAAACATTTCTCACCAGATGATCTTCACATTCATTTTATGTGATCCCAGCTAATAGGGAACATTCTCACAACGTTCACTAATGTTTTATAAACGTTAGGACAAAACATTATCAAAGCAGTTTATGGAACATTCTTATGACTCAATTAATATTTGATATACATTCTCATTACACTGAGAGAAACGTTCTTATAACAACATTCTGGAACATTCTCATGAGGTTATTTTTACTTGATGAACATTCTAAGAACTGTTTTGTAACCTTTAAATAACATTATAAGTAACGTTATAAGTACAACAAGAAAACTAGACATTAACATTCTTTAAATATTTTAAATAAACATTCAACTTTATATTTTAGGTTAAAAAAATTATTAGAACGTAACCTTTATATAATGTTATCATGAAAACTGGACATTTTAACGTTCTCAGAATATTCAAAATAAAGTTCAAGTAACGTTATTTTTGGATAAAAATAAAATTAGTAGAACATTGTGGGAAATGTTTTTGTAACCTTTAAATAATGTTATAATTACGACAGGAAAACTGGACATTTTAATGTTTTAAAAACATTTCAAAACAATGTTCCAGTATATGTTCCATACGTTCCATTTTGCTAATGTTCACATTAAGTTATAAAAACGGTATTTTATGAATGTTAAATGAACTTAAATGTATTTTTTTTAATTCTTCTATTTTATCATTTTGCGAATGTTAGTTCTCTGAAAATTCTGAAACAAGTAGTAACATTAGACCAAAAAGTTCCACAAACGGCGTATACTGTATATAATGTTTTTAAGCTAATGTTTTGAGAACATTAGCTTACTAAAAGACCACAGAACTTTGAAAGAACATTCTATTACTGTTACTGGCAGAACTTTAGTTCACACCTTTAAGAGAACCTTGCCACAATGTTTTAAGAACGTTCACCATTAGCTGGGTAGTGACTCATTTGGGTCTGATTTTAATTCTTTTAAGAGAAACATCTGAGACAGATTTGAAACTAAAATGAGATGTAACTCTCCATTAAATCTTCAAAACTATAAAAAGCTGCCACATGAAGAATCAAGTGTACTTTTTGCTTGTTTTTATATGAATGTGAAATGGTTCTTGATTTGGTTCTTGTCTGTATCTCTGCAGATGTTTGTTTCTCGATGTTTCTGAAATGGGTTCAGAGGCAGAATTGACATGTTGATTTTTGTCCCAAAAGTTCAGATATTGAACTGTACAGTGATAATATGATGCTGATATTAATGTTGAATTATTGTTCAATATCCTTTTGCATTTATGAGTGATATTGATGAAAACTCTAGAGATCTGAGGAGAGTTCAGTCAGTTATCATGTGTGCAGCGTTGTTGGGTTTGGATTTACTGAGGTTCTTCTGTGCATTATAAGTCCAGTTATACTCAATTTGGGGCTTTTTATGAGTTTTATTATTTTTAATGCAACTTGTTAGATGTCTGCGAGCACAGTGTGAGTTCTCTAAATATTCTTATTCGGGAAAACAGAGAAATATAATTAAAGATTACAATAACATTGAGTAAAAGTGCATGGTGTCGTTTCTCAATATTTCTGTCTTGTTTTCCAGTGCAAATATCTAAACAGTCTTAAATCAAGATACATTTACTTGAGATGCAAAATGACTTTAAGCCTTTTTTTTTTTTTTAACAAAATGTAAAAAAAAAAAATTATTATTATTATAATTGATTAAACAAGAACAGATATCTGCCAATGAAGTCAGTACTTGTTTTCCATTTAAATTAAGTTCGTGTTCTGACCCTTTTGGCAAATATTTATTCTTGCTTTAGTAATAAACAAACTTCTAATTCTGTGTAATTTTGCATCTCAAGTAAATGCATCTTAGATATTTGCACTAGAAAACAAGACAAATGAAGAGTTCAGATGCAAAAGCCTCTAAGTTCCGTCAGAAATTTTCTCCTAAAATTAGTATTTTTCTCAGGCTCCAGTGTTTATGTTTAGCTACTTCACTTTAATAGCAAAAAAAAACTATTCATTGCCATTAAAATGAAATTACTGAACCTACACATAGGAGCCTGATAAAAATGCTAATTTTAAAAGAACATTTTAAACAGCACTTAGAGGCTTTTGCATCTGAACTCTTCAAATATACTGAGGAAGAACATCAGTTTTTTCAGTCTGAAAATTAATCTGTAAATTAACTGATGTTAAATTCTCAGTGTAGCTTGTTGAAAAGTTTGAATATGATGGGGAAAAAAGTCTTAATGATTCCAGTTTGTGCTTCAGATAGGAAAACAGAAGTGAGAGGAGGATTGGGATGTTTGGGCTGATTGTGCAATGCAGATCACTGACTCTACATGTTCTCTCACCACACACACGCACGCACGCACACACACACACACACACACACACACACACACACACACACACACACACACACACACACACACACAGCTTTCATTTCTCTTCTCATCACTTCACCCTTCAGAACAGCACATTCACATTCAGCCTTTTCTTATTGGTGTTACACTGAGATGAAACCCGCACCGTTTCATGAGATCTGCTGTAAAGAGAGCCGGAGTGATGCTGTGTGTTTTGGTTTCAAAGGAATAGTTCACCCAAAAATGAACATTTGCTGAAAATGTCCTCACCCTCAGGCCATCTACGATGTGGATAAGTCATGAAAACAGATTTGGAGAATTGTAGCATTGAATGGGTGCCGTCAGAATGAGAGTCCAAACAGCTGATAAAAACATCACAGTAATCCAAAAGTAATCCATACCACTTCAGTTCATCAATTAATGACTTGTGAAGCGAAAAGCTGTGAGTTTTTAATAAATCCATAATCAAGACGTTTTAAACATTTTAAGCTTCTGGCTAAAATATGACTCCATAATTCATAACAATGCTTCCTGCAGTGAAAAAGTCCATCCCCTTTCGTCTTCTCACATCAAAATCCACCCAAATATACTGTTTTAGACTGTTTTTGAATGTAAACGGTGCTTAATCTGTGCAGATTTCGCTCCTGATTCAGACAAAACGACTTTTTTAGAAAGCAATATTATGGAATAAGGACTCATATTTTAGCAACAGTTTGAAGTTAAAAATATCCTGATGGATTTGTTTCTTACAAACATGCAGCTTTTCACGTCACAAGACTTTTAATGGATGAACTGGAGTGGTGTGGATTATTGTGATGTTTATATCAGCTGTTTGGACTCTCATTCTGACGGCACCCATTCACTACAGAGGAATCCACTGCTTAGCAAGCAATGTAATGCTAAATTTCTCCAAATCTGTTCTGATGAAGAAACAAACTCATTTACATCATGGATAGCCTGAGGATGAGGATATTTTTAGCAAATATTCATTTCTGACAAATCTGAAAGAACTTTGTAAACCAAGATATAGGTGGTATATAGATTTTGTATAAAAAATAAAAAATAAATAAAAAAAACAAGGGAACTAGTTAAGCTTACACTATTACAGTGAAAGGTTTGTGGTTTTACTGCAGGTAAATCTAGATTAAATATACAGAATATAATACTTCTTCAGCTATTTCTGTCCTGTTTCTCATATGATTTCAAATAGTATTCAATATAAAGTATGCAGTACACCAGAGTTTCAAACAGCTCATGCGCTGAATTCAAGTCAATTCACCTTTATTTATAGCACTTTTATAAATACAGATTATTTAAAGGCAGCTTCACAGAAATACACAGGAAAATAACAGTGTTGCAAAATTCAGCGATTATGAAATGACTCTGAGCTCTACAGAAAACAATAGTGTCAATATTCAGATCAATAAATGTCTTCTGTGGAAATCCAGAGGGATTGTGCAGCTGAGAATAGGAAACTGTAGGGTTTGATGTGGTTTGTCAGATAGAGGTGGATCTGTGAGGAGTTTCAGTAATCTATTGGTGAAATTTGTGGATGTCTGAGGTGATGAGAGGTCAAGAAAGTGTTCAAAATGTCATCATTGTGATTCACAAAACATCCATTGTTGCGAAACGATGAGATAAATTCTCATTTTCGTTTTACTGAATTTATATCTTGTTTTCTCTTATAATGAATATGGAGTAAACATCTTCTTAACCCTACTGTATCTTAACCCTACTTTTTAGCAAGTAAAAGGTCTTTTAGTTTAATTGTACAGTAAAAATCAAAGAGAATCAAATAAGATCATCAGGCTTTTGTTTGCAGAAGCTTTAGTTTCACCGTTCCTCAGTGGAGGAATGATCTTCCCAAACTTCTAAAACATCTTTTGAGGAACATTTATTTGTTCATCTCTGAATTGTCATTATATTGCATTGCATTATATGTTATTTCATCAAACTATGCATTTAAATATCTTACTAAGACATATTATTGGAGATATAGAGTGATGACTGATATTTACATCATTTTATGTAAGTATCTGCTATACTGTATACTGCTATACTCACTGATTTAAATTACAATCAGAATTTAATACTTTTTGTCCATAAAAATATCAGCATCTGCACTAAATTGCATATTTTTGCTCAGTCTGAGCCGCTGAATAAAATGAGCTGTTTTTTCCTCCATATTCTCACTATATCAGACTATACAAGTCATAAAAGCCCAATGGATCACATATGATACAAATGGCTGTTTTTTTGTTCAACAAGCTGTTCCTTTTCAAAAAATTTTCTGACTATTATTTCATATGTCAGGCTTTGCAGGTTAATCTTTCTGTCTGTGTTTTGATTGGCAGGTTGGTCTGAGCCGCGGATCAGACTGAACTCTGGAGCTCTGGTCGGTACGGACGTGATTCTTGATTCTGGTTCTCTTCTTCATCTGGTCTGTGAAGGTGACGGCCCGGTCACATGGCTTCCACGACTGGCCAAACACAAGCGTTTCATCTCCAAGGAGGTCGGAAACGTCCGCAGTTTCCATGTGGATAAAGCCATGGCAGATTTTACAGGAACATACAAATGCGTCTATATGAACGGAAATGGTTCAAACGAATCATCTTCGGTTCATGTGTTTGTCAGAGGTGAGTGAACACTTACAATGCTTTCATTTCTGCTTCTGAACTAAACATGCTTTAGAAATGCACAAACAAGATCTTGAAGAAGATGATCTGTGTTGGTTGCAGATCCCAAAATTCTCTTCGTCTCACCGAGTACGTCTCTGCGTTATGTGCGGAAAGAAGGTGAAGATCTGACGCTCCCGTGTCTTCTGACCGACCCTGACGCCACGGACTTCACCTTCCGCATGGATAACGGCTCAGCGGTGCCCTACGGCATGAACATGACCTTTGACCCCAAAAAGGGCGTCCTGATTCGCAACGTTCAGCCTGGATTTAACGCCGACTACGTTTGCAGTGCTAGAATCAGAGGGGTTGAGAAAGTGTCGAAGATATTCTCGATAAACGTCATTCAACGTGAGTTTCATTTAAACCCAAGTGTGCTTTCGTATGAATCAAAGAATAAAAGCTCCAGCCTGAAACATTTTAGAATTTTGTGATTTCACAAACTGTTCCAAAGACAAACATTGTCGAATTTCAAACAGCTGAAATCGCAAAATTTCTAAATGTTGCAGTTTATTATTTTGCTGAAAGAATAATGTACAACAGGCTTTGCCAAACTGGAGTTGATGAAAGCTAAAATGTCAACAACAAAAACAAATAAAATAAAATAACAATTAAAATAAATAATTCAAATTGAAATAAATAATTTTAAAATAAAAAACAACCAAAATGAGACAAAATTTTTATTTTTGAAATTATTGAAATATTGATTTAAAATCTCTTAATAATTGTAGGTACAAATTATATATATATATATATATATATATATATATATATATATATATATATATATATAGTTAAATATAAAATATTAATATATAGATATAAATTATATTTATATGTTTCTTTATTAAATATATAATTAATATTACATGTAATATTATTATTAAACATACAAGTAAATATTTAAGGTCAAAGGGATTCGGGTGACAAAAAAGTTTGTGAATCCCTGATGTACAAGATTCACTTCATCAAAACTATAACAAGACATTGAAGTTAATAAAAGCTACTCATTTAATAACTCTATTATGTAATCAAATGACAAAAACTAAGAATAAACTGAATAAATTGAAACATTTTAGAATTCAAAAAGGTTTAAGGGTTTTACGCCAAATGAATAATGGACAGCAGGGGTTTGATGAAAAACGTCTCGGTTACGTATGTAACCCTCGTTCCCTGAAGGAGGGAACGGAGACGTCACGTCGGATGACCGACGAAATTGGGATCTCGCCAGAGAGGCCAATCCACTTCGAGTGTAACTAAACGAGCCAATGGACATTGGCATGCGATTATTGCATCCAGCTGCCGCTGATCACAGCGTGAGCATAAGAGGCAGCTGATGCACCGCATCAATTATGTTTTCGCTGAGGAGCCGAGCCGGCGACCCGGCAGCTCAGCGGTGGTACAGCGACTGTGGCGACGGGACGTGACGTCTCCGTTCCCTCCTTCAGGGAACGAGGGTTACATACGTAACCGAGACGTTCCCCTTTCAGTCGGTCACTCCGAGTCACGTCGGATGACCGACGAAATTGGGATCCCTACCAAAGCGCCACAGGAGCTGCCCCTTCCAGTGCCCTGTGTAGGGCTCCTGACCCTTCCTATAAGGCAGACGATAGGACCGGGCTCTACACAGAGAAGGTCAACTACTGGTGTTCCTTGAGCAACCCAAACAGTAGGACTAGGATAACACTGGGAAGCGTGCCCTTCCACTTGGAAGAGGCACACTGCGGAGTCACCTCCTCCCAAAGGGGGTTTAAGTGACATTCAAACATGTGAAGTAACCCCGAAGGGCCCTATTGCACATGGAAGTCTCTGAGATGGCTCAGGCTGCATCTTTAGAGATGGCAGAACGTGGTCCGCCAGGGGAAACACGGCTCCAATAAGAATACCGTGGAATACACATATGGGATCCCGACAGGGTCTCTCATATGGGCACTAGCCTCGCACCAGATTTCAAGAATTCATTGGCTGAAGGCCTGGCGCCGGACGCTCCGCCGTGTCCGGACGCCGGAGTGCTGGAGGACTCAACAGGGTTTGCCTGGTTAAGGAACTCTCTGGAGAATTTAGGCGTAAGGACGCCGCAAGCCGACTCTGAGCCGGCCCTCTCAGTGCCACTACCCGTTTGAGGTGAGAACACAGGAGGAAACCGGTTCGACACGTAGGCTATAAAACCTAGCGAACGTGTTGGGAGTCGCCCAACCCGCAGCTCTACAGATGTCTGCTAGCGAGGCACCACGAGCCAGCGCCCAGGACGATGCGACACCCCTAGTGGAGTGAGCACGCAACCTGAGCGGGCAGGGCACACCTTGTGCTTCATAGGCCAAGGTGATGGCATCCACTATCCAGTGGGCCATCCTCTGCTTGGAGACAGCCTTCCCCTTCTGCTGTCCTCCGAAACAGACAAAGAGCTGTTCTGAGGTCCTGAAGCTCTGAGTTCTATCCACGTACTGACGCAGTGCGCGTACAGGACAGAGCAAAGCTAGGGCTGGGTCTGCCTCCTCCAAGGGCAGCGCTTGCAGGCTCACTACCTGGTCCCTGAAGGGCGTGGTAGGAACCTTGGGCACATAGCCGGGCCGGGGCCTCAGTGTTGCACTGGAGTCAGCCGGCCCAAACTCAAGGCACGACTCGTCGACCGAAAATGCCTGCAGGTCCCCCACCCTCTTGATTGAGGCCAATGCAGTCAGGAGTAGGGTTTTCATAGAAAGAAACTTCAACTCGACTGACTGCAATGGCTCAAAGGGGGCAGTTTGTAGGGCTCTTAGCACCAAAGCCAAATCCCAAGAGGGAAGGGAGGGAGGCCTCGGAGGATTTAACCTCCTGGCCCCCCTAAGAAACCTGACGACCAGATCGTGCTTCCCCACCGACCTCCCCTCTATGGGGTCGTGGTGGGCAGAAATAGCAGCAACATATACCTTAAGGGTGGAGGGGGACAGCCTACGCTCCAACCCTTGTTGCAAAAAGGAAAGCACGGCTCTGATCGAACATCTCCGGGGGTCCTCCTGGTAAGAGGAACACCATTCGACGAACAGGTTCCACTTCAGCGCATAGGCCCGTCTTGTGGACGGTGCTCGTGCTGAAGCGATAGTGAGCGCTACCTCCTGGGGCAGGTCACGTAGAACCTCCGCGTCCCGTCCAGGGACCACACATGAAGTTTCCACAAGTCTGGACGCGGGTGCCAGAGGGTGCCCCGTCTCTGAGAAAGCAGATCCTTCCTCAGAGGAATCGGCCAGGGAGGGGCTGTCGCGAGGAGCATGAGTTCCGGGAACCAGGTCCTGTTGGGCCAATATGGAGCCACTAACAGGACCTGCTCCTCGTCCTCCCTGATCTTGCACAATGTCTGTGCTAGCAGGCTCACTGGGGGAAACGCATACTTGCGCAAGCCCTGGGGCCAGCTGTGTGCCAGTGCATCCGTGCCGAGCGTTGCCTCGGACAGGGAGTAGAACCACTGGCAGTGGGTGGTTTCTGGAGATGCAAACAGGTCTACCTGAGCAACTCCGAACCGACTCCAAATCAGCTGGACCGCCTGGGGATGGAGTCTCCACTCCCCAGGAAGTGCCGCTCGAGACAGCTCGTCGGCCACCTGATTGAACACTCCTGGGATGTGGATGGCACGAAGGGACCTCAGATGCTTCTGACTCCAGAGGAGGAGGTGGCGGGCGAGTTGCGACATGCGACGGGAGCGCAAACCGCCTTGCCGGTTGATATAGGCAACGGTCGCAGTGTTGTCCGTACGGACCAGAACGTCCCTGCCCCGAAGGCGCCCTCTGAGGCGGCACAGGGCAAGGCGTACTGCCAGCAACTCGAGGCAATTGATATGCCAACGCAGAAGGGGGCCCGTCCAAACCCCTGATACTGCGTGCCCGTTGTACGTGGCACCCCAGCCGGTGGCCGAGGCATCCGTGAATACCACAGCATGCCTGGATACCTGCTCCAGGGGCACTCCTGCCCGAAGGAACGAAGGATCTGACCACGGGCTGAAGGTCTTGCGGCAGGCCGGTGTAATCTGAACCCGGTGAGTACCGCGTTTCCACGCCCACCTCGGGATTTGGCCATGGAGCCAGTGCTGAAGCGGTCTCATATGGAGCAGACCGAGCGGAACTATGGCCGCAGCTGCAGCCATATGCCCCAGGAGCCTCTGAAAGAGTTTCAGTGGGACCGCTGTCCTGCCTGATAAAGTCTTGAGGCAGTTCAGCACCGACTGAGCACGTTCCTGGGTGAGGCGTGCTGTCTGGTTGACCGAATCCAACTCCATGCCGAGAAAAGAGATCCTCTGCACTGGCACGAGTTGCTCTTTTCCCAATTGACCCGAAGGCCCAACTGGCTGAGGTGCCTGAGCACCAGGTCCCTGTGTGCGCACAACAGCTCTCGAGACTGTGCAAGTATGAGCCAGTCGTAGAGGTAGTTGAGAATGCGCACACCCCGTTCTCTCAGGGGAACAAGGGGCCGCCTCTGCGACTTTGGTGAAGACACGAGGCGAAAAGGGACAGCCGGAAGGGCAGGACCTTGTACTGATATGCCCGACCGTCGAACGCGAATCGCAGGAATGGCCTGTGTCGCGGGAGAATCGAAACATGAAAGTACGCGTCCTTCAGGTCGATTGCTGCAAACCAATCTAGGGGACGGACGCATCCAAGAATGCGTTTCTGCGTCAACATCTTGAACGGCATCTTGTGAAGTGCACGGTTCAAAACTCGCAGATCCAAGATCGGTCGTAACCCACCGCTTTTCTTGGGCACAATGAAGTAAGGGCTGTAAAACCCCGACCTCATATCGGCTGGAGGGACCGGCTCTATTGCATCCTTCGCCAGTAGGACTGCAATCTCCGCGAGCAAGACAGGGGCATCGACGGCTTTGACTGAAGTGAACCGGATGCCCCTGAACTTGGGGGGGACGCCGGGCGAACTGAATCGCATAGCCGAGTCTGATGGTCCGCAGGAGCCACCGGGACGGGCTGGGGAGCGCTAACCAGGCTCCGAGAGACCGCACCAGCGGGGCCAACGGGCCCACCGACATGCCCGCGGTGGGGCAGCGAGGTGGAACACAGGGACCGGCCCCAGGGCCTGTGACGGCCTGGCCTGTGACGGCAGGGGGCGGGGTCTGGGTGTGTAGTGTAGCACTCACCTGATTTCTCCTCGCGTGGGAGGAGACACAGGAACCCGGCTTGAGGCTTGTGACAGCCCGGCGTTTGACGACTTGAAGCGGGGACTGGAGTGCTACTGCCCTTACCTGGTTCCACGAATGGGCAGGAGGGGTGCTCTTGGGCAACCACCCGCTGCCTGCTGGCGAGAGAGGAGGAGGGAAGTGATCCTGTGATGCACGGATCACCACTCTCCTCCTCTTGAGACCCGGAGATTGAGGAGACCGCTCTTTACTGATGTTTTGGGTACCGCTGGCTGCTGGGCCAGCGGCGGAACAAAATGAACAAAAGATACTCCACCCGGCCCTCCTCCGGGGGAGGGAGTGGTGCAGTCACCATCTCCCGATGAGCAGTCTCCTCCATCTCTGGGTCGACCGTCCCAGGGCCTCTTGCACTTGCGCTTGCCGCCAGGTTTGGCGGGGGCCTGGACGGGCTGGGCGTCTTGCCTGCGACCAGCTCCACGACGCTGCCTGGTGAAGGCTGCTGCGGCTGCGCGGGAGCGGGGGCGGCCGCAGGGGGGCGCCCACGGCGACGAGCAGGCTGAGTGGCTGCAGCCGGAGTGGAAGCAGCAGGTTTCCTCCGGCGCATGATGTGTTTGCCTCAGTCTGCTTCTGGGCTGCCGAGAACTGCTGGGCAAAGCTCTCGACAGCGTCGCCGAAAGGGCCGGTCTGTGACACGGGAGCATTCAGGAACTGTACCTTCTCCTGCTCCTTCATGTCAGCGAGACACAGCCAGAGATGGCGCTCCTGGACATCGCACAACCCAGAGACTGTGCGGTCACCTTCGTCACTCGTAGCGCGAGGTCCGTCGCAGCACGCAGCTCATGTAGAACCGCCAGGTCGTGACCACCCTCGTGCAGGTCTTTCAGTGCTTTGGCCTGGTGGACCTGCAGCAACGCCATAGCGTGGAGGGCGGAAGCCGCCTCCCCACAGGCTCTATAAGCACTGCCAGTTAGACCTGACGAATACTTAGAGGCCCGTGAGGGGAGACACGGATCACCCCGCAGGGTGGAAGCGGCTGTTGGACACAGTTGCATGGCCACAGACCGTTCCACCGAGGGGATGCCCGCATACCCCAAAGCGGCTCCACCATCGAGGGTGGTGAGAGCGGAAGAACTACAAGATGTGTTTCGGGCAGTGAAAGGTGCCCTCCACAATCTTGTCAGCTCCTCATGCACTTCCGGAAAGAATGGCACCGGAGGGGGGCGCTGAGAACCAGCGCCACCCCCACCGAGGAACCACTCGCCCAGCCTCGAAGGATCGGGACACGGTGGCTTTTTAGGATTCCACACGAGCCCGACATTCTCGGCGGCCCGGGAAAGCATAGCCGTCATCTCTGGGTCTGGCACGGACAACGCTACCACACCCGAAGGGGGCAACGCAGCCGGGTCGTCATCCCCGGAGAGAGAGGGCCCGCCCTCCGATGCGGTGATCGACATCTGGTCGTCAGAGGGGGCACCGAAGGAAACGCGTGGCCAGCGCGCTCCTTCGGCAGCTCCACCGGCTGCGGAGTGCTTGAGGGGTGAGGAGCTCCACTTGGGGAAGCCCTCACCGTAATCCTCAAATCACCTCTAACTCCACCGGATCCAGTGTGCACGCCGGATCACGGCAGGCAGAGGGACTCTGCCATGTTTGACATAGCAGAGTCGCACTCCGAGATGGTCATGTCCCCGCAAGAAGAACATGAACCATCCACGAAAGCCACCTCAGCGTGCTGAATGCCCAGACACGTGAGGAAGCGATCGTGACCGTCCTGAGGCGCCAGGAAACGACCACACCCAGAAACGCACGGGTGAAAAGACATCTTTAAAAAGACGCGATCACCCGTATTGCTCTTTTAGAGAAATTGCTCTTTCAGAGAAATGCTCTTTTAGTGCTGAAGCACGCAGGGGAGCTGGCCACCACACACTCCTAGTGTGGCTGTCAGCAGGAAGACGATCTTTCTCTCCCGGACACCGTGACCACCGCTGCCGCGCCGTAACGCCCGCACTCGCTCGCAGAACACTCTCTTGGAAGGGAGAGCAGTAGCTTTAACCACTACCGCTCGGCTCCGAAGCGAAAGGATAATTGATGCGGTGCATCAGCTGCCTCTTATGCTCACGCTGTGATCAGCGGCAGCTGGATGCAATAATCGCATGCCAATGTCCATTGGCTCGTTTAGTTACACTCGAAGTGGATTGGTCTCTCTGGCGAGATCCCAATTTCGTCGGTCATCCGACGTGACTCGGAGTGACCGACTGAAAGGGGAACTAATAATCAATTAAATTGTAAAATAAATAAATTATTTTAAAAATTAAATTAAAATATTTTTTAAATTTTGAATTTAAAAATTTTGAAAAAATTAAATAATTTTACAAAATTTAATTAAACACTTAACAATTAAATAATTTATTTGTTTACCTGCCTGCCATTAACCAACATCAAAGAACCATGAACATGTGGATGTGTTATTGAAATGTTAAATTAAAATCTTAAGGGACTTATGTAAATATTAAATATTTAATTAATATTTTATGTATAAAATATTTATGAAATAGATATAACTATATATAATAAAATTAATTAATCAATATAAATATTAAATGTACCATTAATACTATACACACACACACACACACAAGTAATTGTTTTAGGTCAAAGGGATTTGGTTTGGGAATCCCTGATGCACAACATTCGCTGCATCAAAACTGTAACAAGACATTTAAGTTAATAAAAGCTGCTCATTTAATAACTCCTCTATACTTTTTTATTCAGGATTACGTTTTCCACCGTACGTGTTTCTGAAGAGAAGCGAGCATGTCAAACTGGTGGGAGAGAGATTTCAGATCAGCTGCACCACAAACAACCCCAACTTTTACTACAACGTCACATGGACGCACTCCTCTAGAACGGTACGACTGCATCAAATTATGACACAGCACAACTGTTTTCAACATTGACAATAATCAGAAATGTTTCTTGAGAAGCAAATCAGCATATTAGAATGATTTCTGAAGAATCATGTGACACTGAAGACTGGAGTAATGATGCTGAAAATTCAGCTTTGATCACAGCAATAAATTATATTTTATAATATATCCACCTAGAAAACACTGAATTTAAATAGAAATAATATTTCACAATATTACTATTTTTTACTGTATTTTTCATCAAATAAATGCAACCTTGTTGAGCAGAAGAGACTTGTTTTTCTCGGTTCATTCCCAGCTGCCCCGAGCAGAAGAGAAATCGACGATGGAAGGGGATCGTTTGGCCATCGAGAGCATCCTGATCATACCGGCTGTTCAGCTGTCTGATTCGGGTAACATCACCTGTACGGGTCAGAACGAGGCCGGAGCAAATAGCTCCACCACACAACTGCTGGTCGTGGGTGAGAAACGGAGAGCAATCACACTGTTACTTGATGGTGATAGATAAATAAATAAATAAATTAAATATTATTTATTTATTTAAATACATTTTATTTATTCTTAATTGCAGTTCATTTCCATATTAAAACACTCTGATTTGTGACAGACGAGCCGTACATTCGACTGTCCCCGATGCTCTCGTCTAAACTCACTCACCGCGGTCTGTCCATCGAGGTGAACGAAGGCGAAGATGTGGATCTGAGGGTTTTGATCGAAGCGTATCCACCGCTGATCTCACACCAGTGGGTGACTCCAACATCCCACAATGCCTCACTCCCAGAGAACAGGTTTTACAACTATAACGACAGGTCAGTCTAAAACACACGTGCCAGATTGACATATCTGTAAGCCCAATGCGAATGTTTTATTACGGGATATGTTGAGGTCACTGTGAGGGTTGTGAATCTATAGGTACGAGGCGCTGTTGTTCCTCAAGAGACTGAACTTCCAGGAAACCGGCCACTACACACTCTACGTCAACAGCAGCATGAAAAATGCCTCCATTACTTTTGATATTAAAATGTACAGTAAGTACAGTTGCAAATTATTCCAAAAATTATATTTTTATATTTTAATTCCATTTAGTTTAACATTTATTTAGTACATTTTTATATTTATTCATATATTATATTTGTATTTATTTTTAATTTTAATAAATAATAATTTATGTATTTAATTTGTTTATAATTATTTTTATTTTATTACATGTTCCAGATTAGATATTAAGTTAAGCTATACCAACAGCACACTCAGGCACTTCAGTTGTAAAAAGCAGAGGTTAAATTAACCTTTAAAATCATTCATATTTACATCAAATTTACATTAAACATTAAAACTTGTTTCTGTTAATATTATTTAATGAACTTCAGATCACATGAACTAACAATCAGCAGTTGCAGTTTTAAGTGGAAAAATATTTATCATTTTTAATTGTATGTATTTTTATATGTTATCAGTATGTTTGTTTATTTTATATTTACTTATGTTTTTTATATTCCTAATGTTCCAGGTGAATGTAAAAAAAAAAGTTAAGTAAAATTAGTTTGTCTGTATTTTCAGTTCCTTGTATATTTGAGCCTGTTTGCTTCCATTGCAAGTTCATTACTCCAACTGCAACACAAAAAAAAAAAAAAACTGAGGAATGAAAAATTTTGAGGAAATCAATACTGCTGATAGAGCTAAACTTTCTGAACCCAGAACCTGTAAAGACATCAAGTAACATTTCCTTCTGAAACATTAAAGCTGATTCTGTTTCACAGCGAAACCTGTAGCGACGGTGAGATGGGAGAACGTCACCACTCTGTCATGCAGGTCTTACGGATATCCGGCTCCCAGCATCCTCTGGTACCAGTGCACAGGAATCAGAACCACGTACGTCATTATATCTGACACTGACAGCCTGTTATGAGCTCAAAACAAACATAACTTTAAAATCAAAACCCATTTTACTTTTGAAATGCACGTTTTTGCTTTTCTTGTGAATGAGACACTTTTCACCATCTGGTCAATTCCTCGGGTCATCCCCTATAGATTTTTCAGTGAGAAACTCAGAAATGTAATCAATTTCACTTCTGTAATCAGATGCATCTTTATTTCCTCTTTAAAGAACCTTTAACCTTTTTTTTACCCTATTTTAAATAATGAATCATTCAGACTTATTTTTGGGAAGATTAGACATTTTAACCAGACAAAAAAAAAAAAAAGTACTAATCACCTCAAAGACACAGATGCTATGCAACACTTAACTTATAACCAGGAAAATAAAAGTTCTTGTGATTTAAAATCACTTTACAAGAGTTAATTACACAAAATAAGTCAATGCATGAAAACAATAAAATGTAACATCACAGGCAACTCACACAGCAGCCAGTATTGTCTAATTTGATGATACAGGGATAAATAAAAAATTATTTTTCCAATTATATTTAAGTATCGGCTTAACAAAATAAAAACTGTCAAATGTCAAAAGTTTTGGCTTTAATAACAAAATTAAGTATTTAAAATGTATCATTTAAATGATTTAAACATTTATAATCTGCAAATATTTAATGTATAATCTGCAAAGGAGTCAAAAATGTTCAAATGCTCCATTTAATGTACTTTACAATTTACAAAATCAGCTTTCACAAAATCCCTTGTTTACTTTGGCTGTTTGGATGCAGGAAAAACACCCACAGATGCAGCAGAAAGCATCTGACTCGTGTTTGCATTTTCTTCAGTCTGGGAGATTAAGCATAAAATCATGTCATACATGTAGAAATGAGCTGAGAATTGAACATTTTTTGAACAGACAGTTTTTGGAATCAGCACCTCAAAATTAGTCAGAAACAAGTATTGGATTTGTTTGGCAGATATAAAGCAGAACAGTGTAATTACTGCAGATTCTAGATTGTGACTCTTTCAGCAGGAGCAGCTTTGATTATTATTGAGTTGTATTTGATTTTTATTGTTGTATTTGATTTATTGTTGTATTTTATGTGTTCACCAGCTGTCCAGAAAACTCCATGGGTCTTCATCCCGTCCAGACGCAGACGCTGGCGTTTCATAAAGATCCGTACGGGTCGGTGGGTGTGGAGAGCGTGCTGACCGTGGGACCGTCCAACCAGAGGATGACCGTGGTGTGTGTGGCCTTCAATCTGGTGGGACAAGGCAGCGATACCTTCGCCATGGACGTCTCTGGTAAACAAATGCTTCAGACGGTTCATTTCAAAAATACAAGCTGGTCTCCCTGGTGTATTGATCATGTGAGTGTGTTTTTGTCTCAGATCAGCTCTTCACCAGCGCTATGTGTGGATCTATAGTCGCGATGGTGGTTCTAGTGCTGCTGCTCATCTTCATGATCTACAAGTACAAACAGGTGAGATGATCACAGCTGCTTCCAAACTCAAATCTGCTTGATCAGCCAAAACTTCTTGTTTTTCACACTGTCAAAATTCAGTTTAATCATTTAAATCATGTTACTGGTCTTTTTGTGAAGGATTCATCAGGCAAGTTACATTTTTAAAAAATAAAGGTTCTTTACTGATATAGATGGTTCCATGAAGAACCTTTAACATCCATGCAATTGTTCCATTGATGGCAAAAAGGTTCTTTAGATTTCTAAAATGTAAAGAAAAAAAAATGGTTCTTTTAAGAATTGTTCACTGAAAGTTTTTGTGGTGGAACCAAAAATGGTTCTTTTATCTCATTGCTGGAAAAAGGTTCTTGAGATTTTTAAATGTCCTTTGACAAATGGTTCTTTTAGGAATTGTTCACTGGAAGGTTCTTTAAGAAACCAGAAATGGTTCTACATTCTTATAAATAAAGGTTCTTCATTGGCATTGATGGTTCCTTGAAGAACCTATAGCATTAATGGAAACTTTGCATTCCACAAAAGATCCTTTATAGTGGAAAAAGGTTCTTTGAAGAACCAAAAATTGTTCTCAAATGCAAAAACACCCTTTCGGAACCTTTATTTTCAATAAAGAGAGAGTGTATAAATCTCAGTTCCTTATTCCTGCTCAGTTCATTAGCTATGAAATTGAATTCTTTTATTTTAATTCTTATTTCTCTGTAGAAATGGGGGGTTTCACCCAAAATGCAGGTGCATCTCAATAAATTAGAATGTCGTGGAAAAGTTCATTTATTTCAGTAATTCAACTCAAATTGTGAAACTCGTGTATTAAATAAATTCAGTGCACACAGACTGAAGTAGTTTAAGTCTTTGGTTCTTTTAATTGTGATGATTTTGGCTCACATTTAACAAAAACCCACCAATTCACTATCTCAACAAATTAGAATACTTCATAAGACCAATAAAAAAAACATTTTTAGTGAATTGTTGGCCTTCTGGAAAGTATGTTCATTTATTGTATATGTACAGTAAATGTAAACAATACACATTGTTTACAGAAAACAGCTTTTGTTTTTTGTAATATGCACAGATTTGTCATTTTTGACTAAATTTTATTTGTTTTCTTTAAACATTTTATTTATTTTTTAGAGTAGAATGTTTTTTGTTTTGTTTTATTTAGTTTAATGTAAATTTGTATTTAGCTCTTTTCAAAAGAAAATAAAAAGTGTCAATGGCTGTTAAGCTCTAACACCCAGTATCTTAACAGTAGTTCATATAACCCATGCACTACTGTATATTATATCTTTCATATTCCAAGTCTTCTGAAGATAAATGATCACGATAAATGAGGAACAGACCAAATTTCACTTAATTTGACTCCTGCATTACAGATTCTCAATTCAGGGATTTAATGAAATTTATATGTATATCACAATACACATAGTTTCAAAGCATCTTTACATAAAACAGCTTCTGTATTTTTTTTTAATATTCATAGGGTTTTTATTTTTGAGTGGGGTTCTGGGTGAACAGTAAATGAAATTAAACCATCCCTGTTGACTCTATCGACACATGTCCATAATCTCACAAACATCGCATTCTTTTAAATATTTCAAACCTGTTGATTGCACACAGTGAATTTCTCCGCAGTATTGTGTTGATATATGTGTGTAAATCCTTTCAACAGCAGACTGAACTCTAGTTTGTGTCTTTCGGTAGAAACCCAGATATGAGATCCGCTGGAAAATCATTGAAGCCACAAATGGAAACAACTACACCTTCATTGACCCAACACAACTGCCATACAATGAGAAATGGGAGTTTCCTCGAGACAAACTAAAGCTCGGTTTGTACTGACACTTCACTGATGCTTCACACGCTCACATATGACAGATTTCTGAATCATGGACATCATGAAAATTCATTTAACACCATTAACCTGAATTAACTGACTTTGTTTTGAGATTGATTGGTTAATTGATTGATTGATATAATAAAGAAACTGTTTTGTTACTTTAAAAAATACTTAATGATAATACAAGATTATGCACTTCAGGAATTTCATCATAGAAGCAGTCTGTGCATTTGGAATGCAGTCACTAATGGAGTGATTCTGGTGGCTGTGTGTGCAGGAAAGACTCTGGGGGCAGGAGCCTTTGGGAAGGTGGTGGAGGCCACAGCATACGGCCTGGGCAAAGAGGACAATGTCACACGTGTAGCTGTCAAAATGCTGAAAGGTCAGAATACATGACTATTACAAAGAGTACTGTAGTGTTACCATAGTTTTTTGTTTGTTTATTTGTTTTTATTAGATATGTACTATGGTAATACTATGGCAATGGAATTCTGTGGAACACCATTTTTCGCACCTATTTTATTTATATTCAGCTAAAACCATGTTTTAAGAACATTTTGCTAACATTCACATTAAGTTATGAAAATGTTAATAATGTTTTTAAAACATTCAAAACCTCAATTTTTTTTTTTAACTTAACATTTCTTTTAGGTTATGTGAATGTTAACGGGACATTCTATTTTATTATTTTAAAAACGTTATGAAAATGTTATTTCAGAATGTTTTTGGAATGTTCAAAATTTCAAAAAAATTAGAATGTTGATCTCAGTTATGCGAACGTTAGAGAAACATTCCATTCTACCACTTTAAAAAGTTATAAGAATGTTACATTTGAATTAGCGCTGTCAATCGCGATTAATCGCATTATTATGTATATATAAATACACACACATACAGTATATATTTTGAAAATATTTACATGTATTTACATGTATATATTTATATTCATGTAATTTATATTATATATATATAAATATATTTAATATATAAACATAGCATATTTCTCTTAAATATATGCGTGCTTGTGTGTGCATTTATATATACATTATAAATATTTTTAAACATTTTTTATTAATATTTTTTGTACTTTACACAGTACACACATATATATATTACATAAACAAAAACTTTTATTTTGGATGCGATTAATCGCGATTAATCGTTTGACAGCACTAATTTGAATTTTCTCTCATCATTTAAAACACCCTTTTTTTTCTATTTTAAGAATGTTTTCTCTAAACATTATGAGAACATCTCAAATATCAGAAATGTTACATTAATAAACATTATTTCAAGAATATTTTTACTAACATTTACACAACCTTAAAACATGTTTCCTGTTAGCTGGGACAGCAATTTATACGATACAGATTGTGTCAAAGCAGCTTCCAAGAAATAAACAGGAAAATAACAGCTTGCAAAATTCATCAGTTATGAGACTAATTTAATTTCAGCTGTACAATAGTGTCATTATTCAGATCAGTCCAGTAAATACAGTTAAAATCTTCATATAATCAGCATCCGAAACTGAAAATGTCACTTTGGTCTTTTGATCTTTCTCTGACAAAAGTCATTTACAAAGCCAGTAAGTGAGTGAATTGTGTTGTGTTGCATGCTGGGAGCAGCCAGCGCTCATCCAGACGAGCGAGAGGCTCTGATGTCCGAGCTGAAGATCCTCAGTCATCTCGGGCAGCACAAGAACATCGTGAACCTGCTGGGCGCCTGTACACACAGCGGTAAGACCATCCAATTGTTTTATTCCATCCTCCAGCTCAAACTGGTTTTAATAGATGGTTTTTAGATCTAAGCCAGTTTCTACCAGCTAGAAACCATGTACAAGCATCAGAAACTGGTCATGGCTGGATTTTCCTGCAAGAGTTGCTCAATTTTGGTAATTTTTCTGGCTCGTTTCCAGGTCCTGTGCTGGTGATCACGGAATACTGCTGTCATGGTGATCTTCTGAACTTCCTGCGTAGCAAAGCTGAGAACTTCTTGAACTTCGTCATTACGATTCCGAATCCGGCAATGGATTATAAGAACGTCAACACTGAACGAATGTTTCTCAGAAGGTCGGTTTAACAAACATTTTTAAAAACATACCGTAAACTCAAAACTCAGAATATTTCAGCAGATTAAAAGAAAAACATGTTTTGTAAAACCCTACAAATGAGTTGTTTAGACTCAAGAGTCTTTGTTATTTAAGGTCGGGTCATATTCACAGAAATTTGGCGAAACTTTGTGGACAAAAAATGTTCAGCGAATGTCCAAAATGTCCATTTTCCATTGTCATGAATGTAAAAAGCACTGCTTTCACAAAGAAGTCACTTCATCAATGCAACAAATTTGCTAATTCTGAGTGACAGTTAAATCTGTGTGGAGAAATCTTTCACCCTCACGAGAAATTCCTGATCATATGGATTCATATTAAAATGACTGGATTTCGCCAGCAAAAATTCGCAAAACAGCAGGAAATGTAACCACAACTTTTGAGTTTATACTTAACTTAAAATTGACAAAATTAGAAAAGTGTTTGATTGTGTTTAATTAAAAGTGCATGTTTTTATTATTATTTGTTTGTTGTGTTTGTTTTACTGGTGACAGTGACAGTGGGATTTCCAGTACTTGCTCTGATAATTATCTGGCCATGAGCCCAACCTCATCCAGACCCACAAACTCAGCTCAGAGTGAGTCACAATCTACTTCCTTCAGACACACGTCATCATTAAACCACACGTTACAAAATGCTACAAATCTGCAATATATGAATATCATATTTTGCTCAGAAACATGTTACGTTACAGAAGTCAAAAGAGTTGAGAAGCAGGGTTATTACAGTTAACTAAAACTAAAAACAATTTTAAAAAATGTCACTAAAGATAAAACAAACTATAAAATTATAAAATCAAATAAAATGTAACTTAATTCATTTCAGCTAGTTCACAAGGCCAACTTGATTTACTAAAATTGACAGCATTTTAGTAATAATAAAAAAATAAAATAAAAAAAGATTAAAAGAATGTCATAGCTTAAATCTGAATATTTTGTGAATAAAAAATAAAAAAAATATTTTATTTAATCTTGTATAAGAGTTCATTCTCATATTGCTAGACTTTATTTGCATAATTATGACTATTGTTAAATATTAATACTGTAATTAAACAATGTTATGACTTTATTCTCTTAATTTTAACTTTATTCCCAAAATATATCAAGTTTAATCACGTAGGCCAATAATAAGACAGACTTTATTCTAATAATTTGGCCTTTATTCCAAAAATATAACAACTTTAATCAGATATAAGACTTTACACTTGTTAGTGAAAGTGTGTGGAATTGAAACGGTTACACGGAGGTCATGTTGAAAACTCGTTTACTTCAGAAAAAAAAGGAAAAGCAGCGACAGGAGGACGTGACAAGGCTAAAATTATAAACACGCTTAGTATGTACTTCTATTCAGAAAATAAAATAATTATTCTGTAACAAAGGTTACAACAATACTCGTAATTTCGACTTTATTCTCAAAATAATGTGTTTACGTGAGTTTTTAACTATATTGCGATTAAACTTTACCTGATGTAAACGCAATACTTCGATCTAAATAATGCGATTAAGCTCATAATCGCAGCAAGCATATTCATATTAACATAGGTGGTGTATGCCGAATTTAATCGAAATATACAGGCATGTAAACACCTTAAAGGGTTAGTTCACTAGATTAGTTCAATAGTGCACTAAAACACTGTCGTATGAAATAACTAAAGCTAAAACTGAAATAAAATTAATTAAAAAAAACAACCTAATAAAAATTTCACAACAAAATTACAAAAAATGTAAGTACAATTAAAATGAAAACTGAAAATACAAAAATAACTTATTCAACTAATTCAAAATATTAATAAAAACTATATTAGCATCTCAGTGGTGCTAAAATAACGGAACTTTAATAGACCACCATAAAAGCTGTTCTTCCTCTTGTGCTGCAGGTTCTTCTTTGGACTGTGAGCAGGCTGAGGATTCGTGGCTGCTGGACATGGACGACTTACTCAAATTTTCCTATCAGGTGGCACAGGGACTCGACTTCCTCGCCGCTAAAAATGTGAGTCCCTAAAATAAGCAGCCTTCACCAAAAACAATGAGATCTGTGTGAGATCTGGAGGAAGTTACATTCAAAAACAATATTTAAATCTCATCTTCATTTAATTTAGAACTGATCAAAAGTCAATGGCTGTCATTTTTCTCTGCAGTGCATCCACAGAGACGTGGCGGCCAGAAACGTCCTCCTCACCAACAGCCGAGTGGCCAAGATCTGTGATTTCGGTCTGGCGCGAGACATCATGAATGACTCCAACTATGTAGTCAAAGGAAACGTGAGCGAACAAACGTCACAAACACTTCACTGCGATTCCAGCTGATAAAAACACGTTTGGCTAACGTTCCCACTGCGCATTATGTTATGCTCTCTGAATGTTCAAAACATCCAGTTTAATGTTTTTAAAAAGATTTTTTTGGTTATTCGTTGAGGAAAAATTCAGTTTTATTGCTTGGTAAACATTATGGGAACGTTGGTTTCGACTGTTCGTTCTGACACAAGTAGTTACATTTAAAAAACATTTCAGCAAAAATAATGTAAAAATGTTTTTGTGCTAAGTTTTTCGGAACATTATAAAAATATAGATAACTTTGAAATTCTATTAACGTTGCTGGAAGAGAATTTGTTTAATTTTGAGAAATATATACAGTGTGTGTGTGTGTGTGTGTGTGTAGGCGCGTCTTCCAGTGAAGTGGATGGCTCCAGAGAGTATTTTCGACTGTGTTTATACGGTTCAGAGTGACGTCTGGTCTTACGGGATCCTGCTGTGGGAGATTTTCTCATTGGGTGAGACTGAAACTCTTATATTATGTTGCGGATTAATTTGACCTGCATTGGTTTTTAAGTTGTTGGAAATGCTGGTTAAACTATGATTTTTTTCTCATTTGGGGTCATGAACATGCATGCTGTTTCGACACATTCGATTTCTATTATGATGTGATGTTCTTGGGCAGTTTGACCCATTAATTTTATGGCTAAAGGCAGCTGGGCAGAAAATAAAATGATATTCATATTTATGCATATTCTTTTATTCAAAGACATTTACACGGCATTGATGATGTACATTTTTGTTAGTTAATGCGTGTTCATTTTGCTGGGAATCGAACCCATCATCTTGGTGTTGCAAGCATCATATGCTTCTACTGTTAGAGCTTTGGAAAAGCACACACTTAATCCACACACTTTTTCTGTTTAAAATATTATTTTATTTTTTAAATACTTCTAATACTGTTTATAAAATAAAAAATATCTAAAAAATAGTTGTTAAATAACATTTTAGAAATCAAATGTTTCTTTTTTGGAATGTTAATTTTATATTAACTTTTTATTTTGTAATTTTTAAAATCTTTTTTATTTAATTATTTATTTGTTTATTACGTTGAACCCAACTGGGGTTAATTTGACTCACATCACAATCATACCCAGATTTTTAACATAAAGTAATAAACACACTTTGCAATCAAAACTTCTGACAAGAAGAAGTTTGTATGGTTTAAAATGTGTTTTTTCTGCTGAGCGCAAAACCTTTATTTTAATTGAAATATTAAATCATTTCCAGTCTGAACTCTGGGTTCTGGTTTGAAGTCTCTGTGACAAATGCATGATTTTCTCTTATTGGAGTAAATGTGTGTGTGTCTGCAGGTAAGAGCCCGTATCCCAACATACTGGTGGACTCCAAGTTTTATAAAATGATCAAATGTGGCTATCAGATGTCCAGACCTGACTTTGCACCTCCAGAGATGTGAGTGAGGCAAACAGTATCACACACACATAATCAATCTTTCACAATTCAGAGTCAACAAAACTGTGAAATAACACAAATGCAAGCGTAAAAATAGACGTTATGATGCTCTTCATCATACACTTTTGAAGGAAGTGAAGAGCACTTCATGTTGCTTCACTGCAATAGTGTTATTTTAGTATCACTGAGATTCTATTATAGATTGTATTCATATTTTAAATTTATGTTTAACTGTTTTCACCTTAATTTTAGTTAAACATTGAGTAATTTGTTTTTTTCCATTTTTATGTTTTTCATACGTGTATAGTTTTTAGAAATGTTTGTTTTAATTTTAGTATTTTTTTTTGTTTGTTTTCGTCAATTTTATCAGTTTTTTTAATATTTATATATAGTTTTTTATTAATTATTTCAGTGTTAGTATTTTTTGCTTGTCATTGTTATCTTTTTTTTAATATATATATATTTATTGAACACTTTTTTTTGTGCAAAGCATAAAAAAACATTCACAGTAAGCACCAATAAATTATCCGTCATCTATTTTTATCTTTTTTTAAAGTCTATATGGCATTTTATTAATTTTTATTCCAATTTTAGTTTTAGTAATTTTTGATTTTTGTTGTAATTTTTATCATTTTTTAGAGGCTCAGCACTAAACAAATCACACAAATAGACAAATAAGACACATGAAAAACAGCATGAGATAAAGAGTTCTCAACAGTGGCTGATGTTGACTGATTTTCCATGCGGCTCTGATTCAGATCCAGTCGTTCTGCTGCTTTTTTAGTTGTTCTGCTCAGATCTTTAGTTCTGCGTGTTAAACACATGATCTGACGGCGAGGCCTTGATTTTCCACACATTTCATGTTCGTCCTCTCAGCTTCATCCTTACATCTCTCTCTCCGCAGTGACTTTACTGAACTTCAATATCTGCATGAGGATAACAGAGCAAAGATTCATAAACCATCACTATTTTGCCCCGTTCCACTGTTGGTTTAAAAATACTGACTTTCACAGTTTATTAAAAAAAAAATCCAAGCGGTATTTTTCATTGAGCATCTCAATTAGGTGCTTCAGTGCTTTAAAACAACTAATAAAACTATAAAGAGTGGATCTGAATCATGGTGATAACAGTAGTTTAATTATTTTGTAACAAAACTAGAAGAGTGTGTTAATTGCTTCAGTTCACGCTGCAGGAAAGCTGCGTGCAAAATACAATGTGACCAAAAACAGCAATCGAGAGTTTAGTCACGCTACGCTCAACTCACTACAGAAACCCCTGTTATGAGAAACAGGCCTCATTTCACCTCAAAATACAAAGAAAAAAAATCTGAAATTACATTTTGTTAAAAAAAAAAAACAGTTCACTGTTCCAGTGTTATTTTAGTATCACTGAGATAAATTATAGTTTTTATTAATATTTCAAAATAGTTTTTAATTTATGTATTCAGTTTTCATTTTGATTTTAAAGGTTTAGACATTTTTGTTGCGTTTTGGTCATTTTAATTAATTTTTGTAAATGTAGTTTTTATTAATTTGTATTTCAGTTCCTGTTATTTTAATACATCAAGTTAAACTAAATTAAAATGAGAAATGGAAAAAGTTGAAAAGTTTATTTTTATATTTTATTTCAAGTAATGGAAATAAAAAATAATAATAAAATAAAATAAAATAATAATAATAAATAATAAAAATAAAATAATAAAAAAAATTTAATGGTTTTAGTTTTTAGTTTATAGTAATTCTGTTTGCACCATTAAGAGGGATAATCAATTTTAATGACAAAAAACACAATACTGTAATTTAATCAGAATAAATCAGAGTAAGTGCCATACAATACGCTTATACTTTACAGTTTATGTCAAGTAATAAATGTGCTTTATGAGATGTGTTTAACATTATGTCTTAATGCAGCAACTAAAAATAGAGGCTTCATTTTCCATATACAATATATTCCCATTTCTTTTTTTGGTTTTTGTGTTGAAAGTGATAGTGAGAGGTTTTGTGATAGTAAAGCACATGATGTTGTGTTCAGGTACACCATCATGAAGATGTGCTGGAATCTGGAAGCCGCTGAGAGACCAACATTCAGTAAGATCGGTCAGCTGATAGAGAGGATGCTGGGAGACACAGAAGATCAACAGGTACATCACTCATGAGATTTCATCTATCTATCAGTATCCACCTTATTTTTCACTGTGGAAGTAAGATATTTCCAGTTACATGCAAGACATCTGATTCATCAGCTTGTATAGGTAGAAAACTAGAAGAATAACAAAGCGCAGTAAACTATTTGTGCAACAAACCATTTTGTATAATTACTTTTTTTTTTTGGTTATTAATATGATAATTCAAAGCAGCATAACCGACTGATTTTATACAGCTAAAATAACTGGAAGTGAATGACACTGGAAGCCACACACATCCAAGATACAAAAGGCCATGCTGCTCTTATGTAATAAATGAATAAATAAATAAATAAATAAGGTGGATACACCATAATCAGTGAACCAGTACGCCATACTTTAACACATTTTACATTTAATATTTTTTGCATTTTATTTTGCATTCTAATTTTGTCTAATTTAGCATTTTTAATTTTGCGTTCGGCATTTTTTTGCATTTTTTGCATTATAATTTTGCATTTTATTTAGCATTTTGCATTCTAATTTCACATTTTAATTTTGTATTTTGCTTTTTAATTTAACATTTTAATTTTTCATTCTAATTTTGTATTTTGCATTTGCAATTTAAATTTGCATTCTAATTTTGTATTGTGCATTTTAATTTTGCTTTCTGATTTTTGTATTTTAATTTGACATTTTTTATTTCACATTTTTATCAAATTTTCTGTATAAAATGCCTTTGCAGACAACTTTTTGCAGTCTGGTCAGATGATTAGATGAGATGTTAAAAATTGAGACTGATATCACTAAGTGCATTGCATTGTGGGATACGGTCTCTCACACAGTGTGCATGCTGTACTATTTGAAAAATGTAGTTGGTCATAGTGTAGTTGGTGATAGTGTGAGGTCAGCACAGGTTTGGAGGACAGATTCATGTCTCCAACGGGTGAAATATTGACATGCTGTAGGTGCAATAATGTTTCGGCAGATCATTGTCTTATTTGCTCAGATAACTGAGGGTTATTCCTTCCATGCATATAGAAAAACCGCGTACATACTGCAGGATTAGTTCAAGCGTGTATGTGTTATTAATATGTTTTATTTTGAACACAGTCCAGTCCAGAGTGAGTAATGAACAAGTCATATTCATGAATTATTTCCACAGGAGACACAGTACCGAAATGTCCAGTCCAATGCACATGATGACCAACAACTAGAGTCATGTGACTCTGTGAAGCATGAAGAGGAGTCATTTGAGACGTCATGTGACCAGGAAGAAGAGGATCAGCCGCTCATGAAACCCAACAACTACCAGTTCTGCTGAGGGCTTAACTAACCATCTAACTAACTAAAGCGGGATCTTCTGTCTGAACATCAACAACAGTTGCACAATCCGTCCACAAACGCATGCATGTGAACAGAGATCTGACCTATCATCAAACACGCTCAGCGTGTGATTTTACACGCTCTGCTTTTGTAGTTCTGCTCGCTTGAAATCTCGTAAACAGTCTTGAACTCGTCTGCAGAGTTTAAGTATGTTTAATCTAACTGGTTTCACTTCTCAGTAAAGTTCAAAACCTCCAAACCTCGGATTTGTTTGTCGCCCGATGTGCCTTTTTGGTAAACATGCGTCTTTATTTGTTACGGGACTTCTTTGTTGCCAAGGTTGGAAAGCAGCTTGTTCAGCTTTTAAATGCAGATGCTGCATGTTCCACTTCCACTTTATACTTGATCTGTGTGTCAGTCATGTTTCTTCCTTTAAAATCACTGAAAATGACCACAGACACACATAACTCTTTTTGTGCAGCTAAAATAACTAGAAGCGAATGACACTGGTAGCCTCGCCTATTCAAGATACAAATGGTCACATTCTTACGTATACACCATATACAGACTACTTTTTTTAATTATCAGTGCAACAGTATGCTATAACAGCACATTTAGCAATTAAATTTTTTTTTGCATTAAAATTTTGCATTTTATTTATTTTTTGCATTTTAATTTTTTTTTATTATTATTCTTGCAATTTATTTTTTTTCCATTTTTATTCATTTTGCATTAGAATTTTGCGTTTTATTTTGCATTTTAATTTTGCATTTTATTTCATTTTTTTATTTTAATTTTGCATTTTAATTTATTTTGCATTAAAATTTCGCATTTTAATTTTGCGTTCTAACTTTGCATTTTATTTTATTTCTTTTTTATTTTAATTTTTTTTCAATTAATTTATTTTGCATTTTAATTCTTTTGAATTTTAATTTTGCGTTTTATTCTTTGCATTTTTAATTTTGCTTTCTGTTTGCATTCTTTTTTTAATTTTCTTTTTTTTTCCATTTTAATTTATTCTGCATTTTGCAAATTATTTTGAACTCAATGTCACACATAACTCACCTGTAACCGTCATGCCAACACGGGTTGAGTTTCACGCGGCTGAAGGTAATCAGTGCAGGTCAGAGGACAGATATGAAATCTTTCTGTCCGTTTGTCTCCTGCTCTAGTTCTTAGTCAATCTTTGTAGGCAAACACAGTATTTTATTGCTTGCCGGAGTGATTACTGTCATTTGGAGTGATAGTGTGAGGTCAGCACAGGTTTGGAGGACAGATTCATGTCTCCGACGGGTGAAATATTGACATGCTGTAGGTGCAATAATGTTTCAGCAGATCGTTGTCTTATTTGCTCAGATAACTGAGGGTCAAAGGTTAAATATGTTCTCATTTATCACTGAAGCCTTAGCAATAGTGAGGAAAACAATGACTGACGGCGCAGAAACCATTTCAGGAAGAGAAACTAACCATTTGCTTTTCCTTTAATGTAAAATGAAAGGTAGACAGTTTCATTTCATTTTCATATGCATATGTACATTTGATTATTTTGATGTGCAGGAAATGTTTAAACAGGCAGAAATGTTGTAAGCTGAATGTCACATTTTATTTTCAAACAAGAGTCAAACTCTCAAACAGAAACATCTGTTGGTTTTTTCTGTAGTTTCTTAACTCTTTAACTTAACCGTCAAATGAAGCATCAGAACTGCCAGAGTAACTTTAGGTTGCTCAGAGTAACTTAATGTGTGATTAAGTAGTCAATGAAGCAGTATATGCCGTACCTGAGAACATTTAGCAATTTAATTTAATTTCAATTTAATTTTCAAACATTTCATTTGGTTGCAATTTAATTTCACATTTTTCAAAACTTACTTTAGTTGCAATTTGATTTTGCAATTTAATTTCACATTTTGTTTTTTAATTTCATTTTTAACTTTTACTTTAGTTGCAATTTAATTTAGCAATTTAATTTCACATTTTGCTTTTGCATTTTAATTTAATTTTCAAACATTTACTTTAATTCAACTCTCAAACAGAAAAAAAAAAAAAAAAATCTGTCATTTTTTTCTGTAGTTTATTAACAGTTTGAAATTGGTAAATCTTTGTTTTTATACTCCAAACTGTTTTGTCAAAGTTTATTTGAACTCTCAAATGAAGCATCAGACACACTGCCATTGTAACTTTATAAGTTGCTTAAAATGTGATTAACCTGTTTTCTTTCTCAAAGCACAAACTGCCATGTGTATGTGTTTATATTATTTCCTTCTTTACAATTATTCTTATGTAACAATGTTTTATGGTTTAAAGTTCAATTATGTGAGATTTAATCATTATAATGACGTCTTTTCTCAGTGTTTATCTGTGTGTTAATAGTTCCCATGAGTCTTATCGTAATGAGTTTTGCACCTTCGATATCTACACATCTGTATATTTTAGTTTTACTACAGAACTTGCTACTGAAAGCTACTAATAAACCACGGAAATGTCACGTGATCTTGTTTTTATCAGTGAAAATACAGTTTATTGGGAGCATTTGTGAGGTTAATCCATGTCAAACACAAACTCATATTTGAGACTGAGCACATTATCGGTTATGAAACATCTCTCAGAATAAATACTTAAACATGTCTTTCTATGCATGAAAAAGATATCAAAATATGAAATTAAAATAAATACTGTCAGTTTTCCACTTGTAGTGGGTTTCACTCTGTGGGCAGTAAAATGCTTCTTATTTACAATCATAAACATGTCCAGTTAAGATATAATGTCAGAGACACACAAGGCCAGTTATTTTTCAAGCAACATGAATCTGCAGGCATCATTTACTCACTCTCATGTCATTACAAACCTGTACTTTACACAAAAGTAGAAGCTCTTTTTCATATAATGAAATTGAATGGTGATTTAAACAGGTTTAGAGCTCCAAAAAGCACAATAAACTGTTTTTAGGACAAAATGTAAGATTTACGTATTTGAAATGCATATAAAATTTCCATGCATTTGGATTACACAGATTTAATATAAACTGATAATCTTTATCTGATGCATATTTGTCAGTCATACAGCAATGAAACAGGCCAGTTTTCTGCACTCAAAAAATCATGGCATGGTTTTTGTTATTACCTATTTGTATCTATTTGAATCAAAATGCATTTATTCAAATTGCTTGGAATCAGCAAAAATCTGTTCACTGTGAAAACGATTAAGTTGCAGTTATATGCATCACATTAAGTTTATTAGTTTATGTTAAAAATGGATGGAGATTTTATGTGCAATTCAGATACATACAGTAAGGTCCATATATATCTGGACACATGCAAATTTTGTATTATTTTAGCTGCTGACCAAAACATATTCAAGTTACAGTTATATAATGAATATGGGCTTAAAGCGCACTCTGAGATTTAATTTGAGGGCATTCTCATCAAAATAGGAGGAAAGGTTAAGGAATTACAGCTCTTTAATATGTACCTCCCCACTTTTTCAAGGGACCATAAGTAATTGGACAGTTGACTCAAAAGCTGTTTCATGGACAGATGTGTGCTATTCCTTCAACAGTTTGGTACATTCTGAGAAAAAAGAAGGCACTGGTGAGCTTAGAGCTTAATGTTAATTTCATTTCATCTTAATTGTTTCATTTTAATTCTATTCTGGTGGCATACAGAATCGAAATTATGAAAATTTTGTCACTGTCCAAATATATATAGACCTGACTGTAAATCTTTTAAATTTATTATTTTTTTTTTTTTTAAGTTTCATACCAGTAAATGTGTGCCATATTCCAGGTCTTCTGAAATCATACAACAGATGTGTTCATGAACTGAAAAAAGCTGCATAAAAATGCTTTAAAAATAATTTTGGGTGAATAAATGATGACAATTTATTTTCCATGAATTATTCCCATCATCTGAAGTGCTTACAGGATCTGAAACAACCTCGTAGTTTCTGTTTGTCTCCACATCATCTCAAAAAAAAAAATTTTATATATTTTTAAATAAAACTTTAAAAATATAAAACTAAATAAAAATAAAATATAAAACAAAAATATATACATATAAATAAAAATACTAAATGTAATAAAAATAAACAAAACAAAAAAATAACTGATAAAAATAAAAATACAAAATAAAAATAAACTCTAAAAATGAAATAAAAATAACAAAAAAATAATAAAATAAAAAAATAATATAAAAACAGGAAAAATTAAAAATTCAATTAAAATAAAAAATAAATAAAAATATCAAATGAATTAAAATATATATATATACAGTCATGGTCAGAATTATTGGCACCCTTGGCAGTGGTTGGATCTTGCATCAGGACAAAAAAAATCTAAATCAACACAAAAATGGGTCACTGAGCAAGAATGTTTCACTGGTTCTCCCAGTTCCCTGACCTGAACCCTATAGAAAATGAGTGGGGTGAACTGAAGAGGAGAAGCACTAACATGGAGCTGTGAATCTGAAGGATCTGGAGAGATTCTGTATGAAGGAATGGTCTCTGATCTCTTATCAGATGTTCTCCAAACTCTTCAGGCATTATAGGAGAAAACTCAGAGCTGTTACCCTGGCAAACGCAGGTTGCAAAAAATGCAGAATAAAAGGGTGCCAATAACTGTTGCCAAAGTGTATTGGAGAAAACCATTTCATAATGAGATTCCCCCTTATTTTCAATTCTTTTACTTCAATGAAAGATTAGATTTTTTGTGAATTTTTAATTGAAAGTTCAAATGGATAAATAATGCAGATTTATTTTCATAGCCTTCTTCGCTCATATTTACCAAGGGTGCCAATACTTTTGGCCATGACTGATATATACATACATATATATATATATATTTGTTAGGGGTGTAACGGTTCACAAAATTCACGGTACGGTTCGATACGACACAGTGGTGTCACGGTTCGGTACGTTTTCGATACAGAAAAAAGGAAACGCCATTAAAAATTCCTTGATTTTTACCATTTTTAAAATTTATTAAAACTAACATCATAAAGTATGATCTTTTTTTTTTTTCTTTGAACAATGCAGTGTGCCGAACAACAGTTGTATCTCAGATCAGCGGCAGGAGTCGGATTTCATTTATATCACATGAGGAGAGTGATTCGAGCTGCCAAGTGAGGTGAGAAAGACAAAAAATTGGCGAAAGATTTAGTTTCGAAACAAAATAAAAAAAGCACCTGCTTTAAAAATATTTTAGACTTTCGAAGGCCTTTTAACTTTTGCCATTTATCTAAGACGATTTTGGAAGCCTTTTTAACATTTGTTTCTTATTTATTTGGTTCCACCGTGTTTGCTGATTTTCAGTGTTTTATATTTAATTTAGGGCTGTCAATTGATTAAAATATTTAATCGCGATTAATCGCATGATTGTCATGGGTTAACTCGCGATTAATCGCAACTTAATCACACATTTTTATTTGTTCTAAAAGTACCTTCAATTAATACTTTTCAAGTTTTTAATACTCTAATCAACATGAGCATGTACAAATATGGATGCTTTATGCAATATGTTTATTATTAGTGAAACCATAGTTAACAAAGAGCATGAAGACTGGACATGTTTCAAAGGTCATAGATGTTTTTCAAAGAACTTGTTCATGTCTATTAGACACATGAAAAACAACATAGAAATACCAGGTTCACATTACTTCTCTTTCTTTGGACTGAGCAATTTACTTACACAAACCTGTTTACATTTTCTCATGACAGGGCAGTTCACTTCTTCTGAACATGCAAAATGTACATTTATTATTTATTATTATCCTACATTTGTTTGCCTCTATGTGCCCACATACTGTATTTTGATGCAGCTAAATTCTTAATAAAACTGTTTTCATTGATATATTTTACTGTTTCTGTTGTCCGATAACGGAATGAAAATGAAATAGTGACTGAAGCACGACCCATTAAGACTACATAGCTCTCCCTTCCAAGATGTTAATCTGCACAAAAATCCTGATTTAAAATCGAGCCGTCGTCTGATAAAATCAAATAAGCTACACATAAGATAAAGATAATAACTGTGCTGTTGAGCAGAGCAGACGCAGAGAGAGAGCGAGGTGTGTGCGCAGAGGGAAAGAGAGACCTCGTGCTCGTGTGGCAGTACCATCGAGTCTCAGAAACTAAATAAGGTATGGGCAAACCCTAAAGATTGGTCGCTAGAAAAAATAAATAGTTGCTAAAGGGGTCTGAAAAGTCGTTAAGTTGGTAACACTGACAGCATCTCCATCCATTTCTCCAACCACGGGTTAGGCCATGGGTCAAACAGAAAATGCGCGCAGCGTTAATCGCACATTAATAAAATTAGAGCTTTTAAAATGAATTTGTGTTAACGCGTTAATTTTGACAGCCCTAATTTAATTTAAACTTTGTGTAAGATATTTGTTATTTTATATTAGGCCTATAGCATTGTTTATTTTGTTAATAAATTAAATATTCTAAGTTTAATATAAGTTAGTTTGTCGTACTGTTTTGTTGGTGTTAATTCAATCAACTGTTGCCGAATTGCCGCTAATTCAAAAGTGAAAGTAAAATGCGCACAGGCATTTAAAAGCGAATAAAAGCGAGGAAAAGAGGGAAAACTCTAATAAACTAACGTTACCTCACCGTCACAACAACCCTGGAGTAGTGTTTTTCTTTGGGGGTGGGACGGGCATTACCTGTTACGTTGTTTGGGCTGCCTTGTTGAGCACAGTGGCGCTGAGAACATTATATTTCACACACTTTAAGCTGTTCTATTTTGTAATAAGGATTAGTCCAACGAATCGTTCGGTTTGTAATGCGTACCGAACCGTAAGCCTCGTACCGAAAGGTTCAAAACTAATGTGTGTATCGTTATACCCCTTATATTATATATATATATATATATATATATATATATATATATATATATATATATAAAAAACAAAAAATAAAATAAACTGAAATCACACACTGTCTTTCCAGGCAAATTTTCATTTTTCTATTATAAAAAGTTGAGTAAACCTGCTCATAATGGATCCCTGAGTCAGAAGAGCATCACTTCCTCGAACACGACTCCGTCCGAGTGTTTGTCCAGTCCTCCGTTAGCTGCTTCCTCCTCCACCTCCTGCGGGTCCGAGTTGATCTGTGCGACTCCCAGCCTGTAGAGGGCGTCTCTGATCATCACCACCTCCCCCGGCTGACAGGCACTCAGCACCTCCGCGATCTGCTGGTTCACGATGTCTCTGCTGCTCAGGAAGTCCAGCAGGCGGTTATAGAGGTAGTAATACGCGGCGTTATCGAACACGAGAGCTTTCTGCCGAAGCATCGTCACGCTGCTGTCACTGATGCTGCTTTCATACTGGGGTTGGTCACAGATCTCTGCGACGGCACCGGTGTACGGCTCCAGCTCTTTGCAGAGGCTGATTGCGTGATGGGCGTCGTGGAGGGCGTTCGGTCTGTCGGGTCGCACTATCCAGCGAGAGGCGGATTTGGTGAGCGGGTGCAGATGAGGGTTGGACTCAGTCACTGTCAGATCCAAACTGTACGGCTGGTCCTGAAGCTCCGAGCATGAGACATACTGAAAGAGGGGAGGAGACAGACGGGATTGACATGTTTAATGACCAATCAGGTGTTTTAAAATCTGTGTACTACAAGTACTACAAATCTGTGTACTACAAGTACTACAAATCTGTGTACTACAAGTGTATAACTCAACAACATGACTTTTTTGAAGGAATATTTTCATATCAGTTTTATTTGTACAGCCATTTTCACAGTATTTGACATCTCAAAGTAGCTTTTCAGAAATAAATGGACTAAGTTATGATATTTTAATATCCTTTTTGGAATTGTCACTATCAATGTGCTGTGCAGAAATATTCTTAAAAATGCATTTTTCTTTGTATATGTGTTAATATTATATAATGTTAATGTATGTGTGTGCAGGGTTATTATAGTTAACTAAAACTACAAAAAATTCATCACTTGAACTAAATTAAACTTTAATTAAATAAAATGTATTTAATTTAACCTTTAACTTATTTCATACTGTGATGTACTAAAACAACTAAAATTTAAAAACATAAAATAAAAACATGAGAAAAAAAAATAAAAATGGCAAAAACAACAAAATTTTAATGAAATGGGAAAAAAAAAATAAAAATAATATATATATATATAAACCCATATTAGTATCTTAATGATACAACATTAAAAAAGCTGTATAGAGATTCTTGAAATTTTTATTTTCTTTTTTAACAAAAAGTATAAATGGAAAATAAAAATGGAAAAATATTTTTTAATGATATATTATGATGATGAATATTATCGTCAATATAACTTAATAATATAAGTATTATATTATTAAATATATTAATAATAATTATTATTATTTTCTAATTTATTAAAACAAATTATCTGACTTAATTAAAAGTAATATTATATATAATGTATATATGCTATTATAGTTTTTATTATAATTGCCTTTTTTAATTTTTTTTCCTAATTTGTTGTGTGTTTTTGTAATATTTCTGTATAATTTTCATAATTTTTCTTTATTTATTTTATTTAGTTTTGGTTATTTTAGTACATCAAAAGTTAAACTAAATTAAAATGAGAAATGTTGTGTTGGCATAACATAACATAGCTGATATAATTTAAACTCAATTCAATTTTATTTCAATTCCTGTTTTATTTTATTTCACATAAATATTTTTGTTTTAGTTTCAGTTAACTATAATATAACCCTGATATTGTTTACACATGTTTTTGTTACTGTAGGCAGTAGTAAAAGAGCATGATAAGTTATGATTGTTTTGGAGCAATTCATATGTGGACTTTTGTGAAATATGTAAATGCAACAGAAGCATTATAATAAATATTAATATAATTACATTTTCGGTGATCTGTTCTCACCTGTGGTGGTGTTGCAAGGTCAGAGAAACATCCCTGATTTTTCCCCCACATCTGTGAAGCCAGTTCAGGATATAATACATCAGTGCAGAGCGCCACCTTCTGGGCACAATCCGCCACGTACACCGGCGGCCAAAACCGGGACGAAACCAGCAGGTCCAGATGATCTCGAGTGCTTTCTCTGCGGACGATATACTTGGATCCACAGACGACCTGCAGAGATCAGACTCACACATCAGCTCATCTGTTCACATCACATGATCAACACAGAGCTGTGCTGTAGTGAGTCTGGTACCTGATGAGGACAGACTTTACTGAGTCTGCCTGCCGTCAGGAGCGCGCCGGGCTGCTGCGCCGTCCACAGGCCGCTCTGTGTGTGTGAATACAACAAAGACACAGACGCCAGCAGCTCGTCCTGTCAAATGAGAACAGCAGGCCATTCTGTCATGATTACTACAGGAATATTTAGAGCAACTCCACTTAATGTCTAGAAATGGCATGTGTAGGGAGGAGAAAGTGTGATAGAGTTGCTTTGTGTTACTGAATAATTAATATTAGTGATGTTATCGCTTTGACTGCACCGACACTATTGGATGAGAGCAAAGTTTGCATACTTTTTTTTTTTTTTTTTTAAAGTTGAAAATGTTGATCATCTATTTAAAAATAAATAGTAATTAAATTTAAGTTTGGGTTAAGCGAGGTAGATTATCACTAAGAAAATTTTAACTGTAACTGAATATATTTAAAGAAAGCAACTTGTTCAGTAAACCACTGTTTATTAAAAAAAAAAAAAAAAAAAAAATTTAGTTTTTCCCCCTGCTGTACCAAAATCATACCGAACCGTGATGTTAAAACCGAGGTACGTACCGAACCGTCATATTTGAGTACCGTTACACCCCTAATATATATGTGTATGTATGTATGTATGTGTGTATATGTGTATATATATATATATATATATATATATATATATATATATATATATATATATATACACACACACACATGCATACATTTTTAAATAATATTTATAATTTTTTCTGTTAGTGTTAGGTTATAGACGGTTTCAACAGCAACAACATAAACAAACGTTACTGCGCATGCACGCTTTTGTGGCCCTAACTTAACTTCTGGTAGACATCCAAATAGAATCAATAACAACAGTTATTTTTTAATAACAAGCAAAATATGTTTGCTGCGTGCGTCCGATGAAACCGTCTATAGTATGTACCCATTTAGATGCTGTGTTAACGTGTGTGTGTGTGTGTGTTGCTGTGTACTTTATCACTGTGTGTAGCAGCAGGAATCCCACACTTCTCCAGCACGTCTCTGAGCTCCTCTTCACTGTGCAGATCCATCTGATCAGGAATCAGACGACCCTCATGGATCAGACGCACAAGGACAGATGGGTCCCCTGAAACACACACACAAACAGAGAGAATAATGCTGAAATCAAGCATTAAAGTATTATAATAAAGCCTGACAGATGAAACAACAGTCTGAAAAATCCACTGAAATGAAACAGTTTATCCAACCTTTAGACAAAATATAAAAAAAAGGTTTGCATACGTGTTTTATATTTATTATCATATTTGATACATCAGGCTTTTATGGCTCATATAGTATGATATAGTGAGAATCTGGAGGAAAAAACAGCTCAGTTTTATTTAGAGACTCAAACTGAGCACAAATATTCAATTTAGTGCAGATGCTGATATTTATTTGGACAAAAATTATGAAATTCTGATTGTAATGTAAAACAATGAGATCTTTATAACAGTATAGCAGATACTTTCATAAAATGATATAAATATCAGTCATCACTCTGAATCTCCAATAATGTCTTAGTAAGATGATATTTAAATACTTAGTTTGATGATCAAAACATAATGCAATGCAATAAAATGATGACTGATTTGAGAGATGAAATAAATGTTCCTCAAATACCAGATGATCATATTTGATAGTACTCACTGATATTTCTGGATAATCAAGTAAAGATAAACTGCTTCAGTCCAGTAAAGTGTTCTTCATGAAATATCAAAGTTATTCTTATGTTTACTTAATAAATATCAGTAAAGATTTCACAGCAGAAAGACATACAGTATGAAGCACAAGCTGAAGGTGGACAATTATACTAAAAGACAATTAACTTGCTAAAACATCTAAGCTATCAATCAGACGACAGAAGGCATGGAGTAGATTGTGTGCAACAGGTTTAACAGCAAAGTTTTGATCATGTTGATCATTTAGAGGCTGTAGTTAAAGAGTCACTCAGTCGTCTCAGTACCTCTGAGCTGCGTGTCAGATGTGATTTTGTCTTTCTCTGTGTTGATGACGGTGGTGTTTCTCATGAGAGGAGGGATGAACGGGGCGATGATTGAGGCGTCAAAGCGCGTGATGGGAAAGCCGGAGGGAAACGCCGCCTGTTCCAGCGCCTCGTTCTCCATCGTCAGCCAAAACTCGTCAACGTGAACCTCATCTGTCACCTGGAAATCAGGCCACGTGAACTACAGAGAGAAGAACACTCATTTATCGAAATGTTTTGAATTACTGTGCTATATTTTACCTCATTAAAATGTTAGTTATTTTACTATTTATATGTTATTATAGTATAGTAATATAGTATATGAATATTTTGGAATAGATTACATTTTTATATTTTTGTTTTAGTAACTTTAAATTTATTTTTTAAATATTTTTATTAGCGTTCATTTAGAATAATGAATTTAATTATATTAATTATATTGCAGGTTTAGTACTTCAGCATATTTCATTTACTGTAGTTACCAACAAGTGACTTGTTTTGCGTTTAAGTTTTTCATCTACAATTTATATTTTATTTAAATTCAGATGGGTTTCCATTAATTAATTTTCGTACTCAAAGTCAAAAAAAAAAAAAAATTAGAAATGTAATTTAAATATTTTATTCTATTTCAGTTAACATATACTTTATTTCAAGTATTTTTTTTTTAAGTTTTGCTTTTGTATTTAATTATTTATTTATATCTTGCTTTAATTTATATTTATTTCAGTTTTACTTTTAAATAATTTTAGTACTTCAACGTAAGCTTATTTCAGTTACTGTACTTGCTAAAGCAACATTTGACTTGTTTAGAGTTTAGGTTTTTCATCTACTATTTATATTTTATTTTATTTCAGCTTTTTTCAATTAATGAAAAAAAAAATTAATTGTTTGTTACATCTAAAAAAAAAAAAGATATAAAATACTTAATTTTGTTACTCAAAATATATAAACATTAAATAAAATAAAACATTTAAAAACATAAACTTCTAAAATTTTATATAAAGTGTTAATTTCAGCTAAATGCCACAGAAAAATTTCTCACTTTTATTTAATTGATCTTGATATACTAAAATAACAAACTAAAATAAGAAATGTCTGAAATTTATACAGACAAAAAAAAAACTACGAAAATTACAAAACAACACCAAAACTACTAAATAAAAACAGAACGAAAAATACAAAATAAAAATATCAAAATATGAATAAAACTATAATAGTATCTTATTAATACTAATATATCATTGCCGTTACCTCCACGTTTTTGAGCAGTAACACATTGTTGGGGTTGCGCTGTGCGATCTCCAGTTTGGGAGCGATGCCGCACACGCCACAGATCATGTCGTTATAGTCTCGAACCGTCAGACACTCAAACGCCCAGTAACCGCTGCAGAACAGATCCTGAACACACGACAACTGATCCGAGCTCAACGCGCCGTCTGAACCACACACAGAGAGACACGTTAACCTCACGCACACGCTCAGCATATGAGAGACGAGGATGAGGATGAGGATGAGGATGAAGCACCTGTGAGAGTCAGTGAGTGTTTGATTACACTGAGAGCGGCGTGTGCGGGTTCATCGCCCAGTCTGATCTGATGTCTCATCTTAAAGAACAAATCCAGCGTCACCAGAAGCTTATTACCCACGTTAAACAGACCTGAGAAAAACAAACACACAGAGACTCAAACTGCAATTATAGACATTTTTCCTGAACGCGGAAGACACGCCAGTTAATTAAATGAAAATGAAATTGTCTTTTTTACTATTATTATTATTTTAAATATGTCTATGCAGTTTCTACTAACAGTTTTAGTCTAAATAATTTTAGTGTGTGTGTGTGTGTTTTTACCTGGGTGCAGGTCTGTGAAACTGTGCATGGCCAGACACTGAAGATTTGTACAGACTTTCAGCTGTAGAGTGACGGGACGAATCAAGCGCTCCGTCAACAACCAGCATTCCTCCAAACCAGCAAGCGAACTAAACAACACAAAACAACAACATCACAACATGTAGATCTCCAAATGAGAACACATGAGTTTCATCTGATCAGGCTGCTCTCACCTCTGGTCTCCTTTGAGCAGCGGGTATTGACACAGACTGCAGTGTGCGGCCGCCGGCTCGTAGAAGCTCGGCCAGCCGCTGCTCTCCTCGGTGTGCTTCTGCTGGCCGTTGAGCTGCTGTATGAGGCTGAAGACGTCCTGCAGCTCGCTCTCGCTCTCGGGGAACTGCAGACAGGAGCGCAGAAGACTGACGGTGGAGTGACGCTGCTGCTCTTTCTGAGCGCCGCTCAGAGGCTGAGACGCGTCCGACAGAACCGCAGAAGAGCACACATCCTCAGAGGACAGCTGGAGAAAACACACACAACCAGAGGAAACACGATTTCTGTTCAGCTTTTTGCTTGATGCGTTATGCAAACGCACATTAACAGTGCAAACTCCTCTTAAAGTCCACTGAGACTGGAGATGAAACCAGTTATTATAATTAAAACTAAAACTAAACTATAATAAAATGTGGCCATAAAACTATTTCCTAATTTGAAATAAAATTAACAAATAAAATCAAATATAAAAAACTTAAATTTATTTTGTGTTTTATGTGTTCTTATTTTTGTTTAGTGACAAAACGGACATACATATATATATATATATATAAAAAACAATAAAAATATAAAAAAAGGTTATTTTAATGCAGCTAGCACAAAGGCAACATTTTCCCATTTTCCAAAAAAATACAATAAAAACAACAAAAATGACAAAAACACAACAAAATTTCTAAAATGTCAAATAAAATAAATGTTAACTGAAATAAAATCAAATATGAAATGATTTAATTTCAGTTATTTGCCAAGGCAACATTTCCAATTTCTGTTTAGTTTAAAACCTGATGTACCAAAATTGCTCACACAAAAACTGTTAGCAAAAACTATGTAGACATAACTAAATAAAGAATATAAAAATGACAATAAAACAACACTACTAAAAGCTGGAATAAAATAAACAATAACTAAAATACAATATAAAAAACGTATTTAAATTCAGCTAGCTGCCGAGGCATTTTCATTTTCATATGCATAATATGTAAAAATAAATAAATAAAATAAAATTGACAAAAACACAACAAAATTACTAAAACTTTTATCAAAATGAAAATTCAAACTATATAAAACAACTAAAAATAAATAAAAGAGACAAAAACGCAACAAAATTACTAAAACTTTTGTCAAAATGTAAATTGAAACTATAAAAAAAACTAAAAATAAATAAATAAGAGTGGCAAAAACACAACAAAATGACTGAAACCTGTATCAAAATGAAAATTAAAACTATATAAAAATTAAAACTAATTCAAAATATTATTTGAAAATAATAGTTTATTAATTATACCAAAGTAACACTAATTAGCTGGTATTTTTTAAACAATATTTGAGTTACTAGCAGTGGTTTAAGCTGCCTGTCGGCTGTGCAGTGAGTGCTGAAGCTCACTGTGAGTTTGTTCTTCTTGGTGGGTTTGTTGGTGAGTTCACAGCCGCAGGTCGGACAGCGCTGAGGTTTGTGTCTGTTTTTATAGACGTAATCACATGTGGGATTCTTACATCGACCGCGACCTCTCGCTGTAGACAAACCCAGAGACTGAGGAACAGAAAAACACATACAGAGCTGATCAGCAGTCACCAGACCGAATACTGAATCTGTACGTATGAAAGCAGGACTACATCACAAACATATATTCTGAAACGTTCTGTGTTTTCTGTGTCAGCCGTGTGTGAACACTAACTAGGGAGGATCCAGCTGTCTTCTTGAAGGAAAGCATGGAGAGGATCTTGACGCCGTTGTCTGTGATGATGTACTGGTTACTGCTGACCGTGATGGACTTCTGAAATCACAGTTCAACAACTTTCACAATCTATCACAGACACCAGTCTCAAAGTATTATTATTATCATCTCAGATTATCGTTATTATTATTTCAGATTTGTATTATTGTCAGATTATTTTTCTTCTTATTATTATTTTTGTTATTTTTATTGTTAGTATTATTCTCTCAGATTTTATTAGTATTATTACTTTGTATTATTATTGTATTATTATTATTATCATTATTGTTGTTGTTGTATTGTTGTTATTATATTGTTATTTTTTATTCTTCTTATTGTTGTTTCTATTACTTTATTATTCTATCAGATTATTACTGTTATTATTATTATTATTATTATTTTGTATTATCACTATTATTATTATTAGTCACAGTTATTTTTATTTCTTATTTTGAGTACATTTTTTGTTGTTGTTGTTGTTGTTGTTGTTGTTGTTATTTTTATTATTATTCTCGCAGATTATTTTTATTCTTATCTCAGATTATTTTTCTTTTTGTTGTTTTTGTTTTTATTTCTTTATTATTCTCTCAGATTATTATTATTGTTTTGTATTATTACTATTATTATTGTTGTTATATTTATTATTCTCTCAGATTATTTTTACTCTTCTCTCAGATTATTATTATTATTTTGTATTATTACTATTATTGTTGTTCTATTTAATATTCTCTTAGATTATTTTTAATCTTCTCTGATTATTATTATTTTGTATTTTTACTATTGTTGTTGTTGTTGTTTTTATTCTTCTCTCAGATTATTATTATTAATTAGTATTTTTACTATTGTTGTTGTTATTTTTATTCTTATCTCAGATTATTTTTCTTTTTGTTGTTTTGTTTTTATTTATTATTCTCTCAGATTATTATTATTATTTTGTATTATTACTATTATTGTTGTTCTATTTAATATTCTCTTAGATTATTTTTATTCTTCTCTCAGATTATTATTATTATTTAGTATTTTTACTATTGTTGTTGTTGTTGTTTTTATTCTTCTCTCAGATTATTATTATTTAGTATTTTTACTATTGTTGTTGTTATTTTTATTCTTTTGTCAGATTATTTTTCTTTTTGCTGTTGTTTTATTAATTTATTATTCTCTCAGATTATTTTTATTATTATTATTTTGTAATGTTAAGATCATTCTCTCAGAGTGAAATGTAATGGAAGTAAAGTCACCTGTTGTAAGGCACTGGGTGTGATCATGTGACCCAGCTGTTTGAGGGTGCTGGGTTTCAGTCCTGCGATGTGTTCTCTGGCTGATGGTTTCTCTGGAAACAAGAACACACACATTACACCTCAGAGAGTCAACAGAGAAGAAGATAATAAGAAACCCAACGGATATAAACACAAGAACAACAGATCATTAGTCGTTTCTCACCAGCTTTGATGACAGCAGCGTCTGATTTGACTTTATCAGGAGGAACTGTGATCCACTGCACCACTGCAGACTGAGCAGCCGCATCTGTCAACATCAGACGTATTTCATTTACATTTTCACTTTCTGCATGTGCGCATGGGATCAGGGAATAGTTTAGTGTTTTTAAATAAAGTTTGCCTCACTGTTCTGTGCAGGAGCTGGAAGAATGGCTCGTATCCGGCGTTTCTGTAAAGCACTACTAGCTTTTTCTCTCGTGACAACCTGAATATGACCACCACCCAACGATCTGAAATGAACAAAACAGACAGCTGAACAAGGAAGAACATGACAATAAAATATTCAATACTTAATTCATATTTTGCAGTACTCACTATGTGCGGTCTACTGTTAAAAAAAGTATGTGAAACAGTTCACAGTATTCAATAGCAGACATTTCATACAGTAATACAGGCTAGACTGTAAGCACATGATTTATTACACTGCATGAATCAATACGGTCATTTTTAATCCAATTTTGTGTTGAAATGTTGGAACTTTTAGCAGTCGAATCAGATAATAATTCAAAAAAGAGATGTTAAAACTCACAGATGAGATCATTTCTAGTTTATATCACACTGGAAATGAGAGCTGTTATTGTTAACTAAAATAACAATTATTAAAAATCATTTTCAGTGACTGAAATAAAATCAAATATAAATATTATATTAAAAACTTAAAAAACAAATGAAATTTATATAACTAAAATAAATTTAAGTTGGAGAACTAAAATTACTAAAACTGGAACTGAAATAAATTAAAGCTAAAGAGAATCATTTGAAAAATAAAATAAATTAAAACAATATTAAAAATAATATTAAAAATGACAAAAGCACAACAAAAATGACTAAAACATAAAACAAGATAAAAACTAATAATATAAAAGAACAGCAAATTCCAAATATTAATAAATACTATAATAGTATATGGATAACACTAAAATAACACTTCTGAAAATGTAAGTGCATTGCATTGTGGGATAAATTCCCATAGTGCGTCTTCTGCTGTAACCTGCATATTTTGGCAAATACAGAAGGTCATCCAGGTATTTCAAGCATACAGAAAATGATGTGCATAGTATGCATACTGCAGATAGAGTACGAGTAGTGTGTTATTGGGTTTCTTACAGCACAGCTGTGCATTCGGCGCTCTGCGCTCCATCAGATGTTTGTTGGGCTGATGCTGAATTCACCCGCTCTCTCTTTTTACGGCCTGCCCTGCAAGCAGCCGCAGTCACGCCATCCTGAGCTTTATCTGAAGAGGTTTTCTGAGTAATAACAGAAGCTGTCGTCTGCTCTTCTGTCTGTTCTGTGTCTTTTGACAACGTCTCATTAGTGTCTGATGGATGAGGTTTAGAGTCGTCACACTGTTTTCCTGAAGACGGGTCAGACGTTTTGACCGAGCTTCTCTTACCCTGTAACAGAGGGAAATACAGTTTATTTTATATTCCTCTATTTTTAGAATTATAATTAGGAACACAAATTTAAACACAAAAATCACATTATTAGTTCAGGAAGTCTCATATTTCAGGTTATCAACTTTTTATGATTTTATATTAGAATTTACATTTATATCATATAGATTCCAATTATATTTATATTTGAAAAAATATATCACATTTATACCTTTTTGTTATTATTTATTAACTTTAATTAGATCATTTTAACAATTTATTTAAATTATTTATTTTAAAATATTTTGTTATAAAAATCTAAAGAAAACAAGTCAACAATACATGTTTTCATGAAGTAGAAAATACACGGAAAGAGAAATAATTCACTACTGTGTTTAGTACATATTTTTCACTGTATGTTTTGCTTTGATTTAATTATCTAGAATGAGTATCAGACATGAGTAAGTTGAGTAACACAGAATAACAGCAGCATGGGTTTGAGGACTTACAGGTGCCACCCATTTCCCTCCGAGGTGTTGTCCGCAGTCAGGGCACTGGGGCGGTTTGTGACGGGTAACGTATGAAAACACACACCCAGGTGTGGTGCAGTTGCCTCGTCCTCGCCGTGTGTATTTGATGGGCTGAAAACAGAACAGATGTGAGAGTTACGTTACATGCATTATGCACAGAAAACTGGAAAGCACTTGTGAAAAATTTCAAGCTTCAATTAGACTTCTAAAGTTACACAGCGGGGTTATTATAGTTAACTAAAACTACAAAAACATCTTCATTACTTGAAATAAAAAACCTTAACTAAAACTAAAATTAAAAAACTTAAACTTATTTTATTTCAGCTAGAATTACTCCTTCACTTAGTTTAACTTGATGTACTAAAATAACTCAACTAAACCTAAAACTGAAAAAAAACCTAATAAAAATAACCAAACACACAATATCATTAAAGCTAAAATAATTTTTTATTTTCTAAAATAATTTAAATATTTTACATTTATATCATACATTTTATACTATCTATATTTACTTTTATTATTACTATTATTTATTTAATTTTTTATTTTATTTATTTAAATATTAACGCTTTTAAAAAAGTATGTATGTATATCTTTAATAATATAATAATATATATTATTTTAATGTATAATTGCAATAATAATAATAATAAAATAAACAAAAATGTATTATGAACTAAAATAACTAAAACAAAACAAAAAATTAAAAAGACGACAAAACCACACAACAAAATTAAAAACTTTAACAAAAAGTATTATATATTTTCTTAAATAAATTAGAAAATATAAAAATAAAAACTAATTTAAAATATGAATAAAAACTATAATAGTATTTCAATGCACAGATTTATTTGAGGCTGTTTGAGAACAAAATGTGTTCAAGTCACTGTGTTGATAAAGTCTGGTTTGTGCTTTCACGAAACTACACACATTTTCTCCCATTTGTTTGACTATTTTGTTCAACAGTTTTGTCTAAGTTAGCAGGTCGTGGTCAGAAGGAAATGACCGACCCATATGAAAGCGCTCGTTACGTAAATCCATTGTGCTGTTTATTGCTATGACAGATGATTTACTGACCAGTTTAAATGAGGGTTTGGGTTCTGTTTTCACAGTGCTCACTAATGGAAACATCATAATTGGACTGGCCGTGTTAATCCCTTTATTCTCCACGAGACCCTGAAAAACACAAGACACAGAGTAAATACTAATCACTCATTAATCATTTTCTAAAGAGCTGTTCATTCATTAATTCTCTTCTTTCTTCTCATTCATTCATTCATTCCTTTATGTTGTAATGTGGATGATTGACAGCTCACCTGATTGGGTATTATGGCAACTAGATGAGTGGCATCTGCTTTGATCTGCGGCATCAAAGCCCCGCCCTCCATTCCATTTTCTATCGCCATGCCAACATCACCATACAACACTCGAGACTCCTCCCTCTTCACGAGCAGAGGGGCGGCTTTGTGAGCATCCTGGCTGAGAACCGGCAGTCTTTCAGTAGTGTTCTGGGACGGTGTGTCCTCACTGAGTGCCTCGATGGCGATGCACTGCTCCGTCAGCTCCACCTCACTGCCCAGAGTCATGGGGGACACCAGCGTCTCCTGCGCCGGGGCCCGAGGGGCTCTATCCACGGCCCCGTCCACCAGCACGTCCATCTCGCCGTCTCCCTCGACCCGCTCGCCTCCCGCTGAACTCTTGGGCAGGAGCACGTAATTCGCTCTGGGGAGGATCTTGCGGAAACCTGGGACGTCCTGAGAGGATGCGGCTGCTGATTGGCTGCTCTGTGAAAGGAGACATAAAATTGACAGTTATGAGACTTCTGGAGGGAAATGTGCTTTATTACACTGAAAAGAATACAAATTTGCCTACTTTTCTTTTAACTAAATATCATTTCTTATTTATTTCAAAGCAAAATATGACCTAAGCTAGACAGTTCACATGTTTTGTGGAGATTCACATATAGTAGATCTAAAAAGTGTAAATGCAAATTTTTTTTATGGTCAGAAGTTTCAGGTTTGCTGTAAGCTGCACAATTTGGATACATTTTTTGTGATCATATATCAGTGCAACTCTCTCTCTCTCTCTATTATATATATATATATATATATATATATATATATATATATATATATATATATATAGACAAACACACACACACACACACACATATATATATATATATATATATATATATATATGGTCGTACTGATATATATACATAGAGTTATAACACTGATATATTTTTAATTTTATATATAAAAAAATAATAGATTTATTATATTGATTTATTTATTAAAACTGATATTTTTGTACCATTGATATACATTGATATACTATTATAGTGTTTGTTACTCGTTATTTATACATTTCCTTTTTTCAGTTTAATTTTAATTATGTTGTGTTTTTATAATTTCTTTTAAAATATGTCTATATAATTTTACTATTTATTAGTTTTAGTTTGTTTAGTTTTAGTTATTTTAGTACTTCAAGTTACACTAAATGAAAATGAGAAATGCTGCCTTGGCAAGTAGCTAAAATAAAATAAGCCTAAGTTTCTTTATATTTTATATTTTAATCCGTTAAAGTTTATTCATTTTAAATAACCCTGGTAATAATAATAATAATAATAATAATAATAATAATAATAATAATTTTAAAATTAAAATATTATTATTGTAATATTTCACTGTAAAATAAAAAAGTATATAAGAAAAATAATATAAGAATGTTATTATACAGTCAGCACTGTATTATTATAATAGCAATATTTATGCTTGTCTTAATTTCTTCATTTTCAAAACCATCAAGCTTTTATTTTGGCAGAAAACCACAGAGTGACCATGAAGCTTATTTTTTTGTTGACAGCAGCCGGTTTATAAGTACTTCTCATTAAATGTTTTGGAAGATAGATGAAAAAGAAAGCAGTGCCATGCTTCACTCTGAAATCGCAGCGCATGTATTAATTATTTAAACACATGCCAGTGCGATTTGATAACGCCACTAAGCCATATCATAATTTCAGTTTTATTACAATTAATCTTGCAGTCATATAGTATTCATAACTTTCAAAATGTAAACAGTTTTGATGAATAGAAACAAAATATGTCTTCTAATTCATAAGAATTTTTAATGTCAAATTAGGAAACTGCAACTACACAAGTAAATGTAATTGCATTAATCATATGTAGTTACTCAGTTAACAGGCTTACCGGGTCGATGCCGTCTTTCTCCATGCGTGCTCTCTCCAGGTAATAACCTCGATCCGCCACGTTCAGCCTCTTCCAGCTGTCGCTGATGCATTTGTTGATCTCAGACTGCGGCAGGTCCGGATACTCCTGCTGGACGCTCTGATGCACGTCAAAGTAATACAGCAGATACGCCGACCTGTGACAGCAGACGGGCCGTTAGTGCGGGAAACTACAAGTGCGTTCATGTTTCTTAGTGAAGATCTACCTTGGCTTCTTGGGTTTGTCCGAGTTCTCCGCGCTGCCTTTGCTCTTGCGTTTCTTCTTGGGTGAAGGAAGTTCCAGAAGCGTGTAGCAGCTCTCCACCTCCATCTCCCCATAGATGGCCTCCATCTCTGAAGAAACAGAGAAAGAGAATCAAAGAACTGGACAGAGACCTTCAAAATCAAGTCATTTATGTATTACCTATAAAATTAGGGAGGGATCATTCAAGATTTTTCACTGGATTTATTCTTTAAAAAGGGTGATTACAATGTTTTGGAAAGACTTTGACTTTTAATGAGAGAAATGACAGCATTGTCTTTTCACAAATACAAAATTAATACAAATATAGAAATGCAACCCAAAGAAAATATGTTTTATTTTTCTGTTATAATGACATTGAATTTAAAATATGGTATAATATAAATTTAGATATATGGAAAATTCTTTATCCACAAATATAAATAGGCATCACAAAAACCTACTTTTGCTAATTTTAAAATAAAAATAGGTCCTTCTTATTTTAACAGTAAAAAGTATTGATTTGATCTTTTAATATTTTTTTATGGTTGCATTTGATTATATGTTCATTGCTCTAAATGTTGCAAAACTATATATATATATATATATATATATATATATATATATATATATATATATATATATATGTTTTTATGAAAATATAATGTGTGTAAATACTAATGGTGATGACTATTAAATGTTTTGTTTTATTGAATTATGCTGTATTAAGATAACGATCTTTGATAAACAGGGTGAGACGATAAAGAGAATGTAACAAAAATTTATAATAATAATAAAAATAATTATAAACGTCTTTTGATGAATGAGAATATTACATAAACTATGTTTAATACTTAATGAAAAACAGCAATTCTATACCAAATTCCCAAGACATAAATATTCGTATTAGTATATTTTGAATTTATTCTAAATATCTTTTTTTTTATTTAATTTGGTGAAGAAATATTGATGTGGAGCTGCTCTTGACCGGTTTCATTACATTACTTACATGTTACTAATGTACTTCAGTAACGTTACATACTCAAAACAAGGTACTTTTTATGAACATGCTAATACTTGTTACTCGCCTATTATTAGTGAACAGTGTTCTACTGGAGTACAGCTGGAGCAGATGCAGGTAAACAACAGCATCACGTGACACCCCTTAACCGCCTTCATACACACAAATACATACACATATATGAGTTTAACTGCAGTTTATTTACATAAACGCAGATCTGAAGCGGTTCTCTGAGTGTCTGAGTGTGTTTTATTGCCTCCCGTGAGTGTGTGTGTGTGTGTGTGTGTGTGTGTGTGTCGGTTATTGTTGAGTGCTGATACTGACTGTCCGCGGCCAATGAGCGCGTGTCTTATTGAAGCCTTACCTGATCGAGCGCAGGATCGGTCCAAACCGGTCCAAACCCAGGCCAATCTCTGCTCACACCGGCGCTAAAGCCGCCGGACCGGGGACCGGATCATGTGTGTGTGAGGCGACAGGGTTCAGCCGCTGTTTTAGCCTGTGTTTCCTGCAGTATAGTGCAGTAAAATGGCGGAGGAGCGATCAGATCAACAACTGGAGGCCCAATGAGAGTTTGATCTGCAGCAGTAACAACTGAATAGCGTACGGCTTTTATTTTGCGCTCGTGTTTGAGCGATATTTTTTACATGTATGTAAAAGCCATATACTGGCAAATATTTATGTTAATAACTGTTTCCCAGGATACATTAAATTGTTCTTCCCGCAGTGGGCGCTTGGTGGCGTAGAGAGCCGATTCCTCCGTTGAGTCGTTGAGTTCTGTAACGCAGGACGCTTGTGATTGGACAATCGTGAAAAGCGATGAGAAAAGTAACGGGTATCACATGACATCGCCCCCAACTTCATCATTGCTTTAGACAATTTTTAAAACTTGAATAATGACACAGAGAAACTTTAATAGACATTGTATTGAAAAATATGCATGTCTAATGTGATTTTTATTATTTATACTCTCGAGCCGTTGTACCTGACCAATTACAGAGAACTTTGTAAGTTTTGAGAAGCTCATGTATTTATAATTGCCTTTTATAGATAACTCTTCTTTTTTGGTTGCATTGTTAATTCTAATGAAAGTATAATAAAATAAGAGAAAATATATAAATATATTCACGTACAATCAGGCGTGATTTGTGGTGTTCGAGCGAGTCGTCATGATTCAGACCAGAAGAGTCGAGCGCAGATTGAATCGTTTGTCATATTTCTGCAGTATGGCGGAGGACAAGGTGAGAGACAGTTGCTGTGTCCCAATTCGCCTACTTATACTATGCCCTAAAAGTATGTACTCTTTTTGTGAAGAAAAAGTACATACTTTTGAGTATGTAGCAGAATAGTAGGCAAGCTTTGGGACATACCAGAGCCGTTGAGAATCAAGAGTTGCGACACGCTTTGATCTCGCCGCGACGCGATCACGTGGTTCACGGAGCTCTCAATAGTTCCAAACAACTCCGTGCTGTCAATATGTTTGAATGTGTTTAATTAGGATAGACAGCAGTTTCACTATATTTGCAGCAATTTCTAGTGATTATTAACACATCATGTGCATTGATTGTGTATTGATAACTATGCTGACTAGGTTTAACAATCGCATTTTATTCTGGTGAGTGGTGAAGAGACAGCATTAATATTTTTTCTAATATGCGTATTATTTATATTACAATTAGCATAGTATTTAAGGTTAAAATAGAGAAAATGTTTTTAAATTCCAGTGCAGAGGCAAATTAGAGGCGTTTGGTGGCCAGAAAAATAATATTCCTATGTAATGTCATTGTTTAACCACTTGATGCCCATATGGCTGTTTAATAAATATAGCCTACATATACGTATTTAGTTCTACTCTAGTTGCTGTAAGAGTTTTACTGGTCGTAATAGCTTATTTATTTTATGTTTTGCATTGTATATTCAGACATTATCAAACACTCAATGTTTATAAGTTTCGCTTTTTTTTTTTTTTTTTTAAAAATGTTTAATTTAAAAAGATTAATTGCGCACATCCCAGTATTATTTTATGACATTTATGTAAGACAATATAAGTGAATGTTAAAAAAGGCCAGGAAATACGGAATTTAACCCAATAAATAAATAAATAAATAAATTAAAAAAAAAAAAAAAACACACAAGGCAACCAACTGCATTCAGGGAAACTCTTTCTTGTATTCCTTTAATGAGCAGTCTTCACTGAAACTCATTCAACTTCCTACAGGGAGAGAAAGATTGCAGAAAGTCTAAAAGCTTAAAAATATGACAACTAGCATCTGGTTATGATTGCTATTAAGGTGTTTCTCATGTTATCTAACTGCAAATATAGCATAACTGCCTATTATCTAAAAATAAACATTAACTATAACGCGTTTCATAAAATACAACTACTGGCCAGATTTCCGAGAGGTAAACTAATATCTTAAAATGCCAAAAACTGCTGTAATTTCCTCAACTTTCTGGCGAGTGTGCTTGAGAAACACTGAAATGAATGGGCTTCAAAGCTGGAACTATTGGCTGTTTGGAACTATTGGCCTCTCCATGACACGCTTTACTTCCGCATTCCTCAGTTTCTATGGAAGCCTATGGGAGTGTTGCAACTCTGTTTCTCGACAGCTCTGGGACATACTACTTCGTCATAGCTGCGTCTTTAACGGACGCTCTGTTGCTTAGTTACGTGCATCCTGTAACTGTTTAAACTGCCCTGTCAATCATCTTGTCACAGTTAACATCATCCACATTTCGTTTAATTTGATTTCCTACCGTATTGGAGAGAAATAAAGAAGCACATTGCGGGTCTTTCATGCCGAGAACTCTGCTCATGTATTTGCATAATGATGCATTTCAAAGTTAATGACCAAACGTATCATTATAAAAGTTCACAGTGCTGCTGCAGATGAAGTATAACGTGGATAACATTAAATTGATATTTTTTTTTTATCAGGTTAGACATTGATTATTTATCACTCAAATCCCTTTCTCTACCTGTCAGTTGGTCACGCATATCCGGCATGTTTGTAGTTTTGAAGACTTTTTATGCGTGTTTGTAGTTCTAATCGAATCCTCGTCCACCGCGCAATGTGTTGTGGGCAATATTAGCCGTTAGACCCTGCGTTCCATTCGGAAGGGCTCATCCCTATGCCCTAATCCCTTCAAAGGGGTTTACCCTCCGGAGTGATAGCTTCGAAGGGTTGAAGGGTGTAGGGGACCAAACAACTGTTTCTTGAAGTGCCCTTCTGCGTCATCAAACGGAAGCGCTGTCATCATGCAAAGAATCTGTGCAAAGGATCATGGGAGCCCTAAGTGTCCATCAGTTGTACCCTTCGAAATCCTTCATTCCGAAGGGCCCTTTGAAGTGGCTAGTTTTGAGCACTTCGGTTTGGAACGACCCTTCAACATGGCGGCCATGATTATTTTCACTCTGAAGTGCCCTTCGGAAGGCGATATATCCCGTTTGGAACGCACCGTGAGTGTGCATCGATCTGCACTTCGAATTCTAACCGGAAGTAGTAGACCATCCGGGAATCTTTGGCATACTTTTTTTTAAACATACTATTATTTGGGACATACTAATTCTATTTTCGAATACTATTTAGGATGGATAGTATGCGAATTGGGATGCAGCAAGTCTGTCTGTCTGTAATGAATTAGCATACAAATAAGAACAAACCGGGTATGTCGTGTGTATTTAAGCACGGTGTTGTCCATACAAACGGCTGTTTGTTAATTAGCGCTGTTGTGAAGGTTTATTCGAGTTATGCACGGTCACTGAGTGTTTCTGAACTCTTGGCATTTGACAGCTCTCATAGAAAACAAAACATTAAACATACGATCTCATTAACCAGACTGAAAGTGCCTTGAAATTGAGAGAAACAGATCTCTGTTGTTCATCTGTCTGTTGTCTAATCATAAACAACAGCGTGTTGGTTTAGTTCATTGGTCTGGATGTATCAGTGGTCTGATGTGGTCTCATATGGTCTGATCAGTACCGCGGGAAGTAGGGGTGCTGAGGGTGCTGCAGCACCCCCTGGCTCGGAGCTAAAGAAAAAATGGGGGTGCTGGGGGTGCGGTGTTAAAAATAATTAAATTTAAATTTTGTAACAAAAAAGAAATAAAACTAATTTCATTAATTTGAATATTCATTAAAAATCATAGGGGGGAAAAAACGCTTAGGGCTATAATGACAATAAGCAACAATTGTCGCGTGACGTCACCACGTCCGCATCCGTCATTGAAGATTTAAAAATACACCAGTCAACATGGCGCAAAAACGCATTTCTGATTTTTTCGCGAAGCCCAAACAAAATAAAAAGAGACCGAGCCTTGAGCTGGCGGATCAGTCGGATAAGGAAGCAGACCTGGTCCTGGAGCCTATGCCTAGTGGGCAGCCAACCAGCAGCAGCTGCAACAGCTCCTCCACAGCGACCACCACATCAGCCCCGGATCTGGGCCCAGGAGCCGCGCTAATTCAAGGTAACATGAACGTCGCCGCGGCAGTACCACCAGCACAAAATACTAGGGTTATTGATTTGGTCGAGGCAATCACTCCACACCAACCAGCAGACTTCATTTTTCCTGGAAGGCAGTTCGGAAAAGAAACATTTTCTCATTCATTCAATACAAACTGGTTTGACGAATGGAGGTGGCTGCATTACATTGAGGAAGGTGATCGCGTTGTCTGTTTTAACTGTGTGAAAGCAGTGGAAAAAAGTCTCATTAATGAAGATAGTGTGAGATTTGACAGCAGTTTTGTAAAGGGAGGCTTCACAAACTGGCGGAAAGCCACAGAAAAATTCTATGAGCATGAGAAGTCTAAACTTCATTGTGATGCCATTCAAAAATTGAGCATCTCCATGGATATTGTTTCGATGGAGCTTCTAATATGTCAGGACGGTTTTCGGGTGTTCAGGCATGGCTAAAAAAAAACATGCCCAGAGTCCCTCTTCGTCCACTGCGCCAACCATTCACTTGACTTAGTTCTTCAGGAGGCTGCACGTGAGGTGGGTCTTATCGCAGATTCAGTTAACTTTGTTCAGGACGTAGCCGTGGTAATCCGTGAATCAGCAAAATGCAAGGATCTCTATCAGTCCATTTTTGGCTGTGATGATGTAGTTACCTTACTGGCAATATGTCCAACAAGATGGTGCATACGAACAACAGCTATCAAACGTGTGTAGTGGCTACAGAGAAATCATCAAAACACTGGAGCAGCTTAAGGAGGACAGGAGTGTGAGAGGAGATATCAGAGCAAAGATCAGCGGCTTGCACAAGCAAGCAATGAAAGCAAAAACCTATTATGGCCTCCTTTGTTGTGAAGCAATATTCGAGCCATGTGAGTCGGTGGCCAGGAGTTTGCAGCATGCCAAAGCCAGTGCACTGGGTGCCCTTAAGTGTGCTGAACTGCTTGAAAGACACATGGAGGCCCTTCGGGATGATTCAGTGGTGGATAACATGCTACAAACTGTATCCTCAGCAGGATTTAAAATGCCAGAAGAGAACAGGATGACAAAAACCCCAACCCGCTATCGACACACAGCAGAGCCAGAGGCAGAAGCACAAGTTGCACAACACTCATTATGGAGACAAGAGTTTTATGAAGCTGTGGACTTGGTCAGAGCAGAAGTAAAGAGGCAATTTGATCAAGATGGTATGAAAACAGCAGCTCTCAGAGAAAAAGTGCTTATTAATGCAGCCAACAAGAAACAAATTGTATATAGATTCCCTTCACCTTCCCCAACAGATTGACAAACACCAACTGGAGATCCAGCTGAAAATGATGGGAGACCTCTACAGTGATTCCATCGAGACGGTAAAAGACATCACAACAACCATTTTTAAACTCCATCCACAAACAAGAGCTCTTTTCAAAGAAGTTGAAAACCTCATCAAACTCTGTCTAAGTCTCCCCATCTCAGCTGCTTCAGCAGAGAGAACATTTTCTGCTCTCCGCCGGTTGAAGAAATGGTTACGCACAACCATGACACAAAAACGACTGACACACCTTGCTCTGATGCATGTTCATGGAGATATTTTGGACAGTTTGGACACTGAGACCCTCATGCGTGACTTCATCAGCATCAACCCGGAGAGAAAGGCCACATTTGGAGTTCTGCATGCAGACAGGCAGTAAAGGTAAGACAATTATGTTTCTTTTGTAGATTATGGCTGATAGGTCTGTGTGTATGAGTTAATTTCTGTGTGCTGTCGCCGTGCAGCCTGCAGTTGTATCTGGAGATTGCATGTGGAGGATCGTAGGGTGATGGTTAGGCTATACCAATAAAGTTTATTGGAGTACATTCAGTAATGGAAATGGGGTGGACCCTAGCTTGGGGGGTGGGGGGTCCATTTTAGATAATCTTTCACATGTATGCAGTTATAAAAGCCTTAATAATCTATGATAACATTAAACAAAAAAGCAGCATTTTCACATGTTTACAGACTATTTAATGAGGCTGAGAGGTGGCATAAATGCATTTAAAATCATAATAACAATGTTATGAAATCAGTGTTGTAAATATAAAGTTTTGAATGAAGAAATACTACATGATTTAAATAACTAAAATTATACTTTAAAAATTAAACAAACTGTCAGTAGGAGGCAGCAAATCACTGTCTTTGTCACCGAATTGTTCGTTTAATGATTCGTTCAAACAGTTGATTCATTCAGGAACAAAGCGAGTGACTGTTTTTATGAATGGGTAGCTGAATCATTGACTCACTAGATTCATTAAAAAACGCAGGTTCATTCATAAACGAAACACCGCTGTGTTTGCGTGGAGATGCTCAGCGGCTCAGCTGTGACTTTGTTTGGAATTGTTCCTTTTTGACAAAATAGAGCAAAATCAGACAACAGCTGTTCAACGCTGCTATTTCAGTCTTTTACTTCAAAATGTCATATTAAATTCATTGTTACTTTTAGATTCTTTGCAATTTTTGCAAGAAATTTCTGATATAAAATTGTTTATACTACTCTCTCTGTCTCTCTGTCTGTCTCTCTCTCTCTGTCTCTCTCTCTCTCTCTCTCTGTCTCTGTCTCTGTCTCTCTCTCTCTCACACTCAGTGTGCTGTCGCCAGGAGCCTGAAGTTGTGTACTTTGTGTTCTGGAGATTTTGTGTTTCATGCTTTGGCTATAGGAATACGCATTAATCTTATTTTGTTTTAGTAGTATTAAGTAAAAAACAAAACAAAACAAAACAAACAAACAAAAACAACAACAACAACAACAACAAAACCTTAAATTAACAATTCTTCCTGATAAAACATGAGTTAAGGTAAATCTATTTGACTGTGCAAGTAGTTTTGAATCATACTGATTAAAAAAAAAATAGTTGCCATGACTTTTTATTCCTATTTTTCCCTGTAACACGTCTGTACCCAAATTAAGAATTAATGAGCATATCGTCTCGGTTACGTATGTAACCCTCGTTCCCTGAAGGAGGGAACGGAGACGTCACGTCGGATGACCGACGAAATTGGGATCTCGCCAGAGAGACCAATCCACTTCGAGTGTAACTGAACGAGCCAATGGACATTGGCATGCGATTATTGCATCCAGCTGCCGCTGATCACAGCGTGAGCATAAGAGGCAGCTGATGCACCGCATCAATTATGTTTTCGCTGAGGAGCCGAGCCGGCGACCCGGCAGCTCAGCGGTGGTACAGCGACTGTGGCGATGGGACGTGACGTCTCCGTTCCCTCCTTCAGGGAACGAGGGTTACATACGTAACCGAGACGTTCCCCTTTCAGTCGGTCACTCCGAGTCACGTCGGATGACCGACGAAATTGGGATCCCTACCAAAGCGCCACAGGAGCTGCCCCTTCCAGTGCCCTGTGTAGGCCTCCTGACCCTTCCTATAAGGCAGACGATAGGACCGGGCTCTACACAGAGAAGGTCAACTACTGGTGTTCCTTGAGCAACCAAAACAGTAGGACTAGGATAACACTGGGAAGCGTGCCCTTCCACTTGGAAGAGGCACACTGCGGAGTCACCTCCTCCCAGAGGGGGTTAAGTGACATTCAAACATGTGAAGTAACCCCGAAGGGCCCTATTGCACATGGAAGTCTCTGAGATGGCTCAGGCTGCATCTTTAGAGATGGCAGAACGTGGTCCGCCAGGGGAAACACGACTCTAATAAGAATACCGTAGAACACACATATGGGATCCCGACAGGGTCTCTCATATGGGCACTAGCCTCGCACCAGATTTCAAGAATTCATTGGCTGAAGGCCTGGCGCCGGACGCCCTGCCGCGTCCGGACGCCGGAGTGCTGGAGGACTCAACAGGGTTTGCCTGGTTAAGGAACTCTCTGGAGAATTAGGCGTAAGGATGCCGCAAGCCGACTCTGAGCCGGCCCTCTCAGTGCCACTACCCGTTTGAGGTGAGAACACAGGAGGAAACCGGTTCGACACGTAGGCTATAAAACCTAGCGAACGTGTTGGGAGTCGCCCAACCCGCAGCTCTACAGATGTCTGCTAGCGAGGCACCACGAGCCAGCGCCCAGGACGATGCGACACCCCTAGTGGAGTGAGCACGCAACCTGAGTGGGCAGGGCACACCTTGTGCTTCGTAGGCCAAGGTGATGGCATCCACTATCCAGTGGGCCATCCTCTGCTTGGAGACAGCCTTCCCCTTCTGCTGTCCTCCGTAACAGACAAAGAGCTGTTCTGAGGTCCTGAAGCTCTGAGTTCTATCCACGTACTGACGCAGTGCGCGTACAGGACAGAGCAAAGCTAGGGCTGGGTCTACCTCCTCCAGGGGCAGCGCTTGCAGGCTCACTACCTGGTACCTGAAGGGCGTGGTAGGAACCTTGGGCACATAGCCGGGCCGGGGCCTCAGTGTTGCACTGGAGTCAGCCGGCCCAAACTCAAGGCACGACGCGTCGACCGAAAATGCCTGCAGGTCCCCCACCCTCTTGATTGAGGCCAATGCAGTCAGGAGTAGGGTTTTCATAGAAAAAAACTTCAACTCGACTGACTGCAACGGCTCAAAGGGGGCAGTTTGTAGGGCTCTTAGCACCAAAGCCAAATCCCAAGAGGGAAGGGAGGGAGGCCTCGGAGGATTTAACCTCCTGGCCCCCCTAAGAAACCTGACGACCAGATCGTGCTTCCCCACCGACCTCCCCTCTATGGGGTCGTGGTGGGCAGAAATAGCAGCAACATATACTTTAAGGGTGGAGGGGGACAGCCTACGCTCCAGCCCTTGTTGCAAAAAGGAAAGCACGGCTCTGATCGAACATCTCCGGGGGTCCTCCTGGTAAGAAGAACACCATTCGACGAACAGGTTCCACTTCAGCGCATAGGCCCGTCTTGTGGACGGTGCTTGTGCTGAAGCGATAGTGAGCGCTACCTCCTGGGGCAGGTCACCTAGAACCTCCGCGTCCCGTCCAGGGACCACACATGAAGTTTCCACAAGTCTGGACGCGGGTGCCAGAGGGTGCCCCGTCTCTGAGAAAGCAGATCCTTCCTCAGAGGAATCGGCCAGGGAGGGGCTGTCGCGAGGAGCATGAGTTCCGGGAACCAGGTCCTGTTGGGCCAATATGGAGCCACTAACAGGACCTGCTCCTCGTCCTCCCTGATCTTGCACAATGTCTGTGCTAGCAGGCTCACTGGGGGAAACGCATACTTGCGCAAGCCCTGGGGCCAGCTGTGTGCCAGTGCATCCGTGCCGAGCGTTGCCTCGGACAGGGAGTAGAACCACTGGCAGTGGGTGGTTTCTGGAGATGCAAACAGGTCTACCTGAGCAACTCCGAACCGACTCGAAATCAGCTGGACCGCCTGGGGATGGAGTCTCCACTCCCCAGGGAGTGCCGCTCGAGACAGCTCGTCGGCCGCCTGATTGAACACTCCTGGGATGTGGATGGCACGAAGGGACCTCAGATGCTTCTGACTCCAGAGGAGGAGGTGGCGGGCGAGTTGCGACATGTGACGGGAGCGCAAACCGCCTTGCCGGTTGATATACGCAACGGTCGCAGTGTTGTCCGTACGGACCAGAACGTCCCTGCCCCGAAGGCGCCCTCTGAGGCGGCACAGGGCAAGGCGTACTGCCAGCAACTCGAGGCAATAGATATGCCAACGCAGAAGGGGGCCCTTCCAAACCCCTGATACTGCGTGCCCGTTGTACGTGGCACCCCAGCCGGTGGCCGAGGCATCCGTGAATACCACAGCATACCTGGATACCTGCTCCAGGGGCACTCCTGCCCGAAGGAACGAAGGATCTGACCACGGGCTGAAAGTCTTGCGGCAGGCCGGTGTAATCTGAACCCGGTGAGTACCGCGTTTCCACGCCCACCTCGGGATTCGGCCATGGAGCCAGTGCTGAAGCGGTCTCATATGGAGCAGACCGAGCGGAACTATGGCCGCAGCTGCAGCCATATGCCCCAGGAGCCTCTGAAAGAGTTTCAGTGGGACCGCTGTCCTGCCTGATAAAGTCTTGAGGCAGTTCAGCACCGACTGAGCACGTTCCTGGGTGAGGCGTGCTGTCTGGTTGACCGAATCCAACTCCATGCCGAGAAAAGAGATCCTCTGCGTTGGCACGAGTTTGCTCTTTTCCCAATTGACCCGAAGGCCCAACTGGCTGAGGTGCCTGAGCACCAGGTCCCTGTGTGCGCACAACAGCTCTCGAGACTGTGCAAGTATGAGCCAGTCGTAGAGGTAGTTGAGAATGCGCACACCCCGTTCTTTCAGGGGAACAAGGGCCGCCTCTGCGACTTTGGTGAAGACACGAGGCGAAAAGGGACAGCCCGAAGGGCAGGACCTTGTACTGATATGCCCGACCGTCGAACGCGAAATCGCAGGAATGGCCTGTGTCGCGGGAGAATCGAAACATGAAAGTACGCGTCCTTCAGGTCGATTGCTGCAAACCAATCTAGGGGAAGGACGCATCCAAAAATGCGTTTCTGTGTCAACATCTTGAACGGCATCTTGTGAAGTGCACGGTTCAAAACTCGCAGATCCAAGATCGGTCGTAACCCACTGCTTTTCTTGGGCACAATGAAGTAAGGGCTGTAAACCCCGACCTCATATCGGCTGGAGGGACCGGCTCTATTGCATCCTTCGCCAGTAGGACTGCAATCTCCGCGAGCAAGACAGGGGCATCGACGGCTTTGACTGAAGTGAACCGGATGCCCCTGAACTTGGGGGGACGCCGGGTGAACTGAATCGCATAGCCGAGTCTGATGGTCCGCAGGAGCCACCGGGACGGACTGGGGAGCACTAACCAGGCTCCGAGAGACCGCACTAGCGGGGCCAACGGGCCCACCGACATGCCCGCGGTGGGGCAGCGAGGTGGAACACAGGGACCGGCCCCAGGGCCTGTGACGGCCTGGCCTGTGACGGCAGGGGGCGGGGTCTGGGTGTGTAGTGTAGCACTCACCTGATTTCTCCTCGCGTGGGAGGAGACACAGGAACCCGGCTTGAGGCGTGTGACAGCCCGGCGTTTGACGACTTGAAGCGGGGACTGGAGTGCTACTGCCCTTACCTGGCTCCACGAATGGGCAGGAGGGGTGCTCTTGGGCAACCACCCGCTGCCTGCTGGCGAGAGAGGAGGAGGGAAGCGATCCCGTGATGCACGGATCACCACTCTCCTCCTCTTGAGACCCAGAGATTGAGGAGACCGCTCTTTACTGATGTTTTGGGTACCGCTGGTTGCTGGGCCAGCGGCGGAACAAAATGAACAAAAGATACTCCACCCGGCCCTCCTCCGGGGGAGGGAGTGGTGCAGTCACCATCTCCCGATGAGCAGTCTCCTCCATCTCTGGGTCGACCGTCCCAGGGCCTCTTGCACTTGCGCTTGCCGCCAGGTTTGGCGGGGGCCTGGACGGGCTGGGCGTCCTGCCTGTGACCGGCTCCACGACGCTGCCTGGTGAAAGGCTGCTGCGGCTGCGTGGGAGCGGGGGTGGCCGCAGGGGGCGCCCACGGCGACGAGCAGGCTGAGTGGCTGCAGCCGGAGTGGAAGCAGCAGGTTTCCTCCGGCGCATGATGTGTTTGCCTCAGTCTGCTTCTGGGCTGCCGAGAACTGCTGGGCAAAGCTCTCAACAGCGTCGCCGAAAGGGCCGGTCTGTGACACGGGAGCATTCAGGAACTGTACCTTCTCCTGCTCCTTCTTGTCAGCGAGACACAGCCAGAGATGGCGCTCCTGGACATCGCACGACCCAGAGACTGTGCGGTCACCTTCGTCGCTCGAAGCGCGAGGTCCGCAGCAGCACGCAGCTCATGTAGAACCGCCAGGTCGTGACCACCCTCGTGCAGGTCTTTCAGGTCTTTGGCCTGGTGGACCTGCAGTAACGCCATGGCGTGGAGGGCAGAAGCCGCCTCCCCACAGGCTCTATAAGCACTGCCAGTTAGACCTGACGAATACTTTACAGGCCCGTGAGGGGAGACACGGGTCACCCCGCAGGGTGGAATCGGCTGTTGGACACAGTTGCATGGCCACAGACGCTCCACCGAGGGGATGCCGCATACCCCAAAGCGGCCCCACCATCGAGGGTGGTGAGAGCGGAGGAACCACAAGATTTGTTTCGGGCAGTGAAAGGTGCCTTCCACGACCTTGTAAGCTCCTCATGCACTTCCGGAAAGAATGGCACCGGAGGGGGGCGCCGAGAACCAGCGCGACCCCCACCGAGAAACCACTCGTCCAGCCTCGAAGGATCGGGACACGGTGGCTTTTTAGGATTCCACACGAGCCCGACATTCTCGGCGGCCCGGGAAAGCATAGCCGTCATCTCTGGGTCTGGCACGGACAACGCTACCACACCCGAAGGGGGCAACGCAGCCGGGTCATCATCCCCGGAGAGAGAGGGCCCGCCCTCCGATGCAGTGATCGACATCTGGTCATCAGAGGGGGCACCGAAGGAAACGCGTGGCCAGCGCGCTCCTTCGGCAGCTCCACCGGCTGCGGAGTGCTGAGGGGTGAGGAGCTCCACTTTGGGGAAGCCCTCACCGTAATCCTCAAATCACCTCTGACTCCACCGGATCCAGTGTGCACGCCAGATCGCGGCAGGCAGAGGGACTCCGCCATGTTTGACATAGCGGAGTCGCACTCCGAGATGGTCATGTCCCCATAAGAAGAACATGAACCATCCACGAAAGCCACCTCAGCGTGCTGAATGCCCAGGCACGTGAGGCAGCGATCGTGACCGTCCTGAGGTGCCAGGAAACGACCACACCCAGAAACGCACGGGTGAAAAGACATCTTTAAAAAGACGCAATCACCCGTGTTGCTCTTTTAGAGAAATTGCTCTTTCAGAGAAATGCTCTTTTAGTGCTGAAGCACACAGGGGAACTGGCCACCGCACACTCCCAATGTGGCTGTCAGCAGGAAGACGATCTTTCTCTCCCGGACACCGTGACCACCGCTGCCGCGCCGTAACGCCCGCACTTGCTCGCAGAACACTCTCTTGGAAGGGAGAGCAGTAGCTTCAACCACTACCGCTCGGCTCCGAAGCGAAAGGATAATTGATGCGGTGCATCAGCTGCCTCTTATGCTCACGCTGTGATCAGCGGCAGCTGGATGCAATAATCGCATGCCAATGTCCATTGGCTCGTTTAGTTACACTCGAAGTGGATTGGTCTCTCTGGCGAGATCCCAATTTCGTCGGTCATCCGACGTGACTCGGAGTGACCGACTGAAAGGGGAACTACAGCTATTACAAAGAAACCAAGACAGAGCAAGAGAGTCCATACCTCAGCAGCAACTATGTCGCATTCTCACATCTTGATCTTTAACGTTATCTTTTCGTGGATCAATGCTTAAGGTTAATTCAGTATATAATAATTAAAAAACAACAAAAAACAACAACAACAACAACAAAAAAAAAAAACGTTACATCAACAATTAAAATAGTACAATGATGAAGTAGCTTAGTTTATATTAAACATAAAACTTGAACAAAACGGATAAACTGATGACGTGTAACCGCGTTGCAACATAAAAATAAAACGTCTTTGTATTTTCCCCTTTGTGGCTCATTATTATTATTATTATTAATAATAATAATAATAATAATAATAATAATAATAATAATAATAATAATAATAAAACATATAGGCCCACAATAAAATAGTGTCATTAAGAAATTCACTTTTAATTAAACTGAAGAATATTAAAATAATATTAAACTGAAGTTTTATTAACAAAATTACAATTTTGTGTATACAATTTGTAACGCAAATAAAATGGATTTCCCCTTTTAAAACGATCGTTTGTGGTTCATTATTATTAAAACAGATCAGTCATAAAGTAGTACAATGGCAAATTCGCATTTATTAAACATGCAACTCTTATTAACAAATTGAAGAAGACGTAGCCTAGCCTACTTGCGCTGTAACCCAAATAAATAAGGTTTCCCTTATTTAAAACGAATGCTTAGTTTGTGGTTCATCATTATTTTTTTAATGAAAACACAGCAACAATAAAGACCAACTCAGTTATTTTAAACGAAATGAAACGTTTATTAACAAAAATCCTCACGCCTTGAGTTTTCCCTCTTTTCCTCGCTTTCCTTCAGTTTTAAATAAGCGCCGTGAGCGTTTTACTTTCACTTTCAAATTAGCGCAATTCGGTGTCAAGCAGTTGTTTGCTTTTAGTTCGTTTGAGTTTTCTCTCTTTCCCTCACTTTCCTTCAATTTTAAATAGCCTAGTTTGAAAAAGCACCGTGCACATTTTACTTTCACTTTTAAATCGGCGGTTCTGTATCAAGCAGTTGTTCGTTTTTAGTTTGTTTGTGTTTTCCCTCTTTCCCTCACTTTCCTTTGCTTAAATAGCTTATAAAAGCATCTTGCGCATTTTACTTTCACTTTTAAATTAGCGGCAATTCGGCATCAGTTGCTTGAATTCAATTCAAGCAACAACAAAATACAACGTAGAAAAATGGAATAAAAATAAACCATGATATGCCTAATATAAAATAACAAATAGCTTACACAAAGTTTAAATAGGTATACAAAACTAAAAATCAGTAAAGAATGAGGAACAAATAATTATGAAATGTAGAAGCAAAACGAATAAGAATGTTTGGAGGCACTGACGCCTAACACCTTGATGCAAAATAATGGAAAAAATAAAAATTAAATAAATAAAAAAATACACAGTTTAAATAAAATAAAAATCAGCAAATACTGTGGAACCAAATAAATGAGAAACGAATGTTTCAAAAAAACGTCTATTATCACGTAGATTAATGGCAGAAATCAACAGGCTTTTCAAAATCCAAAATATTTTTTTAAAACAGGCGCTTTTACATTTCATTTTGAAACTCTTCTGCCATCGTCTTGTCTGTCTCACCTCACTGTTCTTGTCAGTCAGCTCGATTCACTCTCCTCACGTGATAAATTAAATCTGATCTGTGATGCGCGACTGTCGTTCTTTCGGTGTGCTGCATTGAGCAGCCACGTTCAATTTTAATTAGTGTCCTCTAACTGAACTAAAATAATTGTATTACTATATATATATAAAAAAAAGAAATCAAAACGACGGTGCTTCAGTGGACAATTGATGTAACCGGTGTTGCGGCATAACACCGGTATCACCGCCAACACCGTCTATCGCAGCAAGCGGCAAGCCTAATGTCCAGCTGAACTAAATTGATTTTATTTCTATAAAAAGGCCCTGTAACACCGACTACAGGACCAAGCCTGTGTATTGCACACGTATAACTTCGCTACTGGCAAAACTCTCCTCCCCTTTCCTTCCCTTTTTTTTCCCTCAGCCCCCCCTGCTCAAAATACGTTCCCGCGGCACTGGTTAACTGAGTACCAAAACTGGATTTCAAAACTTGCGCAACAGTTGGGTTTTTCTTCTTTAAAAAAATAAATAAGAATACAGGTGCATCTCAATAAATTAGAATGTCGTGGAAAAGTTCATTTATTTCAGTAATTCAACTCAAATTGTGAAACTCGTGTATTAAATAAATTCAGTGCACACAGACTGAAGTAGTTTAAGTCTTTTGTTCTTTTAATTGTGATGATTTTGGCTCACATTTAACAAAAATCCACCAATTCTCAATCTCAACAAATTAGAATACTTCATAAGACCAATAAAAAAACATTTTTAGTGAATTGTTGGCCTTCTGGAAAGTATGTTCATTTACTGTATATGTACTCAATACTTGGTAAGGGCTCCTTTTGCTTTAATTACTGCCTCAATATGGCGTGGCATGGAGGTGATCAGTTTGTGGCACTGCCGAGGTGGTATGGAAGCCCAGGTTTCTTTGACAGTGGCCTTCAGCTCATCTGCATTTTTTTGGTCTCTTGTTTCTCATTTTCCTCTTGACAATACCCCATAGATTCTCTATGGGTTCAGGTCTGGTGAGTTTGCTGGCCAGTCAAGCACACCAACAACAAGGTCATTTAACCAACTTTTGGTGCTTTTGGCAGTGTGGGCAGGTGCCAAATCCTGCTGGAAAATGAAATCAGCATCTTTAAAAAGCTGGTCAGCAGAAGGAAGCATGAAGTGCTCCAAAATTTCTTGGTAAACGGGTGCAGTGTCTTTGGTTTTCAAAAAACACAATGGACCAACACCAGCAGATGACATTGCACCCCAAATCATCACAGACTGTGGAAACTTAACACTGGACTTCAAGCAACTTGCGCTATGAGCTTCTCCACCCTTCCTCCAGACTCTAGGACCTTGGTTTCCAAATGAAATACAAAACTTGCTCTCATCTGAAAAGAGGACTTTGGACCACTGGGCAACAGTCCAGTTCTTCTTCTCCTTAGCCCAGGTAAGATGCCTCTGACGTTGTCTGTGGTTCAGGAGTGGCTTAACAAGAGGAATACGACAACTGTAGCCAAATTCCTTGACACGTCTGTGTGGTGGCTCTTGATGCCTTGACCCCAGCCTCAGTCCATTCCTTGTGAAGTTCACCCAAATTCTTGAATCGATTTTGCTTGACAATCCTCATAAGTCTGCGGTTCTCTCGGTTGGTTGTGCATCTTTTTTTTCCACACTTTTTCCTTCCACTCAACTTTCTGTTAACATGCTTGGATACAGCAATCTGTGAACAGCCAGCTTTTTTGGCAATGAATGTTTGTGGCTTACCCTCCTTGTGAAGGGTGTCAATGATTGTCTTCTGGACAACTGTCAGATCAGCAGTCTTCCCCATGATTGTGTAGCCTAGTGAACCAAACTGAGAGACCATTTTGAAGGCTCAGGAAACCTTTGCAGGGGTTTTGAGTTGATTAGTTGATTGGCATGTCACCATATTCTGATGTCTTGAGATGGGTTGGTGCATTGGTGGTGCATTGGTGGGTTTTTGTTAAATGTGAGCCAAAATCATCACAATTAAAAGAACCAAAGACTTAAACTACTTCAGTCTGTGTGCATTGAATTTATTTAATACATGAGTTTCACAATTTGAGTTGAATTACTGAAATAAATGAACTTTTCCACGACATTCTAATTTATTGAGATGCACCTGTATATGTATACATGATATCCTGTAGCATTTACTGCATAATCATGTTCCAAGAATCCATACACTGTAAAAAATTACTGTGATTTTAACAGTAAAAAATTGTGAAAATGCTACAGTAAAAACCTGTTAAATGGTTAACGGTAAGTTCCCCTAATCAGGCACGTGCACACATAGGCAAAAAAGGGGGCTTGAGCACCTGCCCTTTTTCTTCCTCGAGAGAAAGTGCCCTTTTTTTCTGGGGAGTTTTTTTTTTTTTTTTTTAATAAATGAATATATGTATATTTGTATGCGTGTGTGTGTTTCTGTTTGAGCACAGCTTTCCCTGTCAAACAAATAAAAAGTCAAAATATCTGGTCGGGTCGGGAAATATTGAGATTGTCGAGTTCCGATGCCGTTCTCCCTTCCGCGTCTCCGCGCAGCACAGCGGTGTAGCACACACTGATCAGCTGCACATCACAGTCACAGACAGACAGAGAGCTGCAGAAGTGAAGCCCTCCCTCCCTTTCTAGTTTTGTTTGTCTTGCTGTGGAGGTGAGTGGTGATGAACAAAAGACTAAACTACCTGTGCCTCAAATTTACAGCTAATCATCCAAAAGACTAAAGGCAAAATATAGTTAATTTTTTGCTAACATCCAAGACTCAGCTACCATGTAAGTTAGCTAAAGTTTAGCTGAGGCAATAGGAAGTCTAGTTGGTTGGACCAGTGCGCGTTCTTTCACTGCATGATTCAGTTTATTAAAATGCATTTAGAATGATCACAAAATTCAAGATATGGGCGCAGAAATGTGTGTGTATATATATATATATATATATATATATATATATATATGTGTGTATGTGTGTATATGTATGTATGTGTATATCATATAGTTAATCAGTATCACGCGAAGACTGACGTTTTTTCCACCAAAAAGCAGCATGATTACAAATGTGATATTTATTTTACAGCAGTCAATAAACAAGAATTTAATATTAAGACACTTATGTTTTAGACACAATATTGACTGTTTTTGCTCTATTTCGCCAACAAATATAATTCCAATTTGTGTCTCTGAGCAGCATGACACTGTTTTGTTCCTGAATGAATCAACCGTTTAAATGATTTGGTTCAGTCGCAATGATTCACTTATTAACAGTGACTTGCTGCCACCTACTGACAGTTTTAATTTCACATTTATTTATTTATTTATTTATTTTTTAATAATTTCAAATATCCGTATTCAACATTTTATGTTTAAAATATCAAAACAGTATTAATGCATTTGTAACTGCAGGTTAAAGCATTCATGCCTTAAACATTCCTGCATTAAACAGTGTGTAAATGCATCTAAATGCCACTTCAGATGCAGCTTCTGTGTTTTCTCTGCATTGCAAAGATTAATTTTGTCAATACTGATTTCATTTGCTTGGTAACAGCCAAAATGACTTATTATTCTAATTGACTGATTCAATTTAAGAATTTGACTCAAAAGATGATGCACCCTTTTAGAAAAAAGGGCTTTATAAGGTAAAAATGCCCATAAAAGGTAAAATAAATAAATAAATAAAATGTTTAAACTTATTGGAAAAGATTAATTTCTATCACTGCTGTGAACTGATTACTTCACAGAATATGAAGAATATCAAAAACTTTAGGAGTCAGCTGTCCACAGTAGTCCTTAAGATACCAGCACAATAACACACTCAGCAAAATATCGTCTAATTATCATTATCGATAAAATCCCAGAAAATATTGAGATATATTTTTGTCAATATCGCACACTCCTATTATATTTAACGTTTTGTTTAGAAAAATGTTAAATATATATGAAAAGTGCCCTTTTTTCCACTTGAGCCCCTGCCCCTCAAAATGTCTGTGCACGTCCCTGCCCCTAATATATACAGTGAAAAACTGTAATAGACATTTCAGACAATTTTACGGTGAAATACCGTTTCTGGAAGTGAAAAAGAATGTAAAATTTACAGGGAAAAAACGTAAATTGACGTTCCCAGAATTCCCTGCGTTGCATTTCAAATTGGATGTTTTTTTTCTTTGAAATAACTGTTTCTTCTTAGTTTTTTCTTATCAGTTATGTTTATTAGGGTTGTATGTTACATCTAATGTTGTTAAATTAATGTTTATTGCATATTTCAGTTTAATGAGTCTCACAATGATGGTGTTTAGTGTTTGTGTGAGTGACACAATGCACCTTTTATATATTTTATTATTTAAAAGCTGCTTGTGATGGGCTTTGGTTCATCATGTGACTTTCTCATCACCACCTACATTTGGTGGTTATCAGTGTATTTCAAAGGTACAAAACAGATTTCAATACTTCAATAGGTTGGTATATTAACATTAGGCTACATCAGTTAATGAAACTATGGTGTTTAACTGTAAATTTAAGGTAAAACCATAAAACCTAAAATGTTGCTACCGTATTTTTTATGGTAGAATTCCGGCAACCACAGCTTACGGTGTAGGAAAATGCAAAAACTTTGAAAATTTAACATAGGAAAATTGAAAAACATGCCTAGATAGCCTACTGTAAAATTTACAGCAATTATTTAGCATGTTCCCACAAAATTTCTAGGCTTTTATTTATTTTTCTTTTTTTTATGACTTTTATTGTTTCTCTATTGTTTAAATGCTTTGTGTTTTTATTGTCTGTTTTGTTTTAGCATTGCAAAGCACTTTGGTCAACACCAGTTGTTTTTAAATGTGCTATATAAATACACTTGTATTGCATTGTATTGTATTCTAAAGCCCTTTTGCGTCTTACATTTCTACATTGTCACAATGTTGCGAGCACGTAGACAGTAATGTTTCTATAGAAGAAATGCAATGTGCCACATATGTTGCCACAAAGTAAATGTGTTTGCTTGGTAACCAGAGAGGAACTGTCTGGTAAATATGTTAAGATAAACAGTGTATCGTTCCAATGGAAAACGAAAGTAAAACAAATAGTACACTAGCAGACACCGAACCGGCTTCAGCTAAATATCTTTACAAACAACTACACTTAGTTACCGTTTGTCTCTGTTGTAGTACCTGAAGAAGACATGATTCAGATTTAGTGTAAATTAGCCTACATTAAATCTCCCACAGCAATGGTGAATCTCTCTGCTGAGTGCGAGCAGATCAGATCACGTGACTGGAAAATACCAACACAGAGTTCAGTCACAAACAAAATCTAGGGATAATTTGTGTAACATATTCATATACCACATCATTGCTGATGAATAATAAAGGAGGTAATGGCGGAAAACATTCTTTTGAACTATAGTAATTTTGTAGATGCATCAACCCCACCCCACCCCACATGTTCTTTTTGCAAGTGTTTCACAGAATTATACAGCAGTTTTGATTTAAGAAGATTCATGTTGTTGAAGGCTTCAGTACTTTTCAGCAGTTCAGTGGTCTTTTATTTTGACTACGTTTGTCTAAATCACATGATTTACACAAATCGCCCCATAAACCTTTCCTGTATATCACATGACTTTAAGAAAGAAGATGTGGTCAGGGTATAAATACAGCTACTGGTCCTGTTGTCTGAGTCTTTCGGGTTTGTTTTGTAGGGGCACGTGTAAAAGTGTGGAACATTGAGAGCTCTTTATTCTTTCTCCATTCTTATCTGTTGTGAACATGTTGTGTTTATTATGCTTTGCTGTCTTTAGGCATTCACCCTGGAACCAGTCATGGCAGATACAAAGTCTAAATGGTAAGGCACATTACTATCATCACTTACTTGGGTAAATCTTTACAGACAAAAGTTACATACAATGGTTTGTGCACGTTACAAATGAACAAATCGGCATTGAGTTTGCAAGAGTGTACATTTGATATGTTGTCCTAAGAAAAACATGGTGCAACAGTGCAAACTAAAAAAAAACAGGACTGCAGGATGGGCTATTGAAATTATCGAAATATCACAAATGTACATATCTTTCTTTGAAATAACTGTTTCTTCTTAGTTTTTTCTTATCAGTTATGTTTATTAGGGTTGTATGTTACATCTAATGTTGTTAAATTAATGTTTATTGCATATTTCAGTTTAATGAGTCTCACAATGATGGCGTTTAGTGTTTGTGCGAGTGACACAATGCACCTTTTATATATTTTATTATTTAAAAGCTGCTTGTGATGGGCTTTGGTTCATCATGTGACTTTCTCATCACCACCTACATTTGGTGGTTATCAGTGTATTTCAAAGGTACAAAACAGATTTCAATACTTCAATAGGTTGGTATATTAACATTAGGCTACATCAGTTAATGAAACTATGGTGTTTAACTGTAAATTTAAGGTAAAACCATAAAACCTAAAATGTTGCTACCGTATTTTTTTATGGTAGAATTCCGGCAACCACAGCTTACGGTGTAGGAAAATGCAAAAACTTTGAAAATTTAACATAGGAAAATTGAAAAACATGCCTAGATAGCCTACTGTAAAATTTACAGCAATTATTTAGCATGTTCCCACAAAATTTCTAGGCTTTTATTTATTTTTCTTTTTTTTATGACTTTTATTGTTTCTCTATTGTTTAAATGCTTTGTGTTTTTATTGTCTGTTTTGTTTTAGCATTGCAAAGCACTTTGGTCAACACCAGTTGTTTTTAAATGTGCTATATAAATACACTTGTATTGCATTGTATTGTATTCTAAAGCCCTTTTGCGTCTTACATTTCTACATTGTCACAATGTTGCGAGCACGTAGACAGTAATGTTTCTATAGAAGAAATGCAATGTGCCACATATGTTGCCACAAAGTAAATGTGTTTGCTTGGTAACCAGAGAGGAACTGTCTGGTAAATATGTTAAGATAAACAGTGTATCGTTCCAATGGAAAACGAAAGTAAAACAAATAGTACACTAGCAGACACCGAACCGGCTTCAGCTAAATATCTTTACAAACAACTACACTTAGTTACCGTTTGTCTCTGTTGTAGTACCTGAAGAAGACATGATTCAGATTTAGTGTAAATTAGCCTACATTAAATCTCCCACAGCAATGGTGAATCTCTCTGCTGAGTGCGAACAGATCAGATCATGTGACTGGAAAATACCAACACAGAGTTCAGTCACAAACAAAATCTAGGGATAATTTGTGTAACATATTCATATACCACATCATTGCTGATGAATAATAAAGGAGGTAATGGCGGAAAACATTCTTTTGAACTATAGTAATTTTGTAGATGCATCAACCCCACCCCACATGTTCTTTTTGCAAGTGTTTCACAGAATTATACAACAGTTTTGATTTAAGAAGATTCATGTTGTTGAAGGCTTCAGTACTTTTCAGCAGTTCAGTGGTCTTTTATTTTGACTACGTTTGTCTAAATCACATGATTTACACAAATCGCCCCATAAACCTTTCCTGTATATCACATGACTTTAAGAAAGAAGATGTGGTCAGGGTATAAATACAGCTACTGGTCCTGTTGTCTGAGTCTTTCGGGTTTGGTTTGTAGGGGCACGTGTAAAAGTGTGGAACATTGAGAGCTCTTTATTCTTTCTCCATTCTTATCTGTTGTGAAGATGTTGTGTTTATTATGCTTTGCTGTCTTTAGGCATTCACCCTGGAACCAGTCATGGCAGATACAAAGTCTAAATGGTAAGGCACATTACTATCATCACTTACTTGGGTAAATCTTTACAGACAAAAGTTACATACAATGGTTTGTGCACGTTACAAATGAACAAATCGGCATTGAGTTTGCAAGAGTGTACATTTGATATGTTGTCCTAAGAAAAACATGGTGCAACAGTGCAAACTAAAAAAAAAACAGGACTGCAGGATGGGCTATTGAAATTATCGAAATATCACAAATGTACATATCGCAATGCATATTGCAAATGCTTGCAATAACTCAATAATATTAAAGGGGTCATATGACGTTGCTAAAAAGATTATTATTTTGTGTATTTGGTGTAATGCAATGTGTTTATCCGGTTTAAGGTTAAAAAAAAAACATTATTTTCCACATACTGTAGCCTACATTATTGTTGCTCCTCTAAGCAGAGGCGTCATGCCCATTAAAAGTGAGGGGGCACGTGCCACCTCAGATTTCTGAGCCAAGTCAATTTTGAATGCAGCTTCCAAAAGACAAAATAGCTGAATAATTTTTTTTTTTTTTTAATATTTAATACAATCACACCAGTGTGATTAGATCGTTCAGTGTGGTACAGCATCAGCTGCTAAATTTAAATCTGTTTTCGCTTGCTGGCGCTGAGCCAGAGACTGACGCGTTTTTAAAGCGCTGCATTATAACCAATCACACACGATTCTGTTGAGCTTATGAATGCAATGGCCAGTCAGAGACGTTCAGATGAGTCATCGCTGAAATGCGGTGTTTTGTTCACTTGCTCTCTGACAGATGTGCGTACGAATGTAAGATATTAATTTCACAGTGTAAACAGATTCAGTGATTTTAATGGGAGTTTTTGAGAGTGCCTGAACTCTGGCTAGACTGAATGAAAATGTTCTTTGCTCTCTGTAAAATTAAAGTGTTATAATTAGTGTGAGAGAGAGAGAGATGAGAGAGATTGCCTGAATGACTGAGCGTGTCCTCCATCAGGTTAAGTCATATTCATGAAACAAATTAGTTTGCGATGTCGTAAGAGTAATGTTCTCGTAATATCCTAATATCTTTTCAGTGTTTAAGGGTAACGTACTCCCTTATGACTGGTGTCAGTGCTATAAAGTGAAGCATCAGCTTCAGCTCTTCCCCTGTCATTTATCCCAGCGTTTACCCCTAACGTCACTAGCTCCGCCCTTGCGCCATCACTCGTGACCAGAAGACTACAGGAGTCCTTTTTTAAGGGGAGGGGAGGTTAACATTTTTGATTAAAGATTACGAGGGCACATGAATTTTAAAAAAATAATGATGAGCACGGATAAATTATTTATAATAAACACTACAGTATTCCATCAAAAAATAAGAATATTCAATTTTGATTTCATACCGACTTTAACTCACAATATTTTTATTAAATTCACATTAAACACAAAGCCAGTCATATTAAAAATATTTTATGGCATGACACCCATATGTTTTTTTTTTCTGTATGTGTAGCTAATAAATGACACTATTAGTCTACTTTGCCCATCACCCATAATAGATCAAATAATATAATCTGTAAGGTGCAAAACGCATTTACTTACACATATTTGAGAATCGAGATATTTCATGATATAGTTAACATGTTTGGAAATATTTCAAATAAAAAGGGGAAAAAAAAAATAAATAAAACAAGCCTATATCAGCATGACTAGGCGTTTTAGGAAGGCGTGGTCGAGTCTTAACTTTTATAAGGAATATCTCTTTGGGTTTGAGACTTTAGTCTTTGCAATTTATCTATGCACTAACAGCTTGTAACACCCCAAAGAGAAAGGAAAACTTGAAATCACATCATATGACCCCTTTAATACATCAAAGAGTTATGTTCATGGTGATGCAGATAACAGAGAATAAACCAGATATGCAACTGAGGTTGGTGAGTGTGTGCATGTGTGCATCAAAGACCGAAACCTGCACGCACAGAGAGGGACGGATATGGCAAGCCATTTTAACATTTAATCCTTAAAACGTAGTACAGGCTGAAGCACAGTTTCTTCTCTTCAGCACAATGGAAACCTCACAAAACTCAGAAAACACAAACTCTTTAAATCCCAACTGAACATTAAACACTAACATATCTCTTCTGTATCGTCTTGTGCAAAAACAAACAAAATAACACTTCAGTTCAGCATTTTCTTTCCTTTTGAGGTTTTTTTTTTTTTTTTGCGCTGTAAGTTTTTACAGTACATTGCTGTTTTTTTCTTGATTTTACAGAATTTACTTGATTTTTTTTCTTGATTTTAAACTACCAATATATTACAGTTATTCTACAGTTTACTTGCAGTTTGTAATTTACTTTACAGTTTATTACTGTTAATATAGAGAATAAAGAGTAAAAATAACACTCAAATTTAACTTATGCGCAAAACTGGAATATCGCATAAAACATTTGCAAAAAGCACAGTTTCCATCCAACAAGTCAAAGAGAACAAAAATTTAACTTCTGGGGGGCAGTTACACATAAATACTTTGATTACAGACTTTGCTCAGGCATTTCTAAACAACCAAAACAACATTTCAGATGCTGTGTAACGAGCAGGGTTGGGGAGTAACAGAATACGTGTAACGGCTTTACGTAATCAGGATACAAAAATCTAGTAACTGTAATCCGTTACAGTCAGAGGTGGGTAGAGTACCCAAAAACTGTACTCAAGTAAAAGTACTTGTAGAAATATTTACTTAAGTAAAAGTAATAGTCTGAATAGTTACTTGAGTAAGAGTAAAAAAGTATCAGATAAAAAAACTACTCAAGTAGTTACTGAGTAGTGTTTTTTACTAGTTACTTTGGATCATATACTGTCTATTTTATTTAGATATATAAACATTTAGATAAAAAAAATATATATATATATATATATATATATATATATATATATATATATATATAAATATATATAATGTATGTAGATATATATACAGATATATATATCACACACACACGCACTGCCATTCAAAAGATTTCTAACGTTTTTTTAATATAACTTTTTTCAGTGATGCAAATCAGTATTTTTATCAGCCTTTACGCCAGTCTTCAGTGTCACATAATCCTTCAGAAATCATTCCAATATGTTGATTTATTATCAATGCTGTTCTTTTTAGCTTTCTATTCATAAAAGAATCCTGAACAAAATGTCACAGGTTCCAAAAAATATTAAGCAGCAAAATTGTTCCCTGTTGGAAAAAAAACAAAAAAACAGCATATGCTGGTTTGGTATGTTTTAAAGCATGGGATGCTGGTTTGAGCTGGTTTAAGCTGGTCCTTTGCTGGTTTATGCTGGTCCTTAGCTGGTTTAAACTGGTCATGTGCTGGTCCTAAGCTGGTCCGACTAGCTTAAGACCAGCACATGACCAGCTAAGGACCAGCATAAACCAGCATCCCAGCTTTAAAGCATACCTAACCAGCATATGCTGGTTTTTTCAACAACACTGGTAATAAATCAATATATTAGAATGATTTCTGAAGGATCATATGACTCTGAAAACTGGAGTAACAGCTGATAAAAATTCAGATTTGCATCACTGAATTAAATTATATTTTAAAGTAGCCTATATTAATTATGTATTATATATGTATACAACTTATGACACGGAGAAGAGTGAAAACTCCTCACATGACCGCTACAGAACATCTGAACATAACGAAACAAATGCACATTGACGGATCTTCTTCCGTCTGTTCTGCAAAATGTAAACAAATGTAGCCTATATTTCTGCAAGTGTAAATATTGTGAAAATATCAATATTAATTGTGTCTAGGCAAAGGCATTCTTCCTGGAACAGGTCGCATGCCGCTGAGCAGAGCTAACACGGGTTCGGCGGGTGTTCATTTCATGCTTTGTGACAGCTTATTTAATGTATAAATTATACAATGTTTTCAATGTATAAGGTACATGTACAACAAACTGGTAATGTCATAGTGGTATCGTGTACTGTAATCGAATCTAAACCTGTGGAACCGTAGACAGCACACGTGGTGTTCATCTAATAAAGATCTTCATAGCTAGCAAACAATAGCCTTTGCAGATTTGCTTTCAGTTGACTGTAGATCCAAAGCCACTTCTTCAACGCTCTTGATGTTCTTAAACTTTCTGTTACAACTCTGAGAACCGCTTCAGACGGCTCAGCGCATGCAGCAGGGAACTGAACGAATCATTCCAACTTATTCGCGAAGCGATTCACTGGTTTGCCAAATGCTTTGATCAAGCCTTTGAACAGAATTGACTCAAAAGAATGAATCATTCGCGAATTGGCATCATTCATTGCCCAGAGAAAAGTAGACGGCGCGTTTGGAATAAATTGAAGCATTTTTAACTTGTATTGCATTAAGATAAAGTAACGAGAGGAGCGTCGCCCACAGTAATGAAGTAAAAGTACCAAAATGTACTTGAGTAAGAGTAAAAGTACCCATTTTAAAATATACTCTAAAAGTATTAGTTACCCAAAAAATTTACTCAAGTAAATGTAACGAAGTAAATGTAACGAAGTAAATGTAACGAAGTAAATGTAACTCGTTACTACCCACCTCTGGTTACAGTTACATCAAAAAACAAAGTATTCAGATTACAGTTACATTTGGTAAAAATTGGGAATACTATCAGGATTACATTTGTATCATTTAAAAATAAATAAATTAGTTTTTTGACATAACTCTATATTTAGCGCTGCTTCATCATACAGTATTTCCTGGTTCTGTTGACACTCGTGTTGACTCATGTGAGCCACCTGCTGGCGCATGCACAAATAACACTCGTCTACAATTATTCTCCTCTAACACGGGATAAGACGCTCCTACAGTTAATTAATTATGATGCTTCATGCTGGGAAAAATGTTTTCATGTCTAGAAATTTCAGTTATTTTGTTTTCAAAGATGATAAAGGAAACAACAGTTGTACAGCGAAGCTATGCATGAAGACTCTTGCTTTAACAAAGGCTACTCAACCAACTTGAACATTTGCAGGTACGAGTCCTACAAGCATGGAAATCATCATGTTCGCTGAAATTTAGTGTTTGTTAGTGATTTAAAATTACATGGTGTGCATGACTGCAGTTTTAAGTTTTCTAGCGTAAAATGAGCTCCCCACATCCCAGATCAGTCAGTGAAATAAAGAAAGATCATAGCATTTCACTTGCATTTCGACATGTAGGCTTATTTTAAAATAGATTAATATGTATATGGTGTAATTTTTTTAATGTTGTGTATAAACTTGTACATGTTAAAAGAAATAAAAATAATAATAAAAATAAAACTGTAATACTAAACTGTATAGCCACTTGATGTCTGCATAGCCTTTTATATAAATATACGGGCTGTAATATCTAGATGGTGAAACAAGACAATTTTTAATAGTTTTTACTATAGCTTTTATTAGTTTTAATTTTAAAGTCATAGTTAAAAGTACTTAGATATTGCTTTTTTGACTTATTTACATATGTAACGAAGTAATCCAAAAGTAATCAGATTACAGTACTTTTATATTGTGGTACTTGAATTACGTTACTGAATACTTTTTTAATGAAGTAATTTGGAACTGTAACGGAATACATTTTAAAAGTAACCCTCCCAACCCTGGTTATGAGATTGGTCCGCTCATTAGTCAAGTTATCCCATCCCATTCTGCAAAGTCACAAGACTTTTTTGATGCGCATGGTGGAAGTTATTCAGTAAATGTGTTTCCATCGTAGTTTATGTGCATTTTTTCTTATCGGATAAAAATTTTATCCTACTCAGTTATGCGCATATGTTATTTTATGCGCATTTTTAGAATTTATGTGCATCTTAATGTTTCCATCCAGTGTTTTTTATACAATATTCCAAAATGCACATAAAAATAGGTGGATGGAAACATAGCTACTGACGCAGTATTGCAGTGAGATAATGAAGTGAATATGTAAGTGATTGTTGAGCATTAGTGATGAACACATGCTATTAACAGACAGAATCACTGAAATAAAGAGAAAAAACAATAACTGAAAAAAAGATGAGATGAGCAGAAACGTACTCTGTTACTAACGTAACTTCGGTTCTCTGAGATACGGGAACGAGTACTGCGTAGCAGACGCTATGGGGGAAAAACTCCTTTTTCTCCGATGACTGAAGCCTTTTCAATAACGCAGTGTACCTGCACGGCCATTGGTTTGTGCAGTGTATAAAAAACGAACCAATGGCTCGGCACCGGAGTTGCACGAGCCTATGGCGACGAAGCCTGCCAGATTCTGGAGGGGGCATCTGGCTATATAAGCGGGCATATCGCCATAGAATCCTCAGGTTACTTCGACTGAAGCAACGACTTATTCATGCAGCTGTATAGCATGGCTAGCTACGCAGTACTCATTCCCGTATCTCAGAGAACCGAGGTTACGTTAGTAACCGAGTACGTTCTCTATTGATACTTCTCTCGTACTGCGTAGCAGACGCTATGGGGGAGCCAGCACAATCCCTCCGTGCTATGCTAGAGGAACGACTAATACTTGAACTTGCCTTAAGCACCAAAAGGGGCCCAGAGGGACCAAGTATTGTGCAGGGAAGACCTGCAGGAGATCAGCCCTACCTTGAGTAATCGCCCCAAGAGAATTTTGTACAGCCTCGGAACTCAGTGAAAGCCAAGAGCGTACAAGAAGGCAAACGTCAAATACTGGCTTGTCATATGACAAGAGTGAGCCCAACTATGCAGAAAGGACCCAGGCCGGGACGTCCAGATTATAAAACCTGACAAATGAGGCGACGCCTCTAGTTGAGTGGGCTCTTATTTTAGGTCCAAAGAAGAGTATGCTAGTGCAATAGTGTCAGTCAATAGTGTCAAAAGTCTCTGCTTCGTGACCGGAGACCCTTTGGTGCGGCCGCCGAAGCATAAAAAGAGCTGTTCCGACTGCCTGAAAGCGGCGGAACGCTCAATATAAACTTTCAATACAAACATCCTCAAATTTGCAGTGAGGGATAATTTCAAAACGTGGGATAGTTGTAGACTACAGCCTATGCATCAAAAATAAAAATAAAAAAAAGAATGAAAGAAATTTACACAAAGGCTATTTGCATTTTATAAACAGTCATTATGAAAACCACTAAAATTACACAATTTCCTTATGTTGTAATTTTATTGTAGTATTAATGAGCTTTCATTTCAATCTACAGGCTAATGAAAGTTTTTGAATGAAAAATCCTGACCTTAGCTGTTGGCTGCATGTTCACAAGACTCTATTCGAGTCGCAATTTACTCTGAATACACACAAAAAAATAAATAAATAAATAAAAATTAAAAAAAAAAAATGACATTTGAAAATATACACTTTTTGATATACCATAAAAATAACAGGTAGCCCATCTGAATAGTAGCCTACCAAAATTTTATTAACAGTAAGTAGAAGTGAAATCTTATTGTAGTCTTCAAATCTGTGTCTTATGTTTTAAAATCACTTACAGAGGAAGTTTGGTCCCATCAGACTAACATGAGAGTCACGACTCATGCCACTGTAAGCATTTTCTTTTTCTTTTGTTTTCACTCACGATCTTTACAACACATTACATTACATATTTCATGGCACACTCGTTTTAGGCGTGTTTGGTGTCACCTATTGTTGTGGGTGTATTATTGACATGTCAAAGTCTAGACCCTGAATATAAGACGACCGTGTTTTTTCAGATGTATTTCCGAGAAAAAAAAAACAAAAAACAAAACATCGTCTTATATTCGGGTCAATACGGTATTTATTTTTTATTTTAATTTTTTATTCGATATATCCCTAAAATATATCATGAAATATCTCGATTCTGAAATATGTGTAAGTAAATGCATTTTGCACCTTTATAGATGATGTTATTTGATCTGTAATGGACAATGGGCAAAGTAGCCTGATACTGTAATCTATTAATTACACATAAAAGCCCGTCTTTTTACTTAAGTATCAAATATGGGTGTCATGCCATAAAATACTTTTAATATGACTAACTTTGTATTTAATGTGAATTTAATAAAAACATTGTAAGTTACTAATTAGCCTATAACATTTTCAGTGTACAAGAAGAGAGCAAAGAACGTTTACAATATCAAAGAACATTTTCACTTCAGTCCAGCCAGTTTAAGTACTCTCAAAAACGGTCATAATAATAATCTCTAAAGCTGTTTACACTGTGAAATTAATATCTTACATAATTCGTACTTCTTCACTTTGTTGTTTCTGATGAGAGAATTAGAATTCAATCAGCCAGCGTGCGGTGACGAAACAGAGTGTTTCAGCGATGACTCATCTGAACGCCTCTGATTGGTTCTTGCATTCATAAGCTCAACAGAATCGTATGTGATTGGTTATAATGCGCAGTGCTTTAAAAACGTGCGTACCTCTGGCTCTGTGCCAGCCAGCGAACGCCGATTTGAATTTAGCAGCTGGTGATTTTTTCCTTTTTATATACATATAGTTTACAGGAAAAACTGCGCATTTCACCCAAAATTGTTTGCTGTAATATGATTCCAAATTTAGGGGGGCCAAGCTTGTTGACAGGGGGGCACTGGCCCCCCCCAGAACCGCCCCTGGACGGAAGACCACGGACTGGATTCGTGAGCCCCACCCCCAGCCGTGACAGGACAGGACGAGGATAAGGATTCGCAGACGGCCTCCATAGCCGTGACAGCCAGGCAGAGAGTTCACAGACAGCCTCCATAGCCGTGACAGGACAGGACCAGGATAAGGATTTGCAGACAGCCTCCATAGCCGTGACAGGACAGGCAGAGAGTTCACAGACGGCCTCCATAGCCGTGACAGGACAGGCGAATAGTTCACAGACGGCCTCCATAGCCGTGACAGGACAGGCGGAGAGTTCACAGATGGCCTCCATAGCCATGACAGGACAGGAGGAGGATTCACAGACGGCCTCCATAGCCGTGACAGGACAGGTAGAGAGTTCACAGACAGCCTCCATAGCCATGACAGGACGGGGCGAGAATTCACAGACGGCCTCCATAGCCTTGACAGGACAGGCATAGAGTTCACAGACGGCCCCCATAGCCGTGACAGGACAAGAAGAGAACTGAAAAGTGGATACCGCTGACACCTCTGGAGGTTCTGCAGCGGTTGCCACCACCTCTGGAGGTTCTACAGCGACACAACAGGCTGAGAGTGCATTGCTGGGTGCCACCACTATACAAGGAGCTGGCTCTGGAAGATCAGCTGAGACGTAACGAGACTCAGGAAGATCAGCAGAGACATGACGAGACTCTGGAAGATCAGCTGAGATGTGACGAGACTCAGGAAGATCAGCAGACATGACGAGAATCTGGAAGATCAGCTGAGACGTGATGAGACTCAGGAAGATCAGCAGACATGACGAGACTCTGGAAGATCAGCTGAGACATGATGAGACTCTGGAAGGCAGCCCAAACGAGTGTTACAGCCCCCAAAGAAAAACACACTACTTCAGTCAGACATAGGCTGGACTAGCTTGTTCGTTGCAATATGGCTAACGTTAGTGGCTGGACAATAATTCAATATCAATATATATGGCAATGTATTTTTTTAAATCACGATGATATGATTTTTAAACACATTTCTGATATTTCAATATACATTACCAGTGTTTCCCATACACTGATTTATTTGTGGCATTTGACTTTGAGTTGAACAGACATGAATGCTGCACGTTTACAAATCAAAACACAGCGCAGGTGTTTTATATGAACGTATCTTTAAAGGGAACCAACTGTCTTCAGAAAAGTTTCAATGACATTTTCATTGTATCTGATAAAGTAGCGTTTGTGAGCAGAGCTCTGCTTGTTACCGGGGAAACCGCTGTTACTACCGCTCCAAAAGTGCCTCCTGCTGGCAGAGAATGAGCCCATCTCCAGAAACATGTTTTTGTTGTTGCTCACTCTTTGCTTTTGTTTTCTGCAGCAGTTCTGAACACTGTTTATATTCTTTATCCTGGCTGAATCATTTTTGTTTCAATCTATAAGAGTAATCAGCCTATGTTATAGTTTAAAGTTAAAGATGACAGTGATTTCACATTTTTTGTTTGTATGAAAGCTAAATACAAATAAAAGGTGAACATTAATTTATTTGTGCAGTTTTTTCTAAAATATTATAGTTTTATAGGAGGAGGTTTCATAGACTTGGCAAATTAATTTTTCAGACATTTGTACAGATATCTGTTGTGAGCATTCTTGGCAGTTTTTCTGAGGCTTACTAAATTATTGTTCCTATGGATATCGGAATTATGGAAATAGACAAAAACAAGGAGATACACACACTCTACAGACTATCCCCGTACCATTTAGGCAGGCATTTCCAACTGATTCAAACAGGGCAAAACAAATCAGCATAACAAATCATAAAAAAATTGTAATATTCAAGGAAATTTCTCTGCTATTTCTTTCTTTTTCTGTATCGAAAATGTATCAAACCGTGACACCACTGTGTCATATCGAACTGAACTGTGAATTTTGTATAATGGCGCACACACATACTCACACACTAGGGGTGGAACGGCTCAACTTACTCATGGTTCGGTTTGTATCATGGTTTTAGACTCAAGGTTTCGGTACGGTTCAGTATGTGCTATGTTTAGGGAAAAACTATACTGTCAAATAAAAATAAAAAAATAAGAATAATCTATCTAACTACAAGCAACAGCACAAATAAAAACAATAGAGTAAAGATACAAATAAAATAAACAGTGATTTTCAGGGTTTTTTTTTTTTTTTTTTTTTAGGTAGGTCTAACATAAGTTTTTAGGTACAGAAATTGAATAAGTAATGAAGTGTAAAACAGCATTGCATATTTGACTGTATAAATTAAAGATTAATCTTTATTAAAGTTACAAAAGCTATTCAATCAAGAGCAGTGAGTGATTTCTTTGTTGTTGCTGTTTGATTAACATTAAGAAAGTGCTGTCACTTTAAGAGAATGCACTGAAGGCAATGCACTGATACAGTACGTTCAGCCGGCTATGTCTGCTATAGTATAATTACCAAGATGGGCATTTTGACATAATTTTTATGTGAATTTGTCCATTTAAGCACAATACTTCAGAGAGAGCTTAATATTTGCGCATATTCAGAGGCGTGGGTTTGCGGGTTTCGGGTGAGTGCATGCACAGATCTTCTCACTGCACATGCGAGCTCGCGTCCTCTGGCTCTTAAATGTTTAAACTGACAAAGCTTAAAAGAGTTTAGTTTAAACACATATCTCGAGTGCAGTTCAGGTCTCACCTGTGCACGCACGCTATCAGCACCCAGTTGATTATGGCGTTATGATGGAATAAATAACTGCTCATATTCCAGCATACGGCATTCGCATTGAACAAGATTGAATGGTTTGTCCAGGTTTTTTTTTTTTTCTTTTGTTCCTTCATCGCTGTTGTTGTAATGTATTGAGAAGCCAGAATACACATCCATCAACAGAAACATACATTAGCCGAACCCTGTTTGTTTTACGTATTATTTATAACAAACCATATTACAGATGCGTTGTCAGATTTAAGTTGAACCGCAGTCCAAGTGCGTGCCGATCCGTATGTGGAGAACCGTACGGTTCGATTTTTTTCCACAAACTGTTCCACCCCTAACACACACACACACAACACACACACTCAGGGTGCAATTATTTGCACTTATCAGTGTACATTTTACTACTAACTGTTATTTTGCTGTATGTAAGAGTATAGAACAAATAATCTGACTCTATGGGTTTTGCGATGTTGATTACTTTTTGATGAATAATGACAGGTAACTTTTATTCAAGAATTCAAATAATTTGCTCATTGTTGCTACAAAATATTACATTTGCTTGAGCATCATTCTAACAAAATGTAAGAAAAGTCTAAATTTCTAAAATGATTACAGTATTGTTGATTAGAGTATAGTACAGTATTGTTCTTTAAAACCAACATTGTTTTTTTGTTCAACAGAGTAAAATACGGATTTTTAAACAGGAGTAAGAGCAGATCAACACCTACAACAGGAAGAGACTGAAAAATGAATAATCTATTTTACAGACTTCATCTTGAAGGCAGGCACCTCAATAAAATGGGAGCTGCAGAAGTTCATCAGTTATCTGCACATTCATTACATTCCCATGAGTCTTGCGCTGAAGACAAGCTGATTCAGACTTTCATACAAAAACTACTGATGATGAATTACAGAGCAAGATATATTACAACTAAAGAGAACAATGGACAGGATCACATACAGCAAAGTGCTAATGACTTATCTGAAATCGAGGGAGATATATTCAAAGAAATGTCTTTGTCTAATGAGGAAACAAGTCAGTCTGACCTCATTGACCCAATGGATGTTCAGATGGCTGTATTTCATAGTTCTGATGGTTTTCTGAAGCAGCTGATGGTCACTAAACTGTCCCAGTGTCAATATGCTCTGCCTCTGCTTGTTCCTGATCCATTCACACAACAGATTGAGTTTCCTCTCTGGACATTCAGACAAATCAACAAGAGCTGGAAAACAATTGATAATACAAGTAAAACCCAGCCAGTCTATAAGACAGAAACTCCAATGGTGTTTTTCTTCAGGTTTGACTCTGTGTCTTCCTCCAAGTCTCAACTGATGAACAGTTTGATCAATGAGAAACACAACACGTTCTTCCACAGACACTGCCCAGGCAGCAGCAGATCCAGAGTCCTGATGGATGGAGTGGTGGAGATCGCCTGGTTCTGCCCCTCTGGATCAGATAATGATAAATTCACTAAGTGTGTTGCTTTCTGTAATCTACACGGTGATGCAGCAGACCATGAGAAACAGCTGCAGATCCTCACTGAAATGAGCTCTGTCAATGTTGTTCTTCTGCCACAACTGAAGAGGAATAACAAATATTCCGCAAAGATACAAAACCTGTACAGGAACTCAAAGCCACTTATTTGTCTTTTTACTGAGGACAAATCAACTGTCACTGAAACACGAAAAGGAAAATTCAAAATTGGTTTGAATCTCAGAAATCAGTCAGAAGTATCTGAAGAACTCAGAAGATCCATAAATGATTGTCTCTCAGAATCATCTTTAACTTTCAGAATTGAAGATGTGTCCAAACACTCAAACATCAGAGTAGATGAGGAAGATGATGATGACTGCAGGAGAGGAAGAGAAGCAGCACAGCAGATGATGAGTTTACTGAAGAATAATGACCTGACAGAAATCAAAGACTCATTTCTGCCTCATCAGGGGAAACTGTGGCATCAGTGGAGTCAGAAGAACAAAGAACTACATCGACCTCAAGGAGATGAACTAGAAATGAACATCAGTAGAAAACAAACAGAGATGAAGAAAATCCGTGAACAGCAGCATGATTTTGAAATCAGTGAGTTTATGAAGCTCTTAATTAAAGAAATGAACTCGCATGCTGCAAAAAGTAAGTACTTTCTTAAATGGCTCAGAATCCTCCTGGATGAACATACATCAGCTGAACTTTCTGATCTACATCACAAGTATGATGAAAAGTGGTCAGCAGTTGTAAAGCTGAGAGAGGATCATGATAAATCTGATAAACTGACAACTGAACAATCAGAACTTGAGAGAATATCTGAGGAACTTCAAGCTGCAACCTTTGGTTTGGAGCACATCATGAGGGAGATCGCTCAGATCTATGAAGCATGTTACTATGTGAGGAAAATTAAGAATGACCTGCTGGTTCCCTTCTCTTCTTTGCCGAGTCTCGCAGCAGAGATGATGATCTCTGGATTTCCACTGGAGCTGATGGATGGAGATGCTGCTAATGTTCCTGTGATCTGGATCTCTGCTGTTCTATATGAACTCACCCAGAGACTAGGAGACCAGACCAGAGTCTTTGTGCTGTCAGTTTTAGGGCTTCAGAGCTCTGGGAAATCCACCATGCTCAATGCCATGTTTGGACTTGAGTTTGCCGTTGGTGCTGGCAGGACAACCAGAGGAGCTTTTATGCAGCTGATCAGAGTGTCAGATGACATGAAAACACAGATGAACTTTGACTATATTCTGGTTGTTGATACTGAGGGTCTTCGTGCTCTAGAACTGGCTGGAAGATCAACAACATGTCATGACAATGAATTGGCCACATTTGTTGTTGGTCTTGGAAATCTGACCTTGATAAACATATTTGGAGAAAATCCATCTGAGATGCAAGACATTCTTCAGATTGTTGTTCAGGCCTTCATGAGGATGAAGGTGGTCAGACTGAATCCCAGCTGTGTGTTTGTGCATCAGAACGTTTCAGACATCACAGCTGGAGAGAAAAACATGGAGGGAAGGAGACGACTGCAGGAGACACTGGATGAGATGACAAGACTCGCTGCCAAAGATGAAGTTTATCATGCAGAATTTTTCAGTGATGTCATTAGATTTGATGTTCATAAAGATGTGAAGTATTTTGCTCAGCTCTGGGAGGGCAGCCCACCAATGGCACCACCAAACCCAAAATACTGTGAGAATATTCAACAATTAAAGGAAATGATTATGTCTCAAGCCTCAAAATCACTTGGAATGACACTGACACACTTAAATGACCGTATTACAGATCTCTGGGAGGCTTTACTTAATGAACAATTTGTCTTCAGCTTCAGAAATTCTCTAGAGATTTCAGCTTACAGGAAACTGGAGACACATTACAGCAAATGGTCCTGGAGTCTTCGCAGTGCAATGATGGAAACTGAGAACAAACTACACAACAAAATAGAAAATGAAGCAATTCATGAGGTTGATGAAAATGATCTTCATAGAGAATTGAAGACGACAAGTGAAGAAGTGGAAAAATCAATGTCTGAATTCTTTAAGAAAGACACAGATAAAGATATACTGATTCAGTGGAAAACATCATTTGAAATCAAAATCAAAGAGCTCCAGGAAAACATTGTGAGAGAAACAAATAAGAAATTAAATGAGATTTTTACACAGGAAAACCAGAATAAAAAGATTGCTGCTGAGAGGACAAATTGTGAAAACACTTACTATGAAAAGAGCAAAGAACTTGCCCTTAATTTCAAAGACAAAATGAATGATGAAGAAACTCTAAAGAGTCAGTTTACTTTGTTTTGGAAAGGGTGGATGAATGAGATCCCCAGAAACACTCCTCCGATCAGAGACATTGACATAATGAAAGATGTGAAAGAGATCCTAAATGCCACCAATGAAGTTACTCCTGGAGACCACTGGAGGGATATTTTCTCTGTGCCCAGTTATTCAGATTATGTAAAGTTAAAGAGATGGTCTGGATTAAAGGGAGCTTTAACCAATGTCTACAGATCAACTAAAGAGAGGTTTGGTTACATTCTGTCTGAAGAGGATGAAACCCAGATACAAACTTTAGTCAGAGATGTTTTTCAGCAGACATACCAACTGATTCAATCATTTAACATTTCAAAGATGGGCTACAACAAAAACTGCATCGAACAAATCACAGGTTACATCAAGAAAAAAGTAACAGAACATGAAGAAGGACCAGTGAAATATGTGTTTAAGAATAAATTCTTCATATGTTTAGTCCTTTCCATCTGTAAGAAAACAAACAAGAAGACAACTGATCAACATAGACTGTTCAGAGAAGCCAATGATCCTGTAATACTTGTTGAGAAGAAGAGAGAAGATTACTATAGCATTTTCCAGAAATACTGTTGTGGAGCAACATCAGCTGACATTTTTGGAGAGATCATCTGTCAGAAACTTAAAAAGCACATTGAGCAAAGTGTGCATAAGATGACTGCCAGAGATTTGGCAGATGAAATGAGATCAAACTGTGAATCACTGAATGGAAACAGATCAAATCTGGAGAAACATATCCTGAAGACACTGGCAGAAGAGGAGGATTTTGACAAATACATGAACTACATTCATAATCCCAGAGATCACTACGAGAGTTTCATCAGAGATGAAGTCAGTCGGTACATCACTGATAAGTTCAGTGTCAGTGTTTTACCCAAGATGAAGAATAACATTGAACTCCTAAGGCAGAAGATCATAAAAGCAGCTCATGAATCTACTAAACATGTTCAACTGAACAGTGAAGATGTTTATTTGTGGTTGAAGAGTTTCACACAGCAGCTCTCAGATGTGCTGGTCTTCTCTGTAAAAGACCTCAGTGGAGTGAAACATGATGGTGTTAACTTGAAACACATAGAGGATGTGATAAGAAAGGAGCTTCCTGAAATTATTTCTGATATAAGTGGTCATTTCAAGGACTTTCTGTGGAAGCTGGACTATAAGGACAGGCCAGATGAGCTTTTGATTGATCACTTCTGTCAGTGCTGTTGGGTTCAGTGTCCGTTCTGTAAAGCCACCTGCACCAGCACCATAGAAAACCATCCTGGAGATCACAGTGTTTCTTTTCATCGTATTAATGGACTCAATGGCTTCCATCACAATGGAACACAGAATTTTTGTACAGAGTTTTGTTCAACTGTAGTGACAAGTGGGGAATCTTTTAAGTCATCAGGTCAGTGGTTTCCATTTAAAGACTACAGAAGTGCAGGAGGAGTTTATGCAGACTGGAGGATCACCCCTGACCATTCTGAGCTGCCCTACTGGAAGTGGTTTGTGTGCCGATTTCAGAATGATCTGGAAAAATATTATGATAAATCATTTCAGGGGAAAGGTGCGATCCCAGAAAATTGGAGACAGTTCACAAAAGAGAATGCAATTGATAGTGTACATGGACACTACAATCTTACACGTACTCCCTCAATGATATCTCTTACAGCAGGGTTTCAGATTAAACCAATTTTTACTTTTTTTTACAAAAAATTTTTATACTAAAATGTGTTATGTGATACTGTTTTCTGTTTTATTTGAACCATCTTTGAATTTGAGAACCACTCTTTTTTATGCGAGTCTGGAGCCCTGCAGGATTAGAAATGGCATGGTATAATATTTTCAGAAAAAAAAAAATAATAATAATAAAAAAAAAAAAATGATGTCAAATGACGATGAAAACTTTGAGGTTTATTGTAGTGTAGTCTCACATAGCCAGACCTTCAGTCTGACAGCAAAAGGTCTGAGAACCTTGGTAGCTTTGAATGGCCAAGGCCTGCCCAAGAGGTCATATGACTGAATCTAAAGCAACCAATCATGTTTCGTTTTGTGCTGCGTCATGTTTAGGGGCGTGAAAATGTCCCCACAATAACAGACTGGTGTGTAAAACTCTTGAACATATTTTAAAGATTCTATGCCACGAACTTAAAATACTTCACATACTTTTGAAAATCCAGTGTTTAGTTGATAAGTGCTCATCGCCACAGTTGTAAACATGATGGCTTTTTTTCTAACCTGAGAGGGTTTGGCATCAAGGCATCTTTGTTTCCAGGCAGAACGTTAAAGAACGCAACACACACATCTCCTGGAAATCCTGTATAATTCAATTAATCCGATGACGACGTGTGCTGTATGCATCAAACTTTCAGCCAACGGTCTGTGGGCGTGATGTCTCAGGCTGAGACTAATTGTACTGTAGCTGGGACACAATAAATGAAAAGCACCATTGACTCAGCAGACTCTGAACAAAAGTGGCAGTTTACTGGCCTTAAAGGGGTCCTATTATGCTTTTTCACTTTTTGAATTTCAGTCAGTGTGTAGTGTGTATGTTTGGGCATAAAAAAAGATCTACAAAGTTACAAATCTCAAAGTCCACTCCAAAGGGAGATATTTCGTTTTTAAAAAATCCCTTTTCAAGAACTACAACAAACGGCTCGTTTGAACTACAAAGTTGTTTTCCGGTATTTGTGACATCCCAAATTGGTCCATTAGAATATCATTAAAATAAATCCCGCCTCCGGAAATGCGAATGCACGTTTCAAAATCGGAACCCGGTGAGGGGTTTTTTTTTTTATCACTGTATTTCTGAAGGAAACCGACTGTCTTCAGAAAATTTTGGATGTCATTTTCATTTCATCTTGCATGATCTCTCTATATGACTTAATAGCTGACAGTACTAAACTACTAGAAGTGTTTTTGAATGACTATATTGGAGTCCCCAACGACCAGACTGTCTCAACATCTTGACAGCCAATACCTTGACATGAGATGGTCAGTTGGGTTGAAAATCTGGTAAACATAGTGATATATTTAAATGTAGTTATGATCAACTTTTGTTTCATTCATAAATTTCTTGAACATGTACCTGCTAGCTAGTGTTTCGTATCACTAATTAAACAATAAATACAATGAGAGAAATAAGAGAGCAATGAAATTCATATTCTTGATAATTTATCTTTTTCGTTATTCTGGGTGAGACAGGGAAGTGTTGTTCTTTTAATTTTCTTCTTATAGTTAATTTAGAATTTACATCTTACCTAGACTAGAATGATAACATGGCCTTGTTCCCTCCCGTAGCTTTTGTGTTTCCCTTATATTACATGCTTCCTGGACAATTTAATTCACAGCATTTAAATTTATGTCCCTTAAGTCTGCAAATGTAATTCATTTGAACATTTTTCTCTGGTTGTACATTTTTAAACAACAATAAACATCTGGATACAACTAAGCATGCGTCTTGTGTCTTACCATCACTGTGTGTGTTCACTCAACACTTCAATTTGTCTTTACTGTTTCACTTTGTCTATTTTAGATCTAGTGAAATTCTTTACAAAGAGAAATGAGAATCACTACAATGCAACAACACACTCAATTTGATGGAATAACAATTAATCAACAGTCTTAATTGATGCAGGTATGATATTTTTAACCCTCACAAGTGTACAATTTAGAGAAAACCACCATTTTATGTTTCAACTTTTCCACATAACCAAAATGGAGTGACTAAACTCAATATAGCACATCTTCCATCTCAATCTAGGAAATCTATCAAGATTGCACATGGAATATAGTAAGATTGTTTAACATCTCTTACTTACACTTTCTAATTTTTAACAGTATCATGAATTTTAAACTCGAAGTACATTCTAACACTTTTACATCATGCCCCCTATTCAAACACTCATAAAATTCTTTCTTTTATAGGTTTGCTGATTCTTTTAATTGATTCCTGTTCACAGGGATCCTGACTATTGCTGTGTTAATTTTCAAGTCATTTTACTGTACAGTTTTGGAGAACATTAATGGTAAATTCACCCCAAGCATCCAAGTGCATTCTAGCACTTGCACCATTTTCCATTTTCAAACACTCATTAAATTATTTCCTTTATAGGTTTGCTCATTCTTTCAGTTGATTCCTTTTCACAGGGACCCTGACTATTGCTGTATTCATTTTCAAGTCATTTTACTGTACAGTTTTGGAGAAAATTAATGGCAAAATCACCCCAAGCATCTAAGTGCATTCTAGCACTTGCACCATTTCCCATATTCAAACACTCAAAAGTGTTTTCTTTATAGGTTTGCTCGATCTTTTAATTGATTCCTGTTCACAGTCACTCTGGCTATTACTGTATTAATTTTCAAGTCTTTTTACTGTATATGTAACATAGGACAACAGAATAAGTATTCTGTGTATTACACTTGATAAATTTTAGAATGGGCCTAGGTTCGACTCTAGGAGGATTTAATAATGACTCTTTGGACCACTTATAGTAAATGAATTAACAGCCGGCACTTTTAATACAAACACAAGAAAAGAATATTTTGAACAATTTCCACTGTTTGAAAGAATACTCAATTTTTCTGGTTCCCACTCAACATCTGCAAACGAAGTGAAAAGATGGTTTGGGATTTAGTCCAGTGTTCATGAAGTCCAGGAATCAAAACAAATAAAACAAAGTCTCAATAGTCCTTCGGCTCCTTTGTATGTATGTGAAATCCTCGAATGTCAGTGTTATTTTCTACCCGGGTAGTGAATGTATGTGTATGTATGTATGTGTGTGTGTGTGTGTGTGTGTGTGTGTGTGTGTGTGTGTGTGTGTATGTATGTATGTATAGGTGTATATGTATATGTGTATATGTGTGTGTGTATGTATGTATGTACAGTGGGGCAAAAAAGTATTTAGTCAGCCACCAATTGTGCAAGTTCTCCCACTTAAAAAGATGAGAGAGGCCTGTAATTTTCATCATAGGTATACCTCAACTATGAGATACAAAATGAGAAGAAAAAAAAAATCCAGAAAATCACATTGTAGGATTTTTAAAGAATTTATTGGTAAATTCCTCGGTAAAATAAGTATTTGGTCACCTACAAACAAGCAAGATTTCTGGCTCTCACAGACCTGTAACAACTTCTTTAAGAGGCTCCTCTGTCCTCCACTCGTTACCTGTATTAATGGCATCTGTTTGAACTGTTTGATCAGTATAAAAGACACCTGTCCACAACCTCAAACAGTCCAACTCCAAACTCCACCATGGCCAAGACCAAAGAGCTGTCAAAGGACACCAGAAACAAAATTGTAGACCTGCACCAGGCTGGGAAGACTGAATCTGCAATAGGTAAGCAGCTTGGTGTGAAGAAATCAACTGTGGGAGCAATTATTAGAAAATGGAAGACATACAAGACCACTGATAATCTCCCTCGATCTGGGGCTCCACGCAAGATCTCACCCCGTGGGGTCAAAATGATCACAAGAACTGTGAGCAAAAATCCCAGAACCACACGGGGGGACCTAGTGAATGACCTGCAGAGAGCTGGGACCAAAGTAACACACTGCGCCGCCAGGGACTCAAATCCTGCAGTGCCAGACGTGTCCCCCTGCTTAAGCCAGTACATGTCCGGGCCCGACTGAAGTTTGGTAGAGAGCATTTGGATGATCCAGAAGAGGATTGGGAGAATGATGAAACCAAAATAGAACTTTTTGGTAAAAACTCAACTTGTCGTGTTTGGAAGAGAAAGAATGCTGAGTTGCATCCAAAGAACACCATACCTACTGTGAAGCATGGGGGTGGAAACATCATGCTTTGGGGCTGTTTTTCTGCAAAGGGACCAGGACGACTGATCAGTGTAAACGAAAGAATGAATGGGGCCATGTATCGTGAGATTTTGAGTGAAAACCTCCTTCCATCAGCAAGGGCATTGAAGATGAAACGTGGTTGGGTCTTTCAGCATGACAATGATCCCAAACACACCGCCCGGGCAACGAAGGAGTGGCTTCGTAAGAAGCATTTCAAGGTCCTGGAGTGGCCTAGCCAGTCTCCAGATCTCAACCCCATCGAAAATCTTTGGAGGGAGTTGAAAGTCCGTGTTGCCCAGCGACAGCCCCAAAACATTACTGCTCTAGAGGAGATCTGCATGGAGGAATGGGCCAAAATACCAGCAACAGTGTGTGAAAATATACCCTTTGTTGTCATTGCCAACAAAGGGTATATAACAAAGTATTGAGATGAAATTTTGTTATTGACCAAATACTTATTTTCCACCATAATTTGCAAATAAATTCTTTAAAAATCCTACAATGTGATTTTCTGGATTTTTTTTCTCATTTTGTCTCTCATAGTTGAGGTATACCTATGATGAAAATTACAAGCCTCTCTCATCTTTTTAAGTGGGAGAACTTGCACAATTGGTGGCTGACTAAATACTTTTTTGCCCCACTGTATATATATGTGTGTGTGTGTGTGTGTGTGTGTGTGTTTGAGATCTCAGCTTAGCTGTAAACTTCAGCGGATCCATGCAGAATCACAACGATTTGAATCGTAGATCAGGGCTCTGGCTCGCCATTCGAACAATCACACAAGCATTCAAAAAAAAAAAAAAAAAACAATCTGCACAAAACAATGCAGTCACATTAAACATCTCTGAATTTCATCAACTTCAACAATGATATTTTCTATCAATTACATAAAATGTCCGTATGTCTGTGTTAATCAGCTCGTGACCACATTTGTCAATGTACAATTGCTTAGAAATGCGGCATCTCTCTGTACAACGCATTTCTTTTCACTTGTTGGCATTTACATGTGAATGATGCAATCATTCAATTGAAACGGATTAACAAGCGTCATACACCAATTAATTAACTCTGTACGAGAACAAACCCTCTTTAAACATACAAAAATACATCCTTAACATCATATATAACTCTGATTGGTTTTTATAACACATATAGAGAAAGATGACTGTCTATTAATTCAAAGTAATGCGTAAACAAGTAAAACTCACCAGAGTTCTCACAAAAGAAAAAGTTGTAATCAAAAGACTGGTTTTTATCCCTCAGCGACAGGATGAAATTGAACCTTGTGCGATTGTTAACACTCTTAAAGAAAGAAGATACACATGAAAATTGAGAAACATTCTTCTTCTTCTTGTTTTATGGCGGGTGGCATCCAACGTTAAGGTGCATTACCGCCACCTACTATGCAGGAGTGTGGACCAGAGTGACTAAAAGAAACTTAAATCAAACAAAAATAAATAAATAGATAGATAAATAAACAAAAATAATAATAAATAATAATTCCTCTCTTTGTGCTTTATATTCTATTTATTAATCCAATTTCCCTCAAGAATACAATTAAAGAATTATAATTTCCTGTCTGACCGAGTATTTGTTTTGTGTCTGGTGGCTTCTGTGATGTCCTTCTGAATATTTCTCTTTCTATAATATATTTTCGACAGTTACATAACACATGTTCTACTGATTCTTCCTCCTGACACCACTCACACATACCTGTTGGATGTTTTCCAATGAGATGTAATGTCTTATTTAGCCTTGTATGACCCAGTCTTAATCTTGATATTATATTTTCTTCCTTGGTGCTTCGCCCTATCATCCTCATCCTTCCCACTTCCTTCTGGATGGTATAAAGATGCCTGCCTGTGATTCCCTTGTTCCATTTATCTTGCCATTTGCTGATGATTTTACTTTTAATTATTGTCTTTATTTCTGTTTTGCTAAATAGAAAGTTCATTGTATTTTCTTGCCTAACTGCTTCCTTTGCTAATGAATCTGCTATTTCATTACCTTTAACTCCCCTGTGAGCTGGCACCCACATAAATGTAACCAAATGCGTTTCATATATTTCATTAACTATATCTTGCCTACACCGAGATGAAAATGACTGTAAGGATATTAATGCTGAACTTGAATCTGAGCACACAATAACTTTGTTTAATTTAACTTATTCTACCCATTCCAGAGCTTTTGCAATTGCTATAGGTTGTTTGCACATGACGTCATTGCTGTGGCGCGAAATGCAGCTGGAGGCCAGGAAGAGATTTTTCCCCATAGGAATCAGTAGCAGAAACTCAAGATGCCTATGTTTTGCATTGTTTATGAATGCTCAAATCGGTCAAACTGAGAAAACACAAGGAGTTTTTATCATGTACGAAAATGTGTTGTTCATAAGGGAAGAAAAGTCAAGAAATTGACTGAAAAACATAGGAAAAAGTGGCTTGTAAACCTGAGTCTGCGGTCAGGAGGAGCAGAGTCAGATAATACTTGTGTGTGCAAATGGTTAAGATATAGGCTAATAATAATAATATATTAAGATATTAATACAGCTATAAATAGATAATCCAGGTCTGCCACCTCTCAAGCATTCAGGGTGAGACAGTCAGAATTCACTCAATGCTAAATGCCACACGTAGGCACGATGTAAATAAGATATTATTTGCAGTTCAGAGAGCTTCGTTGATTATAACGGAACATTGTGAGATTGCAATAAATTGAAGTGAGTGACATCTTTTTAGTAATTATGTAGAAGCGCTATTTGCTCGCTTTCTAGAATGAATAAAAGTTTTGCTTTACGTGCTGCTAACAGGACCCATGTACACAAACCCTGTATGCAGCAAAGTGTCAGGAGTCACAGAAAAAAGAGAACAGATGAGATAGAGGAATGTCCGTACTGTACTGGTTTAGGCGCTATAACGAGAAAGTAAACAGAAAAACACAACATATGTTACGTGATCCTTATGTTATAAAGAGGAGCGATTTTTAAACTAAATTGAAATACTTGCATGCCATTGAGGCGGTGGATATAGGCTAAGCAACTTATCCTGATTGCAAACAAGCTATTTCGAAAGTGAATCCCGCCTAGAAAATGAGCAAATAGCGCATCCATGTAATCACTTAAAAGCTGTCACTCACTTCAATTTATCGCAATCTCACAGTTCCTTTATAATCAGTGAAGCTCTCTGAACTGCAAATAATATCTTTTTTACATCGTGTCTACGTGTGGTGTTTAGCATTGAGTGAATTCGGACCGTGTCACCTTGTATCTATTTATATATGTCTTTATTAATATCACAATATATTATTATATCTTATATTAACCATTTGCACACACGAGCATTATCCGACTCGGCTCCTCCCGACCGCAGACACAGGTTTACGAGCCACTTTTTCCTGTGTTTTTCAGTCAATTTCTTGACTTTTCCTCCCTTATGAACAACACATTTTCGTACATGATAAAAACTCCTTGTGTTTTCTCGGTTTGACCGATTTAAGCATTCATAAACAATGCAAAATATAGGCATCTTGAGTTTCTGCTACTGATTCCTATGGGGAAAAATCTCTTCCTGCCCTCCAGCTGCACTTCGCGCGTCATCAGAATCACGTGATTGCAAACAACCTATTAACTCAACTGTATAAACTGCCAGGTGATCTGATGTTCTCCGATTGATAGATACTTGTAGAGATGGAATGATAAATGCATATGCTGTTCTTCCTGTAGGATCTTTGGATCCATCTGTATATATTGCCACATAATTCTGATACAATGTTTGAATCCTATCCTCCACCACCACTGGTAAATTTCCTGTATATTGAGAAACATAACAAAATTGATTAATTTTCTAGGACCGCATGCTAACCTCGTGCGTTTTCAGCAGGCTGCTTCTTCTTCCTTAGTGTTTATAGAGACAGAGCGCATTTAGGCCACGCCCCCACCGGGGGGGAAAACAATCCAATGCTTTCCATTGACTTTGTATTGCGGGAAGCTGCCTCCTTGTCATTTCTGACTTATAACAAAAAGCAGAGCAATGTCTAAAAGCTGCTATCATAGAAGAAAAAATCATAGAAGGCTTTACTATTTATTTCACTTGACCATTTTATTAAAACCTTAAAATTTAGATCCTGAATTCCATTTTTTCTTAATTCTTCTATCATTTTTCTTTTCTTGTTCATATTTCCTACATTCAATAAATACATGAGGTATTGTATCTTCAACATTACAGTATTCACATAATCCATTTGGATGTTTCCCTATTATTTTAAGTGTACTATTTAAATTTGAGTGCCCTCACAATATTCTGTTAAAGATAACGACCTCTTTCCTTGACTTACCTATACACTTTATATTTTGATTTACTTTGTTTATTAAACTATAAAGGAATCTACCCTTGTCCCCATTGTTCCACTTAACTTGCCATTCTTTATTCACTTTACTCCAGATTAAAACCTTAATCTCTGATTTACTTAATGGAACTTGAATCTGTATCGTCTCTCTCTGTAAAGCTTGTTTTGCTAATTTATCCACTTCTTCATTTCCCCTTATTCCTATGTGTGCTGGGACCCATATAAAACCAACTAATGTATCATTTTGAACAAGTCTTGAATGTATTTGTAGTATCCTACTAAAGAGAATATCTTGGTGACTTGATTTAAAAGATCTCAAACTCTTTAAGACTGAAACTGAGTCAGAACAAATTAAAACATTACCAGGTTTGTGTTCCTCCACCCACTGCAATGCCAAGAGTATTCCTATCATTTCTACAGTATAAACTGACAAATGATTAGAAGTTCGCTTTACTCCACTGATCCACTGGTAACCACTGTCTTGGACTAAAAAAGCAGCCCCAGTTGTTTGACGTTCTGGATCTTTTGAGCCATCTGTATACACTTGTATATGCTGGGGGTATTGAACTCTGATATATGTTGAAAATACATTTGTCAAGTCAGCTTCTCTTTCAGTTTTTTTAACCTCCAACAGATGCAAATCTACTTGAGGTGTTACATACAACCATGGTTCATATTCCTGAATAACAACTGTTGGACTCATCTTGATGTTATTTACTTGTATTTCTTCTGCATATATTTTACTAATCCACCCAAAGCTTGTTCTACACCTTTCTTTCTGTTCCCAACAGTTCTGTAACACCATTTTTGTAGGATGTTCATCTTTATGGCCCTGGAGGTTAGCCCAGTAATTGATCGTTAATTGCTTCCTTCTAATTTCTAGTGGCATCTCTCCTACCAAGACTTGTAAAGCTGGTATGGGTGTAGTCTTTACTGCACCACAACATTGTCTCATTGCTTGATCTTGAATTTTACTAAGTTTTTCCAACAGGTTTTTTGAGGCAGAACCATATACCACACAACCATAATCAAACACAGACCGGATCAGTGCTATATAAATTGTTTTTAATGAAGAAAAACTTGCCCCCCATTCCACTCCACTTACATATCTCATGATGTTTAACACCTTCTGACATTTCTCAACTATTTTATTTATATGTTCACTCCAAGTAAGTTTTGTATCAAAATAAATACCTAAAAACTTAAATACCTTCTCTCTTTCCAATGATTTCTCATACATCTTCAAACTCACTTCTGGAACAACCCTCTTTCTAGAGAAAATTACTGTTTTCGTTTTCTCCACTGAGAATTTAAACCCCCAATCATATGCCCATTCTTCTATTTTCCTAATTTCCTCTTGTATCTTCCTATTAATATATAAGATATTCCTTCCCCTTTTCCAGAGAGCCCCGTCATCCGCAAATAGAGACCTACCTATATCTGGTTCTACTTGATTAAAAACATAATTTATCATTATGGAAAACAATAGTGGACTTATTACACTCCCTTGGGGAGTTCCATTTTCTATCTGTAATGTACTTGACACTTCATTTCCTATTCTTACCTGGATGCTTCTGTTCGCCAAAAAATCTTTTATCCAGTTGTATATTTTTCCACCAATATTCATCATTTTTAATTTTATCAAAAGTCCCTCTCTCCACATCATATCATAAGCCTTCTCGACATCCAAAAATACTGCTCTTACTGACTCTTTATTTATCTGTGCTTTTCTAATTTCATTTTCTAAACATACAATAGGATCCATTGTTCCTCTTCCTTTTCTAAAACCACTTTGATATTTTGATATTAATCCTCTTTTTTTCCAATAAATATGTCAACCTTTCCGAAATAATCCTTTCCATAATTTTACAAATATTTGACGTAAGAGCTATCGGTCTATAATTAGAGGGTTTTGAAGGATCTTTTCCTGGCTTTCTTATAGGTATTATTATTGCTTCTTTCCAAACTTTTGGAAGTCTTCCTTCCTCCCATACTCTATTATATAACTCTAAAATTTTCCCCACAGCCCTGTCCTTAAGATGTCTCATCATTATCCGACCTGATCCTTTCCTGGAGATGAACATTTTTTATTTGCATTACAAATAGCTCTCTTCAGTTCATCTCTATTGAATGGGAAGTTAATTGGCTGGCCTTCCATTCCATTTCCTCCTCTTTGAGTTACTGTTCTCTCTGTCTCAATATCCAATGTTACAACTATTAGGTAATGATCACTCCCAATACTAGATTCTCCCCAAACTTCCCAATTACACTTACTAGCCAAATTATTCGAAACTAGTGTCAAGTCCAATACAGACTCCATTCCTGTACAAACATCTATCCTTGTTCCCCTCCCATCATTTAAACACACTAGCTCCCTCTCCTCTATTAATTCCTCAACTACTTGACCATTGGCATTAATGTACCTTCCTCCCCATAGTGTATTATGTGCATTTAAATCCCCACACCATATCACTCTTTGTCTATCTTGACCATGTACTTCCTTTAACTTCTCTAGCTCCAATTTTTTACATGGATTATAATAATTTATTACTATCTCCTGACCTCTACTCCAAATCCCCACAGCAATATATTCTTGATCTCTACCTATTCCCAGTATTCTATATGATATTTCTCGTTTAATAAATGTTGCACACCCACCACCATTCCCTTCTTCTCTATCGTGCCGTACTATACTATACCCTTGTAAAAGAAAATCTAAACAACATTTCATCCAAGTTTCTTGAACACATACTACATCAGGTTTTATACTCAATTCTTCAATAAAATGCTTGAACTCCTGACCATTTGCTATCAGAGATCTTGCATTCCACTGAATTATTGTTATCATCTATAAATATTATCAAGTTTCTTGACTTGATCTTATCTGAAGTTCATCTCTTGACTTCTTCCCAAGTCAAGCCTGTCATTCCAAGATGACGTATTGCTGCTATAACAACTAACTGTGTCTTTTGTGTTTTTGATTCAATCCCAGCTGTACTATTTATAACTCCTGCAATAAATGTTCCTAATTTTTTTCTTTTCAATCATCATAATTTCTTCTGGAACTCTATTGTTTCCTTCAACTGAAACCCCAGATTGACCTCTTTGATCTCTAGTTTGTCCTTTAACTTGTTTTGCTGCCTCCGCATATGTTATCTTCTTCTCCACCCTCCTTTTCTGAATCTCCATTTCCATTTTCATTACTTCACATCCTCTGAATGCTGCACTATGTGCCTCTCCACAGTTGCAACACTTTGGTTGTACTCCTTCCTCACACTTGCCATATTCATGATTTCCTCCACAACGAGCACATCTACTCTGTTCCATACATCTTGTAGCAACATGTCCAAACCTTTGGCAATTAAAACATCTCACTTGTCCTGGTATATACTCTCTTACAATGTAGCTCATCACACCCAACATTACTCTTTTTGGAATTTCATTCCCTTGAAATTCTATTACTACTGTTTCAGTGTCTCTTCTGTTTCTATCTGCACCTGATTTTATTCTTTGCGCGTGTACTATCTTCCCTCCCTTTAAGTTACCCTTAAACTCTTCCATACCTATATTGAGAGGAACACCAAAAATGATCCCTTTTCGGCCCCTACTTTTACTTTTATCTCCAACTCTGTTTGTGCTGACAACTTTAATCCCTCCTATCTCCTTCATTTTGAGAGTTTTACTTGCTTGTTCTTCTTTATTACATCCAACTAGTAAATTTCCATCTGAGAGAACTTTAGCGAACTCAATATTTCCTATATCCCTATTTACGATCTTGGTCAGTTTTAATGGATTAATTTTGTTTACCCCAATCTGATCTCCAAACCTAATGATGCATTTTATGCTCTCTCTACTCTTTTCATCAGACGCTTCTACATCGCTCCTCTTCTTCCGTTTTTCTCCCCGATTACTCCTTACTTCTTTCCAGCAATTTCCTAACGATTTTTCACTTTCCTCTTTGCTTCCTACATCCATACTCCCTTCACTATCCCCCTACTCAAACCTCTCTGATCCATTCACGGAGCAGTTGTGCCTCCCCGCCGTTCCTTTCCGACTTCTCGCTGAAGCTTCCGCCATCCCGCCGTCACCGGACATCAAAATCCTGTACACCTTGTCACATAGCAGCTTTTAGGCATTCTTCTTCTTCTTCTTCATTGAGGTTTAACGGCGGCTTGCATCCAAGAGCGTTGCATTACCGCCATCTTCTGGATTATTCTTCTGCGATGTTACTTCAGCTTGTTTTCCGCGATCATATTCTCTTCATCAAACCTGCTCTAATTAAAAAATTACAAATATTTTTCCTGCCTTGCCTAATTACACCACTTTGCAATATATCTTTTATACCTGCCCCTGCCAAACCATCTCTTAATTCTTCCATCATAATTCTCCTGTTCTTCATACCTTCTGCAACTTAAAAGTACATGTTCTATGGTTTCTAATGCCTGACAGTACTCACAAAAACCAGTAGGATGCTACCCTATAATGTGTAATGTACTATTTAAATTACTGTGTCTGTGAAGTATTGCACATTGCATTACGGTATCAGACAAATTACCTATTGTTTTATTTAAAAGGTATTATGGTACGGGAGTGATGACGTTGTTACGTGTTTACGTCTCTATGTTGTACTAGAGCTGATGCGGATGTGTTGTAAAAAGTTTATGCTGAATAAAAGAGCATGCTGAAGTGGTGAATAAACCCTGAGCAACGTTTTGTTTTTGTTTTCCGTAAATGAGTGATGGTGAACTGCGCACTCGAACCTCAACAGGTTATGGGCCCAGTCACGGAAGCAAGCGAACGGTTTTGAGCAAGTTATATGCGATGAATTACGCGTTATTCAGTAAAGAGCTGAAAGGAAGCAAAAAAGACGGTGACTCCACAAATGGCGAGTAGAGCGGCAGGATTCCAGGTATCACAGCTTTTGTTTGACGGATCGGAAGATAAATATGATTTTTGGGAGACAAGATTCCTAGGCTATCTGCATACTCTAAAGCTAAAAGAGACTATTTTGCATGAGCCCGCTGATGCCGATGCTGAACAGCTAGCCGAAGACAGATGAAAAAATGCTGATTGCTACTCTGAACTGATAAGACTGATAGATAATAAAAGCCTATCACTGATAAGACATGAAGCTGCTGACGATGGCAGGAAAGTCCTGAAAATAATGAAGGAGCATTATTCAGGAAAAAGTAAGCCACGGATAATAAATATGTACACATCGTTAACCCAGATATGCATGACCGACAACGAGAGTGTTACTGATTACTTAATAAGAGCAGAGAACATCATTACAGCCCTGAGAGATGCAGGAGAAACCATGAGCGACGGGCTGACCATTGCTATGATTCTCCGTGGGCTACCAGACTCTTTCAAGCCGCTAGACATCCACATGATGCAAAATGAGGACAAAGTTACGTTCACAGACTTCAAAAGAAGACTACGGATTTACGAGGAGGCAAAGAAAATGAAAAGAACAGAAACTATAGATAATGTGATTAAGACACATACGAGACAAGGACGAGGCCCTTCCAAGTTACAGGCTAAGGATAGAAAAGATGAAGATGTGACCTGTTACAAATGTGGAATAAAAGGGCACAAAGCAAGAAAGTGTTATAAGAGGGTGTGGTGCAACCATTCTAAAAATAGTACACATGCAGAATTCCTGTGCAAGAAAAAAGGTGACCAAGATGGTGCCAGAAATGTTGCAGATGAACAAGACAGTGACCAAGACCACCTCTTCAAAGCCGAACACTTGGGATGTAAAAGACCGCCAGACAACGTAAAGAAGAAAGGCATCATGGTAGATGCCGGAGCGACATCTCACATTGTGAATGACATCAGAAAGTTCAAAAACTTTGACAGCTTTTTTCAACCTGAAACTCATTCAGTGGAACTAGCCGACGGAACAAAGTGCAGCTGAATGGCACAGCGAAGAGGAACAGCAGTGATTCATTTCCTAGACGACACTGGACGACATCACAGAGCACAGTTAAGGGACGCACTATACATGCCTTCGTACCCACATGACATTTTTTCAGTAGCAAGAGCAACAAATGGAGGAGCAACGATTACCTTTAAAAGGGGGGACAGTCAGATGGTTACCAAAGACGGTAGCAAGTTTGACATCCACGAAAGTGGAAATTTGTATTATTTGCCAACTATTGAAGAAAGTGTTGACCGGTGCAAAGTATGTCATGATTTACAAACGTGGCATGAAATTTTGGGTCATTGTAACTACGAAGATGTACAAAAGTTACAAGGTGTAGTTAGAGGCATGGAGATAAAAGGAAGCGTAGTTAGACAAAATCAGTTATGTGAAGTGTGTACGAAAGGAAAATTCACTCAGACAAGAAACAGACAGCCAGACAGAAAGGCAGAGAAACCTTTAGAACTAAACCTTTAGAACTGATTTGGCTGGCCCTATGCCTACACAGAGCAAAGAAGGGTACAGATATGCACAGTCTTTTACAGACGACTACTCAGGCACTATGTTAGTGTATTTTCTAAAGTCTAAGGCAGACACAGTACAATCCACAGGAAAGTTCTTGGCAGACATAGCACCTTATGGAGAAGTCAAGTGCATCCGTTCAGATAATGGCACTGAGTTTATGAGTCGAGATTTTCAGGCACTGTTAACAAAGAATAAGATTAGACATGAAACGTCTGCACCTTATTCGCCTCACCAGAATGGCACAGCAGAGAGAGGTTGGAGAACACTCTATGACATGAGCAGGTGCTTACTGATAGAAAGCGAGTTACCAGATGAGCTGTGGAACTACAATACAGTGGGTACGGAAAGTATTCAGACCCCCTTAAATTTTTCACTCTTTGTTATATTGCAGCCATTTACTAAAATCATTTAAGTTCATTTTTTTCCCTCATTAATGTACACACAGCACCCCATATTGACAGAAAAACACAGAATTGTTGACATTTTTGCAGATTTATTAAAAAAGAAAAACTGAAATATCACATGGTCCTAAGTATTCAGACCCTTTGCTGTGACACTCATATATTTAACTCAGGTGCTGTCCATTTCTTCTGATCATCCTTGAGATGGTTCTACACCTTCATTTGAGTCCAGCTGTGTTTGATTATACTGATTGGACTTGATCAGGAAAGCCACACACCTGTCTATATAAGACCTTACAGCTCACAGTGCATGTCAGAGCAAATGAGAATCATGAGGTCAAAGGAACTGCCTGAAGAGCTCAGAGACAGAATTGTGGCAAGGCACAGATCTGGCCAAGGTTACAAAAAAAATTCTGCTGCACTTAAGGTTCCTAAGAGCACAGTGGCCTCCATAATCCTTAAATGGAAGACGTTTGGGACGACCAGAACCCTTCCTAGAGCTGGCCGTCCGGCCAAACTGAGCTATCGGGGGAGAAGAGCCTTGGTGAGAGAGGTAAAGAAGAACCCAAAGATCACTGTGGCTGAGCTCCAGAGATGCAGTCGGGAGATGGGAGAAAGTTGTAGAAAGTCAACCAGCACTGCAGCCCTCCACCAGTCGGGGCTTTATGGCAGAGTGGCCCGACGGAAGCCTCTCCTCAGTGCAAGACACATGAAAGCCCGCATGAAGGACTCCAAGATGGTGAGAAATAAGATTCTCTGGTCTGATGAGACCAAGATAGAACTTTTTGGCCTTAATTCTAAGCGGTATGTGTGGAGAAAACCAGGCACTGCTCATCACCTGTCCAATACAGTCCCAACAGTGAAGCATTGTGGTGGCAACATCATGCTGTGGGGGTGTTTTTCAGCTGCAGGGACAGGACGACTGGTTGCAATCGAGGGAAAGATGAATGCGGCCAAGTACAGGGATATCCTGGACGAAAACCTTCTCCAGAGTGCTCAGGACCTCAAACTGGGGTCCTGTGTGTACCTTAATGAGGGAAAAAAAATGAACTTAAATTTTAGCAAATGGCTGCAATATAACAAAGAGTGAAAAATTTAAGGGGGTCTGAATACTTTCCGTACCCACTGTATATATATATATATATATATATATATATATATATATGTCTGTTTTGTCAGTAAACAAAAATAAGAAATGTTGGCAACATAAATCACAAAATAAATTTAAGTTTTTTTATATTTGATTTTATTTGTTCATTTTATTTCAAATTAGGAAATGGTTTTATGGCCACATTTTATTATAGTTTTATCATATATTTTATTTCAGCTATTTGCCAAGGCAACATTTTTCATTTTCATATAATTAACTTGATGTACTAAGATAACTGAACTGAAACTGAGATGAACAAAAACGTCATCCATAGACACATAAAAACTAATAAAAAATGATAAAAACACAGCAATATTACTAACTGAAATTAAAATAAAAGCAGAAATATGGAAATAAAAGCAAATTCAAATTAAAAAAAATAATAATAAAAACTGCATAGACATATTTAAAAGAAAATATTAAAAATGACAAAATTACTAAAATGTTAAAATTAAAATAAAAAACAGAAAATATGAAAAACAACTTACTTAAAAATAAAATTGAAATAAAAAATATAGATTTAAAACAACTAGTAAAAAACAACAAAATTACTAAAATATGAACTAAAATTAAAATTAAAACAGAAAATGTAAAAATAAAAACTACTGGTAATTCAAAATAAAATAAAAAATGAATAAATATAGACATTTAAAAAAAACAAAAACAACAAAATTGCTAAAACTTTGTCAAATTAAAACGAAAACAGAACATATGAAAATAAAAACTAATTCACAATAAAAACCATAATAATTTATCAATACTAAAGTGTAACATTGATAATGCAACATGCTGATGTGTATAGACCTTTTTCCTGAGTAAACGATGAGTGCCGCCATTACGAATTCTAACTTCCGATTGGATGCTCTCCTGTTCTGGTCTCCATAGGAACCCATTCAAATAGTGCCCATCTGTTTTTAATGTAGCTAACATCGGCAGCTTCGTGTCATCTACACACTCATTAAACTTTGAGGAGTGAGGCACTGACAAATGACAGTCATTGCGACACTGTAAAGTGATGGCAGTATGGAGCCATGTGCTTTTTTAAAAATATTTTAATAGGTTTAACATTGGATTATCAGCTTGGAATATACGCTAATTTGACTAGAAACACTGGAGACCGGAAATGCAAAGCATCCTTCCAGTTAAGAGTCAGGCGTGTCTTCCACGTTCAGGAAAAATGTCTATAATTGCAGTTTGAGCAAAGCCACTAGAAGGCAAGCCTGCAACCATTAGCCGAAAAAGCGTAACGGCTAAAGCTAACGCTTCCGGTTTGGCAGTACGTGGGAAAGGAGACCAGAGGCCGTTTTCTTTGAATGGATGTCAATGGAGGAGAGGCTCGACTACGCTGAATAAACAGCTTTTTAGAGGAAACGGCTTATCATTTAATAAATCGACAGCCTATCTGCTAATCTTCAACATGTTTTACACTAAACAAAACTTTTGGATTGAACTATTTTTAGAGTTTACCACGAAAAAAATGCTGTTGTTTTAGAGAAGTCACTGACTTTTTGCGACAGGTGGGATTCAGCTTACGGCACTTCTCATTCATTCCTATGGCATCCGTAAACGGCGATTGAGTGTCGCACAACTCTGACTGAAATTCAATGTCGTCAAGGCTGTAATGTGATTGGTTATTACGGCACACGTGATCCAAGTAAGCCGTTACGCTTTCTCCAGTAGTAAGTAATACAGACCCTCTCATCTCCCTATAGTAAGAAAATCTCTGGTTTGAGTCTCTGTGTATTTGTTTTTCTCAGGTCTGTTTAACGTGGGTAATAAGCTGCTGGTGACGCTGGATTTGTTCTTTAAGATGAGACATCAGATCAGACTGGGCGATGAACCCGCACACGCTGCTCTCAGTGTAATCAAACACTCACTGACTCTCACAGGTGCTTCATCCTCATCTTCATCCTCGTCTCTCATATGCTGAGCGTGTGCGTGAGGTTAACATGTCTCTCTGTGTGTGGTTCAGACGGCGCGTTGAGCTCGGATCAGCTGTCGTGTGTTCAGGATCTGTTCTGCAGCGGTTACTGGGCTTTTGAGTGTCTGACGGTTCGAGACTATAACGACATGATCTGTGGCGTGTGCGGCATCGCTCCCAAACTGGAGATCGCACAGCGCAACCCCAACAATATGTTACTGCTCAAAAACGTGGAGGTAACGGCAATGTTATATTAGTATTAATAAGATACTATTATAGTTTTTATTTATATTTTGATGTTTTTATTTTGTATTTTTCGTTCTGTTTTTATTTAGTAGATTTTTTGTTGTTGTTGTTGTAATTTTTGTAGTTTTTTTGTCTGTATAAATTTCAGACATTTCTTATTTTAGTTTTAGTTATTTTAGTATATCAAGATCAGTTCAATAAAAATGAGAAATGTTTCTGTGGCATTTAGCTGAAATTAACATTTTAAATTAAATTTTAGAAGTTTATGTTTTTAAATGTTTTATTTTATTTAATGTTTATATACAGGTGCTGGTCATATAATTAGAATATCATCAAAAAGTTGATTTATTTCACTAAAATTGAAACTTGTATATTATATTCATTCATTACACACAGACTGATATATTTCAAATGTTTATTTCTTTTAATTTTGATGATTATAACTGACAACTAAGGAAAATCCCAAATTCAGTATCTCAGAAAATTAGAATATTGTGAAAAGGTTCAATATTGAAGACACCTGGTGCCACACTCTAATCAGCTAATTAACTCAAAACACCTGCAAAGGCCTTTAAATGGTCTCTCAGTCTAGTTCTGTAGGCTACACAATCATGGGGAAGACTGCTGACTTGACAGTTGTCCAAAAGACGACCATTGACACGTTGCACAAGGAGGGTAAGACACAAAAGGTCATTGCAAAAGAGGCTGGCTGTTCACAGAGCTCTGTGTCCAAGCACATTAATAGAGAGGCGAAGGGAAGGAAAAGATGTGGTAGAAAAAAGTGTACAAGCAATAGGGATAACCGCACCCTGGAGAGGATTGTGAAACAAAACCCATTCAAAAATGTGGGGGAGATTCACAAAGAGTGGACTGCAGCTGGAGTCAGTGCTTCAAGAACCACTACGCACAGACGTATGCAAGACATGGGTTTCAGCTGTCGCATTCCTTGTGTCAAGCCACTCTTGAACAACAGACAGAGTCAGAAGCGTCTCGCCTGGGCTAAAGACAAAAAGGACTGGACTGCTGCTGAGTGGTCCAAAGTTATGTTCTCTGATCAGGCCCGTCGCCAAGGGGGGGCATTGGGGGGCAGTGCCCCCCCAAATGACTCGACGTGCCCCCCTGCTTACATGATCACGAGTGAACTTAATATTGAGAACGAAAAACGTTCATACTGATCTAGTCAATGAATATTGCGGGGGAAAAAAATCACGTATTCAGCAGCATTTAGCTCAAAGAACCACTAATCTCTGCAACAGTAACTTCTTAGGAAGCTAATAACAGTGGTGTAGCGGACGGGCACGCAGTGCAGGGGGCGCAAATAGCAACACAAATATAAGGATTCACACACATCGTCACCTCACGCACCTGCAGCGCTTCTGTGTACACCTATAGGGAGAAAAACATAATAAAACAGCATAGGCCTCTCATGGGAAACATATTCGTGCCGAAGAAAAGATAGGTCTATATGGTGCGTTTCAGTTTCTCTTTACATTCGTTTTGGCTAGACTTTTATATGTTCTTTATAATGAATGCCATTAGGCTAATTTATGTGTTTTTTTTGGGGTTTTTTTAGTTTTTGCTATTTGCTAATTTATGATTTGTATAGCTATATAAATTTGTACTATAATTCTATAGCTGCTTAGGCTCTATTTTCTGATTTTTATGTTCCTTTGTTCTGAATGCCGTAAAATTTAAATGATTTGTTGACAACTTCTGTTTTTTTCTCTCAACCAATTTTGTCTGATATGTGTATAGGCTATAGCAGAATTTTTTTTTTTTTTTTTTTTTTTTTTTAATCCATGCAGCAAATGTTTTAAAAATAGCTTGAAAAAACGTTGCAAATTACTTTATTGCATGCTTTTAAAGAACATTTCACTATTAACTTGGGATGCTTAAATGTATAAAACAGTGTCATAAATTCGTTGTATTCCCATTCCCACAATTGTAACTTTGCTCAGCTGCACATGCGATCTTAAATCAAATTTTGGCGGTGACGTGCAACAAGATTATCATGTAGAATAAGTGTTTTAATAAAGCTCTCGCGAGATTTCACTCAAAGACCCGCTGCCTTAAAGGCTATTTTAATGGTGAGGCTATGCGCTAATATGCACCTATTTTATATTGCTATAGCCTATGTATTGTTTTATTATTATTGTGTTGTTGGAAATTAAAAAGCTTTAATTGCGAGTCATGTCCTTAACGCATAGACTATTTTTGACACATTTTTGTCCGATCCATTGATATGGTTATTACTTAGGCTATTGCAATTTCGAGAGAAAATCTTACATTTGCGGATGTGACTCTGAATACTTTGTAGTGTGTACGTAGCATTGGTTCTCTTAGCAGCATGAAAAGCAAAACTTAGGCTATATTCAAATTCTGAATGGATTATATATGGCATAGAAAGCTCCCTTTATTATAATTAAAAAGATGTCACCCATCTCATCGCGATCTCACAAAGTTAAGTTATAATCAACGAATCTCTCTCTACACTGCGCAGTGAATCTCTTATTTACATAGTGTTATAAAGAGAAGATTCGAGAGATCGTGCAGAACAAAACTGGCGATTTGAGCGCTGATTCTAACATAAATAACCTACATAAAAGTCATATAACATATAACACAAAAGTCGACAGATTATCGACAGACTATCTTTTTGAATCTGTTTTTATATAGAACTTGATCAGTTTAAGTAATAATAGGCCAGCAAACTCACCTGACCTTAACCCCATAGAAAATCTATGGGGTATTGTGAAGAGGAAGATGCGATATGCCAGACCTAACAATGCAGAAGAGCTGAAGGCCACTATCAGAGCAACCTGGGCTCTCATAACACCTGAGCAGTGCCACAGACTGATCGACTCCATGCCACGCTGCATTGCTGCAGTAATTCAGGCAAAAGGAGCCCCAACTAAGTATAGAGTGCTGTACATGCTCATACTTTTCAGTTGGCCAAGATTTCTAAAAATCCTTTCTTTGTATTGGTCTTAAGTAATATTCTAATTTTTCTGAGATACACACTCCAGCTTCTGTTCCCCGTTGACATATCACAACTCAAATTAGTTTAAAATAAAAATTTAACAGAAACATAATCAGGAACTGACCGAGTAATCTCACGGATCAGTAGCAAACACATCATCAAACTGACGTATTTTCAAACCTGACTAGTAAGGAGGCGCGCACAGTTGTCATTGGCCAGTTTTGTGGATGACAGTCAGATTAACCAATCATGATGAAAGCAACCAGGTGAAACAACCAACTGCAATTGTTTCAGAGTGGTAACGAAAGTAAAGAGTTTATTTATTTATTTATTTTTAAGAAACGTGTGTATTGTTTTATTTTTTAGGCTGTATTATTTGATTAGTTCAGTGTATGAATAAAAATGTAATAATGCATGGTAAACTGTATGCACACACAAAATTGTAAATACACACGAAACTCACTGCTCTTTTGAGATTAAGACTGCATCCATTATAATTGTTACTAATGATAATAATTATATTTGTACATATACATCTGGATTTTTGAAGAGCTGTTTTGATCAAAATATAAAATGCTAATAAATTAAATATTAATGATCATAATAATTCAAAAGACAGATATTTCTTGTTAATGCCATGAAATTGATTCAACATAGATATTTTTAATTGTCTTTTTTAAACTGTTTTTGTTAAAAACAATTTTCAATGATTTAGCATTAAACTTTATATCAACATTGTGTCAACATTAAAACAGCAACTGACGTTATTTCAATCATATTTCAACTCTAAAGGTCGGTCATGTGCCAACTAGACTGAAAAGAAAAGTCTGTACTGTTGGTCAAAAAAGAAACCTGAACACAAAACACAATATGCAAACTGAATGAAACGGCACTTTATTCTGAACTCCTCTATCATTGTCACAGTCTTGTCTGTCTTGTCTTGTATGTTTCCCCCTCTATGCCCATATTTGGTCCTTCCTGTTCCTGTCCTTGTTAAGTTTGATTGTTTATGATTTATTTTAGGTGTGTGTAGTTAATTATCATGTGTATTAAGTTCCTGCCTGTTCTGTTCATTTTGGTCTGGTCTACTCATTACTCCCGGTGTTCCTGTGTGTCCCAGCCTTGCCTTGTCTGAGTTGGATTTTATTAAAGACTGTATTTTGAGTTCATCCTCGTTTCCCTCGTGTGTGTGCACTGTGACAATCATATGCTGCAAATACGATTTCTGGATTTACATTGGAGTCTTCCATCAGAAACATGATGTAGGATATCAGAGCGAATCAGACCATTTAAGATTCGATCAGATTGGTGTTAGAACCACCAAAAGAGCCAAATTCCACAAAGAGGCCCATCCAGAGAAGACAGGATGTTCGTCATAAATCTGTCCACGGTACCCTGGCGCCTTGAGTCTGGAGCAAACCAACAAGCCTCTTTCACAGAACAGCTTGCAACATTAAAACAACCTCGGGAAACCCCTTTCTCCAAAGATGACAAGGACGCAAGGGAATTCCTTAAGGCAACACAAGCAAGTACAACCTCCAGACTTTTGCTGAGTCGGTGCAGTTTAATATAAATTTTAGCCTCATTGAGAAACTCAATGCGAGGGTCAAATGATTGATGGTTCAGGTCTATAGGCAATTGCACATATTGCTGTAAACTTGGGATTTCACATTTTCATTCTGTAAACTCATCCTTTCCTCACTTTCTCTCTTTCTGCAACGTGTGAATGTGTCTGTTCATGTGTTAGATTAGATTAGTTTACATGTCTTAGGTTTATATAAATAAAGTCTTATTTATATTGAAAAGAGAAGTATCTTGTGTTTTGTGCTTACAAGTTAATGTCTTAAACTGCCGATCTTGTTACTGTGCTATTTAATATTGTTTTCACTATATTTTGGATTTTAATATCCAGTGCAGAGTTGATGTTATACGGCTCGTTCAGTGACTCGCTGCAGAGTCAGTGATCAGCCGTGAAACAGTGATTCTGTTCAAATTCTCTATAAAATCATAAATGATTCCCTTTGAGCTAAATTGACTTGTTTCCCTTATATATTACTTATTTAAAATTTTTACATTTATTGGTGGAGAATGCGGGCAGATTAATCTAAATTGTGAGCATAAACCAAGTTATTTAATCTTTTCTGTTGCTCCGTTATGAAAGATGAGACGCTTCTGAGCCGGAGACTAGAGTGTGTGTGTGTGTGTGTGTGCGCGCGCGTGACGTCAGCTGCGCGTGCCCTGTTTGAATGAACGCAGAGAAGCCAGTAACTCGAGTCCGCCTCTTTGTTCATCTGCAGTAAGTGAACTTACTTATCTGAGATCGTACAATAAGGTTGAAATTGAGCGTGTTCCTCTTTTCCGTAATGCCTTGTTTTATAGCCGAATTGATGTTCTGCGAGTTCCAGGTCATTAAATAGCTATACTCTCGAATCTCAGTTACCGTTAGCCGAACGGAGCTAAACTGTAATAATTAAAAGGGAAATAAATCGGTGGATAAAGCATAGTCTTGAGCGTGTTCCTCAATTCTATTTATCAAAGCCGTATTACTCATAGTTTGATTGTCAATACGTGTCCCATTGTCAGATCATCTGTGCTATTCGACTCCCCTGGGTTAAACATTAGAGAATAATGTTTGCCTGTTTGTGTACACTGTTCACAAAGTGAATTAAATCTCCGAGAGGGATTTGAATGGGAGTTCTTAAAAGCCTGATCAAGTAAAGTTAAATTTGAACCAACAGCGAAGGAAACCTGTTGTGTTTGTGTCCAGAAGAAACTGGTACACTTTTATGATCCGATCACTGTTTCCCAACTGCAGCACGAAACTGCTATTTGAATAGTTTAATCAAACTCGGAACGAACTGAGAGTGTAAGCGCCACATCGCAGAACCAACTAAAAGCGGTGTCGTTTATTTGTACAGTGTTGAAATGCGCCGACATTTCATGTAACATGCTTAACTGTACATTGCAATGCAACGATGCTAGCCTAGTCCACTAGAGTTGTTTTGGTTGTCACAGTTACGATCGTGACACGGAAGTCAACCTACTTCCGGAGCAACGCTGAACTGCGCAAGCGCAGCACATCGATGCTATTGTAAACAAACTCCATGCTAAGCTAACGAAACGGTTGTGTTTACATTGAAGTCTATGCTAAAGCCATTAGCCTCAAAGGTTAGCAGGTAGCATTACCATTCAGTGGTGGATTGCAGTGTGTCTTTGGGCAACGCTAAAGTGATTTAACCCTTTAAACATTAACTAACACACTTGTTGGTCTTTATCTTTCTTATTTCTCGAATTTCTCACTTCTTATCACTTATTTGCATTTTACTAGAAAGGGAAATACTAGTTCACAATTATTAATTGTGCCAAATTCAAAATTTAATTAAAACATTAAATTTATTTGGAATCATTCAAATTTCCCCTCAGATCATTTCATATGATCATTATTTCTAGTATTCTCTTTTGGGCCTAATTATTTTAGGTACGAATAAGCCTTGAACTTTGAAAGTTTAAGTAAACTTATTCTATCTAATTTATTTATTACCATATCAATAGATTCTATTCAAACTTATACTCACTCATTACTTTATTGCGTTTTACCCCTCTTTCTTCCTGTTTTGGTTATACACTTAGCCACCACTCTTTTTATTTACTGATTTCCTCCATTATTTAATTTAATTTTTGCTTATTTAGCCCATTTATTACTTTTCAATGTTACCTTGTCTTACCATTTCCTTTCCTCTGTGTATCCTAGCTTGGGAACGACACACCTGAGCCTTAATAGGAGACATTGTTATCCCTCACTACGAGTTCAAATAAATTAGAGAGACAAATCTCTTTCACCCAAAATTTATTTTTGTTGATAGTTGTGGAGCAACTGAAAACAACACTCGTAGTCGGGCATAACCGCTTGCTAGTGGACCCGATCCACTCAACTTACTGTCTTCTTCCCTTCTCTCCTGTTCTCTCCATTTTCTTCCCTCTTCTCTTTTCATATTTGTAGGGACCTGTAAGAACCATCAGTCAATTCTAAGTGAATGAGATACACAATCTTGTCAAAGAAGACAAATCATCCTTACGAATTTGATTCTAATCAAACTCTTTCGTTCTTCCTAACCTCCCTACATTTGAAAACGCAATCCAAATTTTAACATCTCATTCAATGCTGAGATGAATTTTAATAGAGATAAGTTTTGATCAATCGTTGCCTTCGCAGCCTCCCTAGTGAGCGATCCAACTGTAAGGTGTATGATGTCAATCTTGTCAGACTAAGAAAAGAGATATCAGAATTATTATTATTATTCCTTTGTCTAAAACAGAGATTTAATAATATTGTTTGCCTCCTTGATAACAACATTTAATTGAGAAAGAAAAAACAATTTTCCTCATTTGAAAAAAAAAGGAATTGTTTCTTTTAATTGAATTTGTTTTTCACCTGTTTCTCTCTTTTCCCTCTTCCTCAGAGTGACGAAGTTTTCACATCTCTAGTCTACCTAGATACCCTAAGACCAACACAGTCATCACCACATTACACTAAGTGGTTCAAAATCACTGACACAACACTTAGTTGTCGCACCACACATAGGCTTCTACTCCAAACAGATCTGTGTCAGTCTCTCTTCTCCCTAGCGTGACATGCCGCAGAATGCAGACCCCTTTGCACAAGGGGAAGATGTGAACACTTGGCTGAGAGGCACGACAGACAGCCTCACCCCCAAGACATTTGAACTGTTGTTATTTTTAATAATAATCCTAATGCTGAGAAGATTCCTGATTCCTGAGAAGATTCAAGCCACAACAACAACCACGAGGAGCTCGTTAAAATCACCAGCTCCCTAAGCTATGCCTTCATGACCCAGCTGAAACTGAGCGACAAGCACATCACCAACCTTCAAGAGGAACTGACATGTGCTTAACGCCGCATAGACAAGCTGGAAGTGAAAGTTCAAGATCAACTCAAAGCACCCAACGAGAGGGAGCGGGAAACAACGGAACAAGTTAAGGAGCTCCAAGCAGCCCTGACAGCAGCTCAGCTCGACCAACAACATGCAAAGGCTGCCCAGAAAGACCTGGTAAACAGACTCCAGTATGCCGAACAGCTTCTAGAGAAAGCCAAGAATGACATCAGCGACAAGAATGCTGAAATCAGTGCCTTAAAACACCACCTTGAAAGGTATGGAACTGAAATGGACGGTCTGACCCAACAACAACTAGACACCAACGACGAGCTCTATATGGTCAGAAAAGAACTCAAACATGCTTATGAGCAGAAACTAGAGCCAAGGCGAGAGAAACACCTCTCAGCCTCATCTCTGCTGAGCAGAGTCCTGCGTCCAAGAACTGGTATGCAACAAAAGAAGCGAAGGGCCACAACCCAAAACCTCACCTGCCCTCACCACAGAAATCTTTCCTGTCAACGAAAGAAAACAGCCCATCCAAGCAGACCTTGGAGCTGCACATGGGATGACCATCAAAGACCTCGACAAGCTGTCTAAAAACATCAGCAAGTTCAACCCGAACTCCACAGAGGGCCACACCATCCAGGCCCATCTGCAAGATATTGACTTTTATCTAGAAATGAGACCTCATGTGACTGACAGAGACAGGTTATACCTCCTTAGGGCCACGACCAGTTCCGAGGTACGAAACTTCCTAGATCGACAGCCCAGTCAAATGAAGTCAGACTACCAGCTACTTCGTGAGGTCCTGATTAAAGAGTTTACAGACTCTCAGTCTGAACATGGACTGTTAACTGCCTTGGAAACCAAACAAGGTCGACAAGAGACTCCACAAGCTTACTACAACCGACTCCGACAAGCCTACTTTGGTGCACACAACAAACCTGACCTTGAAGAGGATGTGAACTTCAAAAGCCTCTTCCTAAGAAATCTGTACCCTGGAGTCAGCCACCATCTAGGCGTCATGGCCTGTCCACGCTCCATGACCATCCAACAGTTGCGCGACCTAACACAGAAGGCCTACAACAAGCAGAAGATGACCTCAAAGAAAGGTAACAAAACCTCCACACTCTTGAACTCTGTCACCAAAGACTCAAGCCTTGCACTGGACGACACCCAGTTGCATCACGACACCAGAGTCCTCCATCAAGAGCACAGAGAACGTGACCCCCATGTCCACGACAGCTATCAGCCATGGAAAAATCCATGGGATCAGCCACGCTTCTCAATAAACCTAAAAGATAAGAACAACTGGAAACCTAACCAGACATCCAAAGGTAATCGCCTGACTCATCCAAGAGCAACTCGTGTGGGTAAGCGACAACAAAACCCACCTCAGCATCACTCAGACATGTACAGTGCTGAGTATGCTCCAGAACAATACAGCTTACCATCAGAAGACATGGAACAAGTCATGAGACAACTGAAAGAGTTTCTTCAAGATAAGCTGAACACGGATGACCACGAAAATTGAGTCATGCTCGCTGTGACCAGCGACAGAACGGAAGGCCGGTGATCACATGGTACACCACCATGTCAGAGATGACAAGCACCTGTTCAATAACCACCCAGAACGAGCAAGTCTCACCACCAACCGTTGATGAAAACTCTGAGGTACCAGAGAACATCACCTCAGTCACCCATCACTCACTAACGAACTGCTAAATTAACTCCAACTCCAAGAACCACATTCCTGTCTGTGCAACCGCAACCACCAAAGCACAGAAGGTCAGAAAGTCTGCCACATCCAGAAGCCAGCACAAGAGGAATGCAACATAGGAGACGAAGTTTGCATCCCAGCTTCACACAGCCATGCCAAACTACCTCCGACTGTCTGCTAAAACACTTCCTGCCTTTCTGGACTGACCCCCATTAGATCATGGACATGCCCTCATCCAAGCCAAGGATGCAGAGAGCCAGTCTTCACTGACATACCCGAAAAGGGGGGAGACAACACAGACTGAAACAGATCTGACCACACTTACACTACACCACTAACACACACAACATTACCTACAACCAGAGGTAACCACATCTACTGATAACACATTCAACAAACATATTCTTCCCACAAGTAGAATATCCAAATTTTAGCATAACAAAGTTACATACACCACCATGAAGGAACATGCAGCTATCCTCACAATAGTTAGAACACCTGACACAAAGTTAAGGTACATGACTCCCTAGCTGCACATGACATCCTAGCTCAACAGTAGTTGCAAGTCATGCTAGGAAAACCCACAGCAGCTTTGTTTTTGTTTTGTTCTTCTTTTACCTATCCTTTTCCTTCCCCTCTTTCTTTAGTAGGTGAAACACCTAAACGCCCTGCAAGGGTCAAAGGTCTGATATTACGATTGACTCTCCACACCTAATATCCGCAAGCCACTCTAAACTGAATGGAAGCCAGAGAGCTCCACGCACGATAGGTCAATTCATTTTACCACAAATGATGTCACCAGAAACTTAAAGGTGAACATTCTTAAGTTGACAACTTAGAAGAAACAAACAAATTTTATCATAAAATTTGATCGAAAAATCAACGTACTAAACTAAATTAGAACAACGGTTTCTAAAATTGAACTAAAACTATTCAGTTTACCAAACTAGATTGACTAATTGAATATAACCGCCTGTACCCAAATAACCTGATGCCCTGCACCAGTACAGTAACTGTCATGGAGGTGTTGTCTTGTTGTTTGCTGTGTTTGTGTATGCTTCTTCTGCCTCTGTTTATCCAGTGCTTGCCGATGTCTCCAACTCGACACATCGCCAATCAAGGGGGGGTATGTAGGATATCAGAGCGAATCAGACCATTTAAGATTCGATCAGATTGGTGTTAGAACCACCAAAAGAGCCAAATTCCACAAAGAGGCCCATCCAGAGACAACAGGATGTTCGTCATAAATCTGTCCACGGTACCTTGGCGCCTTGAGTCTGGAGCAAACCAACAAGCCTCTTTCACAGAACGGCTTGCAACATTAAAACAAAAGGAACACTTATTGATAAGTCCAATGAAGGAAGGAAACTGTCAAATTTGAGGCAAGTAATCAGGACTGATGGTCAAAGAGATGGCCGTCACATGTAAATCTGTGATCGAAATCACGAGCTAGAGACTTCATTGGGTGGGTCACCCCAGCTCTCCACATAGAAGAAAGATCAGACTGAAATTCCACAGAGTCCACAGAGTCGCTTCCATATGCACCTAAAATCATCTTAAAAGGACTTATGAGCGACTAATGAACTCCACATTATGTATGTAACCCACACAATTGATGATCATATTTTAATCACAGATTATGTATGTATTTTAATAACTAGGGAATAGTTTAAGAGTTCATATCCTTGTTTGGTATGTATGGGTTTGAAAAATCATGCTTTAAATGTTTCTTCCAATCAATTCTTTGTCAAATGTACCATAGTCTTGTTAGAGAAATCATGTCCAAAATTGTACTCTGTAAGAGCGGGAAAATTCGGACCATATGACTGATAAGATAACATTTTAGATTTATGAATGGGGAGGAGAAACATACAACATCACGAGCCAAGATCATTTCTAATTGGTCAAGACGTCCAGATAGGACGGTCTAGAAGCTGAGTTTAAATACTCAGGACACCATCAAACTCTCTCTTAGCTCTTTTGTCGCTCTCTTGCTCTGCTTCTCTTCTTCTCTTTTGCCACTGCGTTTTGACGCTGCTCTTTGAGCGTGCTCTGGCCTACGTGCCAGCTGCCAACACAATGAGAAGAAAACCCACCTAGTCTCGTTACATTCTTTTATTCTTTTACTTTAATTTCTTGTCTTTCCGTGAGAGTTTTGTTAAGTTAAGTTTGCCGCAAAGTCCATCTCCGACTGTACCCGCCCAAACTTCAACCAGACCAACTCCGCATCAAGAGCCAAAGCCCAAGACATCACTACGAAAGACCAATGAACTCAGCCAATCAACAACCTCGGGAAACCCCTTGCTCCAAAGATGACAAGGACGCAAGGGAATTCCTTAAGGCAACACAAGCAAGTACAACCTCCACACTTTTGCTGAGTTGGTGCGGTTTAACATAAATTTTAGCCTCATTGAGAAACTCAATGCGAGGGTCAAATGATTGATGGTTCAGGTCTATAGGCAATTGCACATATTGCTGTAAACTTGGGATTTCACATTTTCATTCTGTAAACTCATCCTTTCCTCACTTTCTCTCTTTCTGCAACGTGTGAATGTGTGAATGCGTGTGTTCATGTGTTAGATTAGATTAGTTTATATTAGTTTATATGTCTTAGGTTTATATAAATAAAGTCTTATTTATATTGAAAAGAGAAGTATCTTGCGTTTTGTGCTTACAAGTTAATGTCTTAAACTGCCGATCTTGTTACTGTGCTATTTAATAGTGTTTTCACTATATTTTGGATTTTAATATCCAGTGCAGAGTTGATGTTATACGGCTCGTTCAGTGACTCGCTGCCGACTCAGTGATCAGCCGTGAAACAGTGATTCTGTTCAAATTTCCTATAAAATCATAAATGATTCCCTTTGAGCTAAATTGACTTGTTTCCCTTATATATTACTTATTTAAATTTTTTACAATGAATTTCCATTCTATCTGTCTTCACTTGAGCTATTTCATTATCTGTTACTAACCGACTGACCATACAACTCTGGAGTACTTCTGTGGAATCAAGCAGCTGTTGCTAGGGGTTTGAGTTCTTCTACTCATCTCAAAGCCACTATAATCCCATTATTTTGATAGATAATTAGCCTTCTGTAACACGTTCTTCATACTGCACAGTGATAATTTGCTGGATATTTTGAACCATTTGTATAGATTCTGAAATAACTATATGGAGATAAGCATGTGCTTGGCAGGCCATTGCTGATGGCACTCTGGGTTTAATTTGATTTGTATATTCCAGGTCTCTTCAACTCTCTAACCAAACACACCAAACAAGCTAATCACAGTGTTCAAAATTATTTGTGAGTAAGAGACAGGTGTGTTTAATTAGTGTTGAAATTAAAGTCTGCTATACACTGGCCCTTCAGGACTGGAGTTGAGAAACAGTGGCCTATTCACCTTATGTAGCCCACCCTTTTTTAGTTCTGCGTTTGCTGTCTTCTGTGATCTGACAGATTTATAACAAACCGCTTGTTTTAAAATCTTCCTGGTCTACTGACATTTGTTAAGACATTTGCTTTAAACATTACATTGTTCACAATAACTTTCGTTAACTCTACAATACATAAAACCACTTTACCAGCTAAATTACTTAGACAGCGATGCCATAGAAATATACAGAGCTACCACACAAACAGAAGTTCAAAGATAATATTCTAAAGATGGTGACGCGCTTGTTTCTCTGGAGAATGAAGTCAATACTGTACTCACATATCCCAAACACACTGCCCAATCTGTACCTAGTACCTATTTGTATTACCTAGGACCCATGTCAGCCTATATAGGACTGATTATGTTTGCTCATGTCTTACCCAAAAGGGCCTCATATCAGTGATGGGAAGTTCGGATCATTTTACTGACTCTCTCCTTTGATCTCATTCATCAAAATGAACAAATCTTTATTCAAGTAATTTCAATCATTTAAGTGGCATTAAATATTTTACTTTTACCAGCCAAATTCCCTGAATGCATCCACCTACGCAATTTTGATCATATTCCAAATTAGGAAATCATTGTAATGCAGCCAAAGATAATTTATAGGAAACATAAATAATTACTTTACCTTCAGAGTCTTTCATTCATTTGTCACGTGACAGACGCCATGAACAGATCATTCATGAATGACCCATCACTACCCAGGGCTTGACATTCTCATGTGGTTGTCCTTCGGACAAGTAAATTTGTCATTTACTTGTCCGAGTATAAAAGTTACTTGCCCGGAGAGAAAAAGAAATCAATTTAAAAATTGAGTTATAAATATAATTATTTATTGTAGTTATACAAAACACATTGTTTATTTAGTTAGATTTTTCTTTTTAAATGAAATAATGGACAAAATAATAAAGTGTGATAATACTATTATATTTTAAAATAAAAAAGGGAGTATTAAATACAAAAACAATTAGTTTATAGTAAACTTAAAAATAAAATGCTAATATTTACTTCTTTTTTATATATATATGAATTTTCATCATTTTCAAACTTTAATTTAAAATTTTTAAATTAGAGTTCAATTTAATCAGTCAATTAGTATAATAAGACATTTGGGCTGTTACCAAACAAATGAAATCAGTATAAAAAAAAATCATCTTTGCAATGTAGAGGAAACACAAGCTGCATCTGAAGTGGAATAGATATACTGTATTTACCCACTGTTAATGCAGCACTGAGGGACATGGAATGCTTTAACCTGCAGTTACAAATGAATAATGTTTTCATTCATAGAACATTGAATACTGATATTAGAAATTATTTAAAAATAATAAAAAAATATAAATAAAAATACTGTAAATGTGAAATTAAAACCACCAGTAGGTGGCATCAAGTCACTGTTAATAAGCGAGTCATTACGACTGAACCGAATCATTTAAACGGTTGATTGATTCATTCAGGAACGAAACGCCGTCATGTTGCTCAGAGACTCAAAACAGTGCTGTGGCTGTTTTTGGAGTTATTTTTGTTGGTGAAATGGAGCAAAAACAGGAAATATGGTGTCTAAAAAGTAAGTCTCTTAATGTTAACTTCTTAATTATTGAACTGTTATCATATTTGTAATCATGATGATTTTTGAAGCAAAAAAAAAAAAACGGCGCTCGATCTTCGTGTGATATTTTCTGATCATTCTTCATGCATTGCTATACCGAATAATGCAGTAAAGAGCACACTCGCACGTGAGCTAGTCTAATCTAGACTTCTTAAGGTAATGTATGCGTGCACTCTGTAGGTGTGTTTTGTTTGATTCTTGCAATATACTCGTTAAAACAACAATTACGAAATTATCGCAAACGATATATATTGCACACCCCTATAACAAAGGCTATATCATAAATAAAGGCAGTCATTACTGTTTTTGGTATTGCCTTTTTCAAGTTACTTGTCCGATTGGGCAAGTAAATTTCTCTTTCACTTGCCCGTCCAAAACATTCACTTGTCCCGGACAAGCGGACAAGCGTTAATGTCGAGCCCTGACTACCCCATGTGTATTTCCCCATTTACAACCCATACAAAGATTACACATGTGGGTACTACCTTGAGCCCTTGTAGGCAGCCTATATGGGACTGATATGGTTTGGCAAAGAGGGCCGTGTATGTGTTTCCCCATTCAGAACCCATATAGAGGTTGCCTATGTGGGTACTACCTTGGGCCAGTGTAGGCAGCCTATATGGGACTGATATGGTTTGGCAAAGAGGGCCGTGTATGTGTTTCCCCATTCAGAACCCATATAGAGGTTGCCTATGTGGGTACTACCTTGGGCCAGTGTAGGCAGCCTATATGGGATTGATTGTATTTGCCCATGTCTAACCCATTTGTTAAACCCATATGGGCCCCATTTGTGTTGCCCATTTAGAGCCCATGCACTCATTTCCCATTTGCGAGCCAACTAGGACCCACATAGGGAGCCCATCTGTTTTTGCCCATGTGGGACCTACTTAGCTGACCCAAGTGGGCCCCCGATAAGATGCCCATTTTGGGACCATGCCCACTTGGTACCCATGTAGACTCAGCATAAACCATGTGGCTGGGAGCATATACATGTTGGCTGGGGAATACAATGGGCTTAATATAAACTTTATGAAATAAACACTCTGACTACTTACAATGGGCACAATCTGCACGAGAGTTGAGGCAATGGCCAGTGACAGCAGTAGGAGTAAAAGTCATAGAATTTTGTACGAGTATGCTTGTGCAATATTATATGAATTTACTGATTTGGTAAATTGTATGAATTATTACTACTTCGACATGACACTTTTCTGGGGGTTCTTCCTGATGGGCCATGTAAACCAAAGTTACAGAAACATCAACTTCTGTGAAAAATGTATCTGCAGTAAAGTTCAGTCAAAGTGCTCAGACCAACACAGACATACCATTTGACTTTGCAGCTTTTGGTCTTCTCCATAAACACACAAGATGGTCAAAATTAAATCCCATGACAGGCCTTCCTTTGATCTTCCCTTTCAGCTAAAATGAAGAGAAACATATACATGTTGAAACAGTGTGTTAAAAATGATCTGTGTCTAAATATTTGAGAGGAAGGACTATAAGGAAAGTTATTATTAACACATAAAATAAGAAATGCATTCATTAAAGCAAATCAGTTATAACTAAATGTCTTCAACATTACCTGTGAAGGTTTAAACCTCTAAAGGACTTGATCAGCCTCCTTGGCAGCGTCTTCAAGATCAACATTGGGAGCTTCGAGTTCACGTTCCCTGTTAATTGTAGCAGAGAGAGAGAGAGTGAGCGAGCGAGAGCGAGAGGGAAAGAGAGAGAGCGAGCGAGAGAGACAGAGAGAGAGACTTTTACACGAGATGGGTTCTTTAAAGAGCTGCTGGAGTTATGTGATCTGGCGTCACTGCAAGACACTGCAAAAATATTGAATTACAATTACTTCACAAAAACGTATTAAAAGCGTGGCAAGCATTGTGGTTACTGTGCTGTACAAAAAGTATAGACTAAAAACACAGTTACTGTGGTAAAACCATAGTAAGTGTTGTGGCTCTTGTGCTTTAGTAACTATAAATACCACAGTAAAACTACGGTTACTGTGGTAAACCCGAACAGTAAGTGTTGTGGTTATTGTGCTTTAACTACAAATACCACAGTAAAACTACGGTTACTGTGGTAAACCCAAATAGTCGTGTTGTGGTTATTGTGATTTAACTACAAATACCACAGTAAAACTATGGTTACTGTGGTAACCCCATAGTAAGTGTCATGGTTATTGTTCTTTAACTACAAATACCACAGTAAAACTACGGTTACAGTGGGAGAAGCATGGTAAATATGTTGTAGTTACTGTGCATTGGCTACACATGTCTAAAATGTCTATGCCATGTCTAAAAGCTGAAGACCCATGTCACAACATGATTAAAAATTATTTTATTTATTTATTTATTTAAAACTGCAACAGGTCTATATACAGTAGAAGTTCGCTTAGGCTATTGTCAAGGCTAACATCACCAGCTGTGCTAATCATTTGAACGCATACGCTGCCATTTTAACACATTACCCCATGTAACGTCATGCAGAAACACTGAAATAATTAAAATAATACTGTTAACCCCGTGATCTCATTACAAAATAAGATTGTTGCCCTCACTTACCTGTTTGAGGGTGTATGCGCATCAGGTGAACCGGGCGAACTGAGCCTCGCTGGTGATGTCACTGCTGCTGAAGATGACGTGTGGTATTTGGATGCATCTACTCTCCCCTGAAGTTAATAGGAAGGATTGGCGTATCATATGCACGCAAAATTGGTATTCGGATACTGTGGATACACAGTTTAATCTAGAAGCGGTAGTTTTCTTGTTACTACTACACCGGGCGCGAACGGCGCAACACGTTGCGTCAAAGCACATGGATCCCATTATAATCAGTCGTTCAGTAACTAAGCGCAAGCGCTACGAAGGATGCCGCGTTCTGACGCAGTCAATGCGCTTGCACTACCGACAAGTTGACAAATAGATACAGAAAGTGCCTTTGATGCATCCAGTGTAGAGATGCCGTTAGAATGTGGCAGAGCATTTTCTTTAGCAAGTTTCAGATCATATATATTTTGTATAAACTCACCGTAACAAAACAACCCTCAAGTATTCCTCGCTGCAGACTGTAGCGCGGTGACGTCAGGTATATTGACGTCATGCACGTGCATGACGTAATGCACGTCTTTAAAACGCATGCGCTGTACGGATGATTTTAACCCACAGTAGATGGCGGTAATGCTCTATTTAAGATTGCGAACCCCCAATAAAACGAATAAGAAGAAGGATGTTTGTAGTAGGCATCCTTAGCGTTCGAAAACAAAGAGGCATTCGGTGGAAAGAAAAGCAGTAAGTCAATGAGCATAATTTGCTTTTTATTATCTTGATGTTGTGTGTGTGTATGTATATATATATATATATATAGATATATATATATATATATATATATATATATATATATATATATATATATATATATATAGATATATATATATATAGATATATATATATATATATATATATATATATATATATAGATATAGATATATATATATATATATATATATATATATATATATATATATATATATATATATATATATATATGCATTAATTATGTTGGTACATCTATAAATAACTAAATGTAGGCTAATGAAATAGGCCTAATTATACTAATTTATCTCACATAGCAACCAAAGTGTTCACAAACTGTGCGCGCAGAGAGAGAGAGAGAGTGAGAGAGCGTGTCAAATATGATACTGTAAACAGAAGTCTTACCATGGCAGAGACTGAAAAATTACTTTAACTCACCCTTCACTTTACAGTAACGTCCTGTTAGTTAATGCATTAACTAACATTAACTGAGCAATAGGTCTGTTTTTGTTACAGTATACAATAACCTTTATTGACGTTAGTTAATATGCAACTGTAACGGGGCTGATGAGACGTGAGACGTGCGGATCCATGTGCAAAGCTTTATTTAAACAGAGACGTGGTCATAAACACAGGCAGGGTCGAACAACGGCAAACAGGTCTGGCATGGGCAAAACACAGAGTAATCCTAGGATAAGCGTGGGTCGACGATCGGCGAACAATATCCAACAGGGTAAGGCAGAGAGATAATCCAGATACAAAAGCAATAGTCCAGGCGAGGTATAAACAGAGTCCGAAACAGCAGGCAAAGGGTTAATCCAAGTTACACAGGCAGAAGATCAAGAAACGAATGACTCAGGCAATAAACTAGATAAACTAGACTTAGAAAACACGGAAGGACTCCGTAATGTAGCTATCACTGGAAGAGCAATATACGCTAGACAATACTCGGCGATCTGACTGAGGAAGACCATGGCTTAAGTAGTGTGTGTGATTGTGTGATGGGTATCAGGTGTGAGCATGTGATTAGGGAAATGGCTGCTGGGAAATGAAGTCCGGGGTAATGTGTGAGAGTCAATGTGATGACTGAGTGACCTCTGGTGGTGAACAAATGGAAGTCCATGGACCAGATTCATGACAGCAACTGTTCATTGTTATTATTAGCTCAGTTCCATTAAATAATATTAACAGATACTTTTGATTTAAATAATGTATTAGTAAATGTTGAAGTTAACAATAGCAAAGATGAATAATACTTAAGTATTTCATTGTGAACTAATGTTGACAAATGAAACCTTACCGTAAAGTGTTGCTAATTTATTTATACAGTACCGTAAGAACTCAGTACCATATGTGTGACTGTCTTTGATGTTTTCTTTTACACCTTCATAATATGTTCATATTCTACATCATAAACATTTATTTTACCAGTTGTTTATATTCCACTTCAAATACAATTTTATATATATTCTTTATAAACAAAATAAGTCTCTTAGGTACTTTTCAGACAGCAAATATTGCTTTTCCTTGTTTGAAATTTCCAATGTCAAGCACTGTTTAAAGTAGCATTTCTTACAACAAGCAAGAGATAATGCATAACATTGTTTCAGAGTTTGCTTTAAACTAGTGTAGCCTACGGTGTAAATGCCTTTCTTCAAACCTTATTTTTAACATGTTTGTTCTCTATTTTATCTAAATCAGTTGTCATAAACTGGAATGTCTTCAACAAAGAACACAAGGAGCAGTCTCGGATGCCTTAGTACATTGGAGATGGCAGGAGCGGAGTCCTGTGATTCATCAGACCAGGCAAACATCTTCCATTGCTCCATGATCCAGGCCTGACACTCATGTGCCCATTGTAGACACTTTTGGTGGTGGACAGGGGTCATCATGGGCACTCTAAACAGTCTGCGGCTCCGCAGCCCCATACGCAAACTGTGATGCACTGTGTGTTCTGACAACTTTCTATCATGGCATCAGGACCTGCACCAGGCAGCTGCAGGACAGGTTCTTCCCTCAGGCTATCTGACTGCTGAACTGCAACTGATAATGTACAATACAATCAATCGGACTACACTGTGTCATATGCTGTGTGTACTGTGAATATGTCTGTGCTACTGCCCTACCATCAATCTCTTTGTGTAATGTGTATTGTTATATACGTATATCATACAGCACGTCCTGATTTTGCTGTGTAGGATCAGAACGAGTCAGACAAAGTTAAGATTCGATCCGAACATTGAAACATGAGGAGCCGAAATTCCAGAGAGGATCCCAAGGCTGCAACAGGATGTTCGTCATAAATCAGATTCCTAGCTCCAGCCCTCTGAAGAAAGCAAACCAACAAGCCTCTTTCACAGAACAGCTTGCAACATTAAAACAAAAGGAACACTTATTGATAAGTCCAATGAAAGAAGGAAACTGTCAAATTTGGGGCACGTAATCAGAACTGATGATCAAAGATATGGCTGTCACTTGTAAATCTGTGATCGAAATCACGAGCTAGAGACTTCATTTGGTGGGTCACCCCAGCTCTCCACATAGAAGACAAAGACTGAGACTGAAATTCCTTAGGAGACCTTTTAACCTCTCTAGTCTTCACAGAACATGTCCTTATGTTCACAGAACGGTACAGAAACTGCCTTTTCACATATAGATGCACCAAAATCATCTTAAAAGGACTTACGAGCAACTAATGAACTCCATATTATGTATGTAACCCACACAATTGATGATCATGTTTTAATCACATATTATGTATGTATTTTAATAACTAGGGAATAGTTTAAGAGTTAAGTTTCAGGTTTGCTGTAAGCTGCACAATTTGGATACATTTTTTGTGATCATATATCAGTGCAACTCATATAAATTATATATATATATATATATATATATATACACAGTGGGGCAAAAAAGTATTTAGTCAGCCACCAATTGTGCAAGTTCTCCCACTTAAAAAGATGAGAGGCCTGTAATTTTCATCATAGGTATACCTCAACTATGAGAGACAAAATGAGAAAAAAAAATCCAGAAAATCACATTGTAGGATTTTTAAAGAATTTATTTGCAAATTATGGTGGAAAATAAGTATTTGGTCAATAACAAAATTTCATCTCAATACTTTGTTATATACCCTTTGTTGGCAATGACAGAGGTCAAACGTTTTCTGTAAGTCTTCACAAGGTTTTCACACACTGTTGCTGGTATTTTGGCCCATTCCTCCATGCAGATCTCCTCTAGAGCAGTAATGTTTTGGGGCTGTCGCTGGGCAACACGGACTTTCAACTCCCTCCAAAGATTTTCGATGGGGTTGAGATCTGGAGACTGGCTAGGCCACTCCAGGACCTTGAAATGCTTCTTACGAAGCCACTCCTTCGTTGCCCGGGTGGTGTGTTTGGGATCATTGTCATGCTGAAAGACCCAGCCACGTTTCATCTTCAATGCCCTTGCTGATGGAAGGAGGTTTTCACTCGAAATCTCATGATACATGGCCCCATTCATTCTTTCGTTTCGTCTGGTCCCTTTGCAGAAAAACAGCCCCAAAGCATGATGTTTCCACCCCCATGCTTCACAGTAGGTATGGTGTTCTTTGGATGCAACTCAGCATTCTTTCTCCTCCAAACACGACAAGTTGAGTTTTTACCAAAAAGTTCTATTTTGGTTTCATCTGACCATATGACATTCTCCCAATCCTCTTCTGGATCATCCAAATGCTCTCTAGCAAACTTCAATCGGGCCCGGACATGTACTGGCTTAAGCAGGGGGACACGTCTGGCACTGCAGGATTTGAGTCCCTGGCGGCGCAGTGTGTTACTGATGGTAGCCTTTGTTACTTTGGTCCCAGCTCTCTGCAGGTCATTCACTAGGTCCCCCCGTGTGGTTCTGGGATTTTTGCTCACAGTTCTTGTGATCATTTTGACCCCACGGGGTGAGATCTTGCGTGGAGCCCCAGATCGAGGGAGATTATCAGTGGTCTTGTATGTCTTCCATTTTCTAATATTTGCTCCCACAGTTGATTTCTTCACACCAAGCTGCTTACCTATTGCAGATTCAGTCTTCCCAGCCTGGTGCAGGTCTACGATTTTGTTTCTGGTGTTCTTTGACAGCTCTTTGGTCTTGGCCATGGTGGAGTTTGGAGTTGGACTGTTTGAGGTTGTGGACAGGTGTCTTTTATAGTGATAACAAGTTCAAACAGATGCCATTAATACAGGTAACGAGTGGAGGACAGAGGAGGAATTTAGCAATTAATTCTTTAAAAATCCTACAATGTGATTTTCTGGATTTTTTTTTTCTCATTTTGTCTACCTATGATGAAAATTACAGGCCTCTCTCATCTTTTTAAGTGGGAGAACTTGCACAATTGGTGGCTGACTAAATACTTTTTTGCCCCACTGTGTGTGTGTGTGTGTATGTATATATATATATATATATATATATATATATATAGTTGTACTGATATATATATACATAGAGTTATAACATTGATATATTTTTAATTTTATATATAAAAAAATAATACATTTATTATATTGATTTATTTATTAAAACTGATATTTTTGTACCATTGATATACTATTATAGTGTTTGTTATTCGTTATTTATACATTTCCTTTTTTCAGTTTTTTTTTATGTTGTGTTTTTATAATTTCTTTTAAAATATGTCTATATAATTTTACTATTTATTAGTTTTAGTTTGTTTAGTTTTAGTTATTTTAGTACTTCAAGTTACACTAAATGAAAATGAGAAATGCTGCCTTGGTAAGTACCTAAAATAAAATAAAATAAAGTTTCTTTATATTTTAATCAGTTAAAGTTTATTAATTTTAAATAACCCTGGTAATAATAATAATAATAATAATAATAATAATAATAACAATAATAATTTTAAAATTAAAATATTATTATTGTAATATTTCACTCTAAAATAAAAACGTATATAAGAAAAATAATATAAGAATGTTATTATACAGTCAGCACTGTATTATTATAATAGCAATATTTATGCTTGTCTTAATTTCTTCATTTTCAAAACCATCAAGCTTTTATTTTGGCAGAAAACCACAGAGTGACCATGAAGCTTATTTTTTTGTTGACAGCAGCCGGTTTATAAGCACTTCTCATGAAATATTTTGGAAGATAGATGAAAAAGAAAGCAGTGCCATGCTTCACTCTGAAATCGCAGCGGATGTATTAATTATTTAAACACATGCCAGTGCGATTTGATAACGCCACTAAGCCATATCATAATTTCAGTTTTATTACAATTAATCTTGCAGCCATATAGTATTCACAATTTTCAAAATGTAAACAGTTTTGATGAATAGAAACAAAATATGTCTTCTAATTCATAAGAATTTTTAATGTCAAATTAGGAAACTGCAACTACACAAGTAAATGTAATTGCATTAATCATATGTAGTTACTCAGTTAACAGGCTTACCGGGTCGATGCCGTCTTTCTCCATGCGTGCTCTCTCCAGGTAATAACCTCGATCCGCCACGTTCAGCCTCTTCCAGCTGTCGCTGATGCATTTGTTGATCTCAGACTGCGGCAGGTCCGGATGCTCCTGCTGGACGCTCTGATGCACGTCAAAGTAATACAGCAGATACGCCGACCTGTGACAGCAGACGGGCCGTTAGTGCGGGAAACTACAAGTGCGTTCATGTTTCTTAGTGAAGATCTACCTTGGCTTCTTGGGTTTGTCCGAGTTCTCCACGCTGCCTTTGCTCTTGCGTTTCTTCTTGGGTGAAGGAAGTTCCAGAAGCGTGTAGCAGCTCTCCACCTCCATCTCCCCATTGATGGCCTCCATCTCTGAAGAAACAGAGAAAGAGAATCAAAGAACTGGACAGACACCTTCAAAATCAAGTCATTTATGTATTACCTATAAAATTAGGGAGGGATCATTCAAGATTTTTCACTGGATTTATTCTTTAAAAAGGGTGATTACAATGTTTTAGAAAGACTTTGACTTTTAATGAGAGAAATGACAGCATTGTCTTTTCACAAATACAAAATTAATACAAATATAGAAATGCAACCCAAAGAAAATATGTTTTATTTTTGTTATAATGACGTTGAATTTAAAATATGGAATAATATAAATTTAGATATATGGAAAATTCTTTATCCACAAATAAAAATAGGCATCACAAAAACCTACTTTTGCTAATTTTAAAATAAAAATAGGTCCTTCTTATTTTAACAGTAAAAAGTATTGATTTGATCTTTTAATATTTTTTATGGTTGCATTTGATTATATGTTCATTGCTCTAAATGTTGCAAAACAAATATATATATATATATATATATATATATATATATATATATATATATATATATATATATATATATATATATATATATATATATATATGTGTGTGTGTGTGTGTGTGTTTTTATGAAAATATAATGTGTGTAAATACTAATGGTGATGACTATTAAATGTTTTGTTTTATTGAATTATGCTGTATTAAGATAACAATCTTTGATAAACAGGGCGAGACGATAAAGAGAATATAACAAAATTTAATAATAATAATAATAATAATAATAATTATTATTATAAATGTCTTTTGATGAATGAGAATATTACATAAACTATGTTTAATACTTAATGAAAAACAGCAATTCTGTACCAAATTCCTAATACATAAATATTCGTATTAGTATATTTTGAATTTATTCTAAATATCTTTTCTTTTCTATTTAATTTGGTGAAGAAATATTGATGTGGAGCTGCTCTTGACCGGTTTCATTACATTACTTACATGTTACTAATGTACTTCAGGGAATACTATGGTATTACTACTACAGTAACGTTACATACTCAAAACAAGGCACTTTTTATGAACATGCTAATACTCGTTACTCGCCTATTATTAGTGAACAGTGTTCTACTGGAGTACAGCTGGAGCAGACGCAGGTAAACAACCGCATCACGTGACACCCCTTAACCGCCTTCATACACACAAATACATACACATATATGAGTTTAACTGCAGTTTATTTACATAAACACACATCTGAAGCGGGTCTCTGAGTGTCTGAGTGTGTTTTATTGCCTCCCGTGAGTGTGTGTGTGTCGGTTATTGTTGAGTGCTGATACTGACTGTCCGCGGCCAATGAGCGCGTGTCTTATTGAAGCCTTACCTGATCGAGCGCAGGATCGGTCCAAACCGGTCCAAACCCAGGCCAATCTCTGCTCACACCGGCGCTAAAGCCGCCGGACCGGGGACCGGATCATGTGTGTGTGAGGCGACAGGGTTCAGCCGCTGTTTTAGCCTGTGTTTCCTGCAGTATAGTGCAGTAAAATGGCGGAGGAGCGATCAGATGAACAACTGGAGGCCCAATGAGAGTTTGATCTGCAGCAGTAACAACTGAATAGCGTACGGCTTTTATTTTGCGCTCGTGTTTGAGCGATATTTTTACATGTATGTAAAAGCCATATACTGGCAAATATTTATGTTAATAACTGTTTCCCAGGATACATTAAGTTGTTCTTCCCGCAGTGGGCGCTTGGTGGCGTAGAGAGCCGATTCCTCCGTTGAGTCGTTGAGTTCTGTAACGCAGGACGCTTGTGATTGGACAATCGTGAAAAGCGATGAGAAAAGTAACGGGTATCACATGACATCGCCCCCAACTTCAGCATTGCTTTAGACAATTTTTAAAACTTGAATAATGACACAGAGAAACTTTAATAGACATTGTATTGAAAAATATGCATGTCTAATGTGATTTTAATTATTTATACTCTCGAGCCGTTGTACCTGACCAATTACAGAGAACTTTGTAAGTTTTGAGAAGCTCATGTATTTATAATTGCCATTTATACATAACTCTTCTTTTTTGGTTGCATTGTTAATTCTAATGAAAGTATAATAAAATAAGAGAAAATATATTCACGTAGAATCAGACGTGATTTGTGGTGTTCGAGCGAGTCGTCATGATTCAGACCAGAAGAGTCGAGCGCAGATTGAATCGTTTGTCATATTTCTGCAGTATGGCGGAGGACAAGGTGAGAGACAGTCTGTCTGTCTGTAATGAATTAGCGTACAAATAAGAACAAACCGGGTATGTCGTGTGTATTTAAGCGCTGTGTTGTCCATACGAACGGCTGTTTGTTAATTAGCGCTGTTGTGAAGGTTTATTCGAGTTATGCACGGTCACTGAGTGTTTCTGAACTCTTGGCATTTGACAGCTCTCATAGAAAACAAAACATTAAACATACGATCTCATTAACCAGACTGAAAGTGCTTTGAAATTGAGAGAAACAGATCTCTGTTGTTCATCTGTCTGTGTTGTCTAATCATAAACAACAGCGTGTTGGTTTAGTTCATTGGTCTGGATGTATCAGTGGTCTTATGTGGTCTCATGTTGTCTGATGTGGTCTCATATGGTCTGATGTAGTCTCATATGGTCTGATGTGGTCTCATGTTGTCTGATGTGGTCTCATATGGTCTGATGTGGTCTCATATGGTCTGATGTGGTCTCATGTTGTCTGATGTGGTCTCATATGGTCTGATGTGGTCTCATATGGTCTGATGTGGTCTCATATGGTCTGATGTGGTCTCATGTTGTCTGATGTGGTCTCATATGGTCTGATGTGGTCTCATATGGTCTGATGTGGTCTCATGTTGTCTGATGTGGTCTCATATGGTCTGATGTGGTCTCATATGGTCTGATGTGGTCTCATGTGGTCTGATGTGGTCTCATATGGTCTGATGTAGTCTCATACGGTCTCATATGGTCTGATGTGGTCTCATATGGTCTGATGTGGTCTCATATGGTCTGATGTGGTCTCATGTTGTCTGATGTAGTCTCACATGGTCTGATGTAGTCTCATATGGTCTGATGTAGTCTCATATGGTCTCACATGGTCTGATGTAGTCTCATATGGTCTGATGTGGTCTCATATGGTCTGAAATGGTCTGATGTGGTCTCATATGGTCTGATGTGGTCTCATATGGTCTGATGTGGTCTCATGTTGTCTGATGTAGTCTCACATGGTCTGATGTAGTCTCATATGGTCTGATGTAGTCTCATATGGTCTCACATGGTCTGATGTAGTCTCATATGGTCTGATGTGGTCTCATATGGTCTGAAATGGTCTGATGTGGTCTCATATGGTCTGATGTGGTCTCATATGGTCTGATGTGGTCTCATATGGTCTGATGTGGTCTCATGTTGTCTGATGTAGTCTCATGTTGTCTGATGTAGTCTCACATGGTCTGATGTAGTCTCATATGGTCTGATGTAGTCTCATATGGTCTCACATGGTCTGATGTGGTCTCATATGGTCTGATGTGGTCTCATGTTGTCTGATGTGGTCTCATATGGTCTGATGTGGTCTCATATGGTCTGATGTGGTCTCATGTGGTCTGATGTGGTCTCATGTGGTCTGATGTGGTCTGATGTGGTCTCATATGGTCTGATGTGGTCTCATATGGTCTGATGTGGTCTCATGTTGTCTGATGTAGTCTCACATGGTCTGATGTAGTCTCATATGGTCTGATGTAGTCTCATATGGTCTCACATGGTCTGATGTAGTCTCATATGGTCTGATGTAGTCTCATATGGTCTGATGTGGTCTCATATGGTCTGAAATGGTCTGATGTGGTCTCATATGGTCTGATATGGTCTGATGTGGTCTCATATGGTCTGATGTAGTCTCATATGGTCTGATGTGGTCTCATATGGTCTGAGTCTGATCTGTGTCGGTTCTGTTTCAGGATCCGGTGACTCGACTGAAGGATCTGGCTGAGCTCAAAGACCAACTGGAGGAGATCCAGAGGAAGGTGGAGAACGAGGTTCAAGCTGGAATTCCTCAGGTACAACAGAACCAGAACCACGACTGATCCGGATCGGTCCGGTCCGGTCCCAACTATTACTAAAGAGAAAATACAGAAAATGTGGTGCTATACTGATAATCAGTTTTGTTTTGTAATGAGACAAAATGGGGTCCCTTGTGAGGGACCCCATTGATAAATATAAAGTTGTAGATTTTTATGTATAAAATTTAGATTTATACGGAGGATAATATTATATTTATTATCATTATTATTATGACCAGTGTTATTTTAGTATTTAAATACAGTGCTATTTTATTGTTATTTTTGTAATAAGATACTATTATAATTTGTATTAGTTTTTTATTTTTTTCTCATTTTTATTAGTTTTCTTTCCTTTACGTCTATGTAGTTTTATTAATATTTTTAAATTAGTTTGTATTTTCATCTATTTATTTTTATTTTCATTTTTTTTAATTGTAGTTGAAATTTTAGTAATTTTGTTGTGTGTTTTTGACAATTTTATTTTGTTTATAAAGGTATTTTTTAATTTTATGTAGGGTTTATTAATGTTTATTCCAGTTTCAGTTTTATTTATTAGTTTTATGAATTAGTTTTTGTTATTTTAGTACATCAGTATGAAGTAAATGAAAATGGAAAATGTTGCCTTGCCTAAAATAGGTCTTTATTTCAGTTTATTTTAAGTAACAAATGTTTTTTGTGGTTTTAGTTAACTGTAATAATCCTAATTATGACAACAAAATTAAATAATTATAACATCATATCTAAAGATAAACTTATTTTTCCCCACAAATATTTTATTTTAGAAAAATATTTAGATGAAAAAAAAATGAAGAAAATCAAAATTATATACAATTGTTGCAGTTAATGCCATGATTTTTCTGTAGAGAGAAAAATGATTATGAATATTATTATTGTTTTATTGTATTTATTATTGTGATTATATTATTAATTATTTAAAACATATAATTTTGTGAATAAAAAATACATACTTAATATCTTATGTGCATTTTGTAAAAAATAAATACAAAATAAATAACTTACCCAAATTTATCATGGACCCTCTACCACTCCCCGGACCCCAGTATGAAAACTCCTGTCTTAGTAATTACAAGTAAAAATAAACAAAGATTGTATTTTCTAAACATGTCGCACTTTATATAAATTAAGATTGACAGCTGAAACTGTCTGTCCTGTTTGTGTTTTTTAGGGTGGCTCACTATTAGCATCTCCTTTCCTGAAAGGATTCCTGGCCGGGTATGTGATTTCCAGACTGCGTTCCTCAGCCGTCCTGGGAGTGGCTTTGGGAACCTTAACTGGAATCTACGCCGCTCAGAACTATGAGGTGCCCAACATTGAGACGAGCCTACGAGACTTCCTGAACTCTCTGAAGAAAGGGCCGAGTGATTAACAGTTCATTAGCAACCCAATTCAGACCGAAGAGGAAAACATGCATCATTGTTGCTTGCTTTTATGTCAATGAGTGTCACGTTTGAGCTCCTTCCCTCCTGAACAAAAACTGTTGAATTAGATAAAACTGTGGTTTGAGGTCTATATGTGAGTGTGGATTTTGAACTGTTATGATAAAAAATGGGCATCTTGTAGGGCTGCACAATTCAAAATGAAAATCAAAATCACAATATAACTTAGTTTGTTAATCCAATTGCAAAGGCTATCTAATTAAATAAATATATGTGATGTGTGTTTCATAGTGAAGCGTGGCACTGTGTTCAGTTACACGTCAGTTTAACACTTGAAAATGAAGAATTTAAGGCAGACATAAATATTAGTATTGTAATTTTTTATTTTACAGTGAAATTCTTGTTTATTTTTTAAATATTAGTAATAAAATAATAATTTCGTACAAATTGTCATTTTACAGCTGTACTGTAAAATACATTATATTGAAATATAATTGTTTTTTATTTTACAGTTAAATATTACAGTAGTAGTTTTTATTTGAATATTTTTATTTAGTAGTAATAATTTGGTAAAAATTGTAATTTCACAGCTGTACTGTAAAATTATTACACACTGTATTGTAATATTTGTTTAATATTTTAATATTTAATATTTTTTCTTGAATACTCATTTTTTTAAATTTTACAGTGAAATTACAATAGTAATATTTTTTTCATATTGTTATTCAGTAGTAGTAAAAATGTTACCGCTATTATTTTAAAATCATATAGATATATAATCACAAAATCTTTGGCCAAATTGTGCAGCCCTACACACTAACACAGCAAACCTCAAAAAAACAAAAAACAAAATTCAATTTTAATTCCCCCCAAATTGTGCAGCTCAAGCATCATGTCCGTTTTGTTTCATACTGCACCGTTGAAGAATTACGTTTGTCCCGGAGCTTCGTTTCAGTTTTTTGCAGAACTTCTTCCTGTACTTTCAGAAGCAGCTGTTGCTGACAGACTGTGAGCATGATTGTGATAGATAATGTTGGTTCATCTGAAGCAGAACCTCCTCTCAGAAGACGCTGGCTTTGTCTCCTGCTTTTCCTTGTTCTTATTTACGGTTCCCACGCTCCTCTCATCTCCCTCACCAAAGTTGACGGCCGCGTTCCCTTCAGCCCGTCGTCATGTGTGCTTCTGATCGAGTTCATCAAGCTCGTGGTGTCCTCCGCGGCTCTGTTGACATCTGGAAATCTATCCGGCCTCAAAATATCAGCGTGGACGGTGGCGCCGTACGCCATTCCTGCGCTTCTCTACGCTTTCAACAACAACCTAGTGGTGTTCATGCAAGCCTACATGGATCCCAGCTCCTTCCAAGTCCTCAGTAACCTAAAAATCGCATCCACCGCGCTCCTCTACACGTCCTGCTTGGGAAAGCGGCTGCGATTGGGGCAGTGGCTCGCTCTTGGGATGCTCGTGGCTGCCGGTGTTTGTCACAGCTACTCCGGTTTGGATTGGGAAGCGTCAGACGAATCCGCCGTCAGGCTCCGCATCACATCCTGGGGTCTGCTGTTGGTGCTTGTCTACTGTTTCGTCTCAGGATTGGCCGCCGTTTACACCGAACGGGTGCTGAAAACCCAGCGTCTGCCTTTGAGTCTCCAGAACTTGTTCTTGTACATCTTCGGGGTGGGAATCAATCTGGCGTCGCATCTCTCTGGCGGCGGGCAGCAGGGGTTTTTTGAGGGTTTCTCTGCTCTCGTTTGGCTCATTATCGCGGGACAGGCTGCTAACGGGCTCCTCATGTCTGTTATCATGAAACACGGAACGGGAATCACGCGGCTGTTCGTCATTTCGTCTTCTATGCTGGTGAATGGCGTGTTGTCATGGGGGATTCTGGGAATACAGCTCACACCTTACTTCCTGTTTCCTGTGGTTCTGATTGGATGGGCCGTGTACCTGTATTACAGGTAGATCGAACGCCAATGAAGATGACTTTATTGCTTTTTTATTACTCTTTACTACTTTTTTATTACTCTAAGTAGTGAAGCACAGCGTCTCTCTGATGGTTTAGTTTCTGTCTCGTGTTGTTTGTTTTCTCAGCATGTGCCCTCTTACTGCATCTAGAAGTGTATCTTACTGTGAATGACTATCATCTCATCAAGACTGAATGTCTGCTGATTTATTGTTAGTTTTTTTTTTCATATGCAGTATTTTATTTACAAAATAAATGTTGAATGAATGGTACAGCACACATATTTAAGGGATATTTATGCAAATAAACATAATGGTTCATTTTCAATGGCCTGGTCAAGTGTTTTTAATAATGAGGCGTTTAGTATTTATTATACAGAAAAATGCTGTTTTTTTGATCAGTGTTTTATTTATAAGCTATTATTTATTAATATTTTGAGTTTGTTTTATTTTTACATTTTAATTTTAGTTTAAGTCGTCATTTTTTTGATGTGTTTTTGCCGTTTTTAGAATTTTGGTTTTCTGTTTGTATTTCTATTTAGCTTTATTTTTATTTCTGTATTTGTAATTTTACTTCAACGTAAACTATTTTATTTCAGTTGCAATATTTCTAATATTTATATTTTATCTCTGGTTTATTTCAATTAACAAAATGATGAATTCATTTTTAATAGTTTTAATATTAGAGAACTGTAACAACACTGTCTCTGATGACTATTGAGGTTAATTATACCTGCAAACGTATCTCTAGATGAAAACGTCAGAAAAATCTAACTAATTCAAAAGGAAAACAAGTTTTAATTCCCTACTGATGGATATTTGTTTCGTTTTAATCATAAACTCACTTTATTTTGTTAAATTCCTCAGGAAACAAGACATCATATGTGACCCTGGACCACAAAATAAGAGTCAATTTTTAGAAATTGAGATTTATACGTCATCTGAATAGAACAATAGGCCTATTTGGCTGAGATGCAACTATTTGAAAATCTGGAATCTGAGGATGCAAAAAAAATCTAAATATTAAGAAAATCGCCTTTAAAGTTGTCCAAATGAAGTTCTTAGCAATGCACATTACTAATCAAAAATTAAGTTTTGATATATTTACGGTAGGAAATTTAGAAAATATTTTCATGGAACATGATCTTTACTTAATATCCTAATGATTTTTGGCATAAAAGAAAAATCGATTATTTTGACCCATACAATGTATTGTTGGCTATTGCTACAAATATATACATGCTACTTATGACTGCTTTTGTGCTCCAGGGTCACATATGATCAATTTGCATCTCAAGTAAATGTATTGTGATAAAAAATATTTAGATATTTGTATTGGGAAACAAAACATACTGTGGAAGATATTCATTTTGCGCTGCATGCAACATTTAATGTCATGACTTTATGAAATTAAGGCCTTTCTGCTTTGATTTAAGACATTTTTAGCCCTCAATTTATGAAAGGGTGAATCAAGACTTTTTAATTTCCCTTACACTTAAAGGTTTTCCTGCATAGTTTCACTTTTTCACTGTTAGTGTGGACAGGAAAACTGCTTGACAAATGCAATGCAATGGCAATACATTCCTGTTTGTTTTCACACATTCATCCTGGTTATCAAACGCCTGTCACTGATGCCCTCCATGGACATTAAGTTAAAAATAACTCGATTTGATCTTTTCCAGTGACTTCTTTTTCCCATGTTGGAACAGATGTGTCATCATGGAGTGGGACTGAGACCTTTCCGGAGCTGCTGGATTTCCTCCTGGAACTGCAGGTTTTGTGAGGACAGATGAACCGCGTCTTGAATGGCATCTAAGAGCAGATTCCTGTACCTTCTCTCAGACATCCACCTCTGTTCCTCCAGAACCTCACGAAATGCCCTGAACACCTACAAACACAACCAGCCCCCCAAAAAAAAAAAAAACATTCAGACCACTAGATGACAGTATAATGATATATTAAAAGAAATGCAGCTCCTGTACATAACTACATACAACTATATTCTTCATCAGGGGTTTTCAACTGTGGCCCTCAAGGTTAGCTCGAACTCTAATCAAACACACCTGAACAAGCTAATCAAGGTCTTTAGGACTACTAGAAAGTTACAGACAGTTCAGTTTGATCAAGGTTTGAGCAAAACACTTCTGGAAGTGGAAGCCCATTCAAACAGAGCATTCTGATGAGGGGGGTTAAAAACAGGACAGAAAATAGCCTATTACTTCTAAATTATGATATTTTTGATGTAAATTATAAGTGGACCTCAGAGAATAGTACAAAATAAAAAACAAAGGCAGTTCATGTCCACTTTAAAAACACAATAAGCTTAAGGCACACACAAAGATGAATAATTTTGATATAAATACATGACTCCATATATTTATTTATTTTATTTCTCATGTGTCTGCTGCTCTCACCTGCTCCTCCTGTAATTCTATCTCCATCTTCATCAGTTCTTTCTCGATCAGTCTCTCGTGAGTCTCTCTCAGGCTCCAGGAGTTTCTCATGATCCGCCTGAGAGACAAACACATTCACACAAGTTCTTATTTCCTTATTTATGAAATCAGTAATATTGTGTGCCCATTACAGTTCCCAAGAAGTGCGGGAATTTCATAACAAAGCTTGTCCAACATTGGAAAAGTTGCCACCTGGTCCACTCACCGCAGTCTGTACAAAAAGCATTCTTCTGGATATGTCAATAAAATTGTAAATATATTTTAAATGGTTTCGGAAGAACACCAAGACCACTTTTAAGGGCATGTCCATCCTCACTGATTCTGATGATTTACAGTATGCAATGTCTCAGCGCTCACTTCAGAAACGTAGCGACATGCATACTTGTAAGTATAACACCCTAATTACTTACATACCCTAAATACTCCATTATGAAATTAATACATTGTTAATGCATGGATCATAGATCACAAACTTTTTTTGTTAGTTTGTTTTAGGATGACCCTTAGTGTTGAGTTCCTACCATCTTATGTTTATTTCCGATGTTTCAAATGAATTTATTTACGATAGCCTTTATTTAATGTACATAAAATGTGATTTATGTATTGTCATTTAGAGAATGTGTTCCTTGAGTTTTGAATTGTCGCATGAAAATGTTTTATGTGTTTTTCTAATAGGATTAAAGTGAAAGTTTGAGATTGCCATGGCCAAGGTAAATATTTTAATGTCCTCAAACAAATGGGAAGAATAAAAGCTCACGTTACAAAGCAAATAGATATTTCTGTGCTTTTGTCATATATAAAACTGACTGTTTGGTATACTATTTCACTGTACGCTTATCGCTCAAGGTCTGCCGCAAAGCAATTTTATTGTTAAACAGTATAATACTACTACTTATTTTTTTTGTTGACAGAATTAATGGCTCTGTATTTATTTATTTTTAAATATTACACCTGACCTGATATTGTCTACTAAAAAAAGCCAGAGTCTGGAGACCTCATTGAAATCTTCTGAGACTTATACCAGCACTGGGATGTTTATGTTGGTGAAGGTTATGTATGTGATTCACCTGGCACCACCCTGTGAGTATTTTACATAGGCCTATCTATTGAGCTTAACTTGCATTGAATCTGAACCATCCCAAAGTCTCATGATTGCTTTTACTTTTCCATTTCTTTCTCTACAGCTGAACATGCGCTTGCTGGGGCCAACAGTAAGATGTCAGTACCACACGAGAGAGCCAAAGAAAAACTTTATGTAGTAGTCGGCAATAATGATTATCATATCAAGAACATTCTGGATGAGAAATATGAGCCACGGCCCATTCAAAAGATTGTACAGGATGCATACAGTCTTTTGGGGGGGGGGGGGGGGGGGGGGGGGCTTCCAAATAGTGTGCTTACAAGACACTGTGAGCACTTTGTTATGGAGCTGAGATACGAAAAACCACAGTCCCGTCAAGTTCAGTTGAGATAATTCAACATGCCAGTATGCCAACAAGTACTGTAACTGAATTATAATGCTCACAAATGTCTCAAAAATGCAAATCGCTGGACTACAGGGCTGTTTATGGTAAAATATTTTAAGATAATTTATTAGACTCAAGGTCACAAAAGCAACAACTTTTCACACAGTGAATTAATCTAGATCATTTCTGTTTATTCTAATAGGTGTGAGATGCAGTGTTGCTGCAGGGGCTGGTGCAGGGCTTTGCATTGCTTACACTGTAACAACCAGAACTGGAAATGGAGAGGAACGCGGGGGGACGGAGTCCAGGGGAGTGAATTTCGACGGGGGATGGCGTTCCACTTTCAAATGGTTAGATTTTTTTGGAAATGAAAGGGATTTCTATAACAATGCCAGTTAGAGAGCTCTCTAATTCAGTTCTTACTAGTAAAAATGCAATTACATAGCTCTCAATTAAATTCTTACGAGTAAGAAATCCGGTTACAGAGCTCTACAATTGTATTCTTATTAATAAAACTTGCATTTTATCTTTACAAAGTAAAATAGCATGAATTAATAGCATTCTCATTGTGTCAGAATGACCATAAGAGTGAGGTGACAGCTTGGAAAGGTTTTGTTTTTGAAAAATAATATTTAATCATTACATCAGGTGGATGCTTCACACTGGTGGATGAGGAGATTCCCCCTCACAATGCAAAGCGTTTTGAGTGCTTAGAAAAGCGCTTCATAAATGAAATGTTATTATTGTGTTTTTATTTTTTATTTATTGTTTGTTATTATTATTATTATTTCTTTATTTCAGACCCTTAGGTCCACATCACAAACATAAAAATAAAGAGTATAATCTTTAAAATTCTTAAAAAAAAAAATGTCTTGGTCAACATGTCTGTTAAGGTTTTTATCAGAGTTTACCAGACAAAATATCATCTCATTTTGGTGTTTATTATGCACTGTAACATGCATGCAGAATTTGAGCTACATATAAATAGGCTAGTCGTCACAAAATGTGTTTTTAAATCTCTCTCTCTCTCTCTCTCTCTCTCTCTCTCTCTCTCTCTCTCTCTCTCTCTCTCTCTGTCTCTCTCTCTCTCTCTCTCTCTCTCTCTCTCTCTCTCTCTCTCCTCCCCAATTATTTAGGTTTAAGTAAAAAAAAAAAAAAAATATATATATATATATATATATATATATATATATATATATATATATATATATATATATATATATATTAATAGATCCCAAATATCCTTGATTTAATTAAAGAAATTTAAATGTCACATCTCTCTCTCTCTTTAGGCCTGTGTAAAATCGCCAGTAGGTAGCAGCACGACCCTGTGTGATTAATTTAAAAACGCAGATTCATGCAAGTTTCTCTGCAACAGTTGTCTTCAGCTTAGTTTGGAACTGTTTGTGTTGACGAAACAGAGCAAAAACAGAAAATATTGTGTCTACGATCATGCTAATCCACTGATATTCGGAAAAACGGCACTCTTGTTTGTGTGATATTACTTGACTATATCAGATGTTATAAACAAATAAACAAAAACAAATACTTATACGGGGATATTTTTGCCCTCATAACTTGAATCATAGGGGCATTCTAACTGCGTTCTAATAGGCTTCATCATGCAGTAAATTATCAAAAAGATCAGGAGATAAGATCCTCAACTGTTGAGTTAAATGCAGAGGCGGACAGTAACTAAGTACATTTACTTGAGTATTGTAGCCTACTTAAGTACTTTTTGAATATCTGTACTTTACTTGAGTATTATTTTTTTCTGGAAACTTATAAATTTAACTTCACTACATTTGAAAGACAAATATTGTACTTTTCACTCCACTACATTTCTATCAGGGTGATTTTTTTTTTCTTCTCTAAAACATGACTTTCTTTTTTTCAGACAGTTTATCAGTAATCACTCTTGTAGGGCTACGTGAAATGATTTCCCAGCATTTTTTGAACACTGACCAGTTGCAAATGTGATATTTATTTACAACAATTCAATAATAAGAAGTTAATATTGTGGTATATATTAGACACAATATTGTCTGATTTTGCTAAATTGTGTAAGTGAAAATATGACCTATAAAGCCACAGAAGAACTGTTGTGCGTCTCCTAATAAAACACAGTAGGTGTTGGACTTGAAGCAGCACTGCACAGATCTTTCTGTGTGTGACATCAAAGTACTGCGAGAGCGATTAGACAGCATTTTTTAAATTTTTGTTTTGATGTCAAATAAGTCTTGCTGTTTTGCTTTTTTGTTAAAGCAGTGTTGCTGTTGTAAAGTTATACAGATACAGTTGTTGCTGGGTTTTAAAGCAGGTTTGATTTTTTTTTTCTTCCTTATCACTCTGTATTTACAGCAATTTCACTGTCCACTCTGTTTAAATGTGGATGAATTGCTACACATAGATGTGCACACACTCTCAGAGCTGTGTGAGATCACTACCATCCTGCTGTTGTGGGAGTGTGTAGGGGTGTTACATATTTTTTTCCCCATAGGTTTTTAACATTTTAAAAGCTCTTTATTCCAAAGATACTACAAGCTAGTCAGTGTGTTCAGTAGGTGTAATGTATTACATACAACAATATTAAAACTAGCATTAACATAAAAAAAATATATATTTACTTTTGGTAATTTTAAAAGCAAGTACTTCTGTACTTAAGTACAACTTTCACTTGTAATGGATTAATATCTGTACTTTCACTCAAGTAATGGAGTTGTGTACTTTGCCCGGCTCTTTGCTAAAATTACAAACAAACAAAGAAAATCTAAGTAGAAATATTTTAACAAGACAAAAACTAACAAAAAAGTTAAAAGTGCATACCAAACTAAAATAGCTAAAATTAGCCTACTAAATTGAAATAAGTATATGAAAATAAAATAATTATATGAAATAAAATTAAATATACAGTAAAAAAAAGACAAAAAAAAAACAAACAAATAGAAATGTAACCTTAGAAACTAACTGAAATAAAAGTTAATGTACAAAAACTACAAATAAAAATAAAAAATAAAGCAGAATCAAAATGTAAAAGAGGCAAAAACTAATAATGAGAAAATTACAATTTTACTAAAATTACTAAAACTAAAATTACTAAAACTATTTAAAATCATTTTTGGTCATTTAAATAAAGCTTAAATGAAACAAAATAAATATTAGAATAACAAGGACAAATAGAAATGTTGCCTCGGCAACTAACTGAAATAAATAGGTTTATATGACAAAACCTAACAACAACAACAACAACAACAAAAAACATAAAAATTACTAAAACTCAGACTAAATTTAAAATGAAAATGGAAAATATAAAAAAATCTCGAGTAGATGACATTTACATTTAGTCATTTAGCAGATGCTTTTATTCAAAGCGACTTACAAATGAGGACAATAGAAGCAATCAAAAGCAACAAAAGAGCAGTAATATACAAGACTCAGACTCAACTTTATTGTCCCGTTAGGGAAACTAAGATTGCAGCAAAGTACCTACACACTAACCACATCCATGCACACATAACCATTACACCCATAAAAGCATACAATGTACACATACAATTTCCCAAACATACATTAAAATTCAATCAGGCGCTACTCAAGTTCATAAATTTTGGGTTTTCATTTTCCTCCCCACCAGACATGTTCAATAACTTAATGGCCACAGTAACAAATGAATCTTTAGTTCTTTTCGTCCTGCATACGGGAACTCTAAAACGATGGCCTGATGGCAACATCTGAAACTCAGTATGTAGTTGTTACGGAAGCAGGCTCACACAACAGGTTAGATGTAAATACCAGTATAATTTATTGAACAGCAGAGTAAATGAGGCTGATTTCAGGTGAGTAGAAATTTCAATGGTTATAGTCAGAGGATGAGAACTGAAGAAATGTCTTTTGCCTTGCCAGGAACTCGTGGAAGCTGGGGAAACACACACCTCACTGTAAGAGTGGAGAATCTGGACAGGAATCGCTGGAGGAGACAGACGCTGGAGTGTACGCAGGAGGTAAGTAAACAAGCAGGTAAGTCACTGGGATAACTTTAGGAGTCCACTTCGTAGAAACAAGACCAGACGTTTGAGTGCAGTGAGGTGTGTGTTTTTATAGTGCTTGGTTGATGATGATCTAATGGCGTGCAGGTGTGCTCAATCAATATTCAGGTGAGGGTGTGCGTTGTGATTGGCTGGCGTGGGAGCCTGGCCAATCTGTGACAGTAGTGGGTGGTCAGTAGCACAGAGAATGACCTGGGCTTTCTTAACAACAGAATTTTGGAAAATAGTAGGCCCAGTTTGTTTAACACCGATACTCTTGCCTGCCACCTTCACAAGGGTACCCAACCTATTCTTATTTGACAGACTCAAGTTACCATACCATGCTACAATGCAAAAGGAAAGGACAGATTCAATAAATTGTTTGTAAAACAGTGACATCATAGAAGAGCAAACACTAAAAGATTTTAATTTTCTCAGAAAAAAACAATCTTTGTTGAATCTTTTTACAGACAGCCAAGGCGTTGGGTTGGAAAGTCAACTTATTATCTATAACTACCCCCAAATATTTATGTGTATCATCAATTTCAATGTCCAAACCTTTAATTGTTGTCATCTAGGGGCTAGGAGAAAACCTCCTGTAATCAATCACTATATCCTTCGTTTTATTAACATTCAACTGAAGAGAAAATCGGTCACACCACGAAATGAAGTCCTCCACGACAGGACCATGCCCCAAATCCTGTTCATGGAGAAGACTCACAATCACTGAATCATCTGTGTATTTTGTGATATAACTATATACATGCTCCGACAATCATTTGTATACATAATAAACAAGAGAGGTAAAAGACAACAGCTTTGAGGGGACCCAGTAGAACAGTACTGAAAGTCAGAAAGAACACCATTAACTCTAACACACTGAAGACATCCTACTAAGAAATCCAAAATCCATCCAGAAATATTAAGATCCAAATTAAAATGAGAAATTGATTTCTCTACCAACAAATGTGGCATCATAGTGTTAAAAGCAGAAGAGAAATCAATAAATAACAATCTAGCATGAGTCTTGGTGACAAGTGAAAAGTTTTGGTTAGCCTAACGCAGTACACGTAGCAAGGTTATATATGTATATATATATATGTGTGTGTGTGTGTATATATACAGTGCCTTGCGAAAGTATTCATACCCCTTCATTTTTTTTCATGTTTTGTTATAAACTGCTTTTAAATTACTATTTTTCCACATCAATCTATACTCCATACGCCATAATGGTAAAGCAAAAAACTGTTTTTTAACATCTTCACAAATTTATTAAAAATAAAAAACTTAAATGATTCCATTGCGTAAGTATTCATACCCTTATCTGGGACAGTTGGAATTTAGCTCAGGAGCATTCAGATTGCTTGTAGATGTTACTACACTTCGAGTGGAGTTAACCTGTGGCAAATTCAATTGAATGGGTATGATTTGGAAAGGCACACATGTCTTAATAAAAGGTCTAACAGCTGATAATGCATATCAGAGCAAAAACCAAGCCCTGAGGTCCAAATAACTGCCTGTAGAGCTCAGAAACAGGGTTGCGTCAAGCCACACATCTGGGGAAGAGTTGAGAAAAAAATTCTGCTTCACTGAAGGTTCACAGAAGCATGTATTCTCTGTTACCCTTAATGGAAGACGTTTGAAACAACCAGGGCTCTTCCTAGAGCTGGCCTCTTGACCAACTGATAGAGAAGGGCTTTGGTTGGTGTGGTGACCAAGAACCTGATGATCACTCTAATTGAGCTCCATGATCATATGTGGAGACAGGAGAAACCTACAGATGGACAAACATCACTGCAACACTCCACCGATCTGGGCTTTATGGCGGTGTGGCAAGACTCAATCTTCTCTTCAGTGTAGACACATGAAAACACACTTAGAATTTGCAAGAAAGCACCTAAAGGACCCTCAGACTGTGAGAAACAAGATTCTCTGGTCTGATGAACCTCAATTCCAAGCATCATGTTTGAAGGAAACCAGCTCTGCTCATCACCTGCAGAGTACCATCCCAAAAGTAAAGTGTGCTGGTAGCAGCCTCATGCTGTGGGGCTGTTTTTCAGCGGCAGGGACTGAGGGACTCGTCAGAGTAGAAGAAAAGCTCAATGCACCAAAATATTGAGATAGCCTTAATGAAAACCCAGTCCAGAGCATTCAGAACCTCAGACTGGGCCGAAGGTTCACCGTCCAACAGGACAATGGACCTAAACGCACAGCAAGAGTGGTTTATAGGCAACTCTGTGAATGTCCTTGAGTGGCCCAGCCACAGCCTGAGCTTGAACCCAATCAAATAATTCTGGAGAAACCTGAAAATGTGCATCTGTCCCCGTCCAACCTGACAGAGCTTGAGAGGTGAAGAGGTGAGGAGAAGAATAGCAGATAATTGCCAAATGCTGATGAGCAAAGCTTGTTGCATCAAAAAAAAAAAGTCTTGAGGCTGTAAAGGTGCTTCAGCTATATATTTAGTTAAGGGTATGGATTCTTATGCAATGTACTTATTTCAGTTTTTTATTTTTTAATAAATTTACGAAGTTGTGACAATTCTGTTTTTGCTTTGTCAATATGGTGTACGAAGTGTAGATTGATGTGGGAAGAAAAGTAATTTAAAGGAGTTTAATATAAGGCAGCAACATAAAAAAACACGAAAAAAATGAAGGGGTATGAATACTTTCATAAGGCACTATATGTATGTATGCACACACATTCGTATACATATAATAAAAAGAAAACAAGCAGATAGAATAGAAAAAGAATAGAGAAGGCTAGTGTTAGAGCCCTTCTTTTTTTTTTATTTTTTATTTATTTTTTATTTTTTTTAAAGAAAACACGCAGTTGGAAAATGAATAGATAGTGCTAGAGTTAGAGGGTCAAGTAAAGATGGAAGAGATGTGTTTTTAGCCGATTCTTGAAGATGGCTAAGGATTCAGCTACTCGGATTGAGTTGGGCAGGTCATTCCACCAGGAGCGAACATTTAATTTAAAAGTCTGTGAAAGTGATTTTGTGCCTCTTTGGGATGAACAATAATGCATCGTTCACTTACAGAACTCAAGCTTCTAGAGGGCACATAAGTCTGAAGTAATGAATTTAGGTAAAGCGGTGCAGAGTAAGTGGTGGTTTTGTAGGTAAACATTAATGCCTTGAACTTTACGCAAGCAGCTGTTGGTAGCCAGTGCAGATTGATAAACAGAGGTGTGACGTGCATTCTTTTTGGCTCATTAAAAATGAATCTTGCTGCCGCGTTCTGGATTAATTGTAGAGGTTTGATAGAACTGGCTGGAAGACTTTCCAAGAGAGCATTGCAATAGTCCAGCCTGGACAGAACAAGAGCTGAGAGATGAGGAAGAACTCAGATTAGTAACTGTTATCAGGTGTCAGCACTGGATTGAGTTTTTCAGTAGTATCTCCTGATTGGTCACTCACTGTGCTGGCGGCGTGTGATTGGCCAGAATCTCCTGTAATCTGATCTCTTTTTTCAGCTGTGTGTTTCACTTTCTTCAAATATTCATTAGTGCTCACTTTCACCTGTGCGTGTCTAAATGTGTTGCATTCAGGGTTACTATATAACTAAATACTGTATATACACTATATAGACTCCCCCTTCTAATGAACAGGTTTGAATACTTTAGTAATTTCCATGAGTACAAATCTTAATGTTTAAGCATATAGTGATATTCTAGGGAATCGTGTGCTTCTAATTTTAAAGCAACAGTTTGGACAGGACCCTTTTCTATTCTAACATGACAATGCCTCTGTGTATAAGGCAAGGTTCAAAAAGAAATGTGGAAGAACTTGACTGGTCCTAATCCCAGCCAAACACCTCTGGTGTGACTTTAAATGCGGACCTTGAGCCAAAAACTCATCGCCAAACACCAATGACTTGTACATACATATGGACAAAAGTATGCATTGTCATGTTAGAATAGAAAAGGGTCCTGTCCAAACTCTTGTTATAAAATTAGAAGCACACATTCCATAGAATAGCGTTATATGCTTTAACATTAAGATTTGTACTCATGGAAAGTACTAAAGTAATTTAACCTAGATTCATTAGAAGGGGGTGACCCAATACTTTTGGCAATATAGTGTAATTTTTTACATTTTTTTATATTATTATTTTTATTTTATATTTTCAATTCAGTTGGTAATTGTATTGTGATTTTTTTTTGTCATTCTGATCTGTTTTTGTTATTTCTTATTTTTTACTACTTTTTTTTATAAATATAACTATATAGATTTTATTGTGTGTGTTTGTGTGTGCATGCATATCTGTGTGTGTATAAAAATTAAAAAAATAAAAATAAATTTAGCTAAATAGGAATATTTGTGTAGAAATATTATTTGCAATTATTAAAATATTAGTTTTTTACAGTTTTATTTCCAGTTTTATATATTTCTATAGTTTATATATTTATAGCCTGTAATAATTATATGTATATTTAGTCATTCCGGTTTATTTTTGTTTTTTTAAATATTTGTTAAATATGTAGTTAAATTTATCTAAAAATGTCTATTTAAATTTGTCTATTTAACTGAAATAAAAACAATACAAATCTACAAATGTAAAATTTTTTATTTTAAATACAATTTTAAACTCAGAAAAACAACCTAAAATATGAATGACAAAAATACACAACAAAATGACTAAAACTTTAACTGAAATTAAAATTAAAATAATTGAAAAGTAATTCAATATGTGTGATTAAAAAAAAAATTAAAATGAATATAAAAATAGAAAAATAAAAAACAGTTTCAAATAAAATAAAAACTATATTGTCTCAATGATGGTAAAATATCACTGCTTGCATTTCATAATCATCTGCTCCTTCCTACAAATAAACCCTGTGGTCAGTTTATTCTGAATGTCTTCCTGTGAGATTCATTTCCTCGTGAAACACTTTCATATTCAAATGCATGATTTTCAGGAAATCACAATGTTTTCGGTCAAGTTGAAATAAATAAGGAAGTGAGACTGAACATATATCTGTTTTGAAAAAGAGAAGGAAGATTGAGATCATTTAGAGAAAAAATGATTACGATTGCAGATTACGATGTATGATTTATTAAAATATACATGTCTGAATGCAGAACTCTTTTTTAGGGAACTATAGACATTATTAATTCAGTGAAAATGATCTGAAAGTGCATGAGTCAGACGGGTGTATGTGCAGCTGTTCTGCTTTATTATACCGATCAAAACTGTTTCCTAATGATGCATCTGATGTTTTCAGCCATGTTCATCTGAATAGCACTTGTATAAATTTTTCCTGTTACTTTCATATTGCCTTATTTTTTTAGAATTAAAAGTATAGTCTTATAGTATATAAATAATACTAAAATTACACTGTTAGCTGCATAACATTTCAGTGCAGATTTACTCTTCAATTATTAGTCATCTCACACACACACACACAAAAAAAAAAAAAAAAACAAGAACTTTAATAAGAAACTTGAAATTGAAAGCTGAAATAAAAAAAATACTAAATGGAAAAACTTATTTAAAACTTAAATGATGATTAGAAAAGTTGCATTGGTTACTAACTTAAATAAGGAAGTAAATAAAAATAAGCTAAACGGAAATACACACACTTTTTTGTTTAGCTTTTATTTTTAAATATTTATCCATATATTTATCTTATCTATTTTATTTATTTATATTTATCTTGAAAAAAATAAAAATAACTATAAAACAAATAAATAATATGTAAAAAGTAAAGCTAACTAAACAGAAAATGAAAAAAAATCTTAAGTTTGAATCTTATAAAAAATAAATTTTAATTCAGCTCAAAAATCAATCTTTTCCAATTAATTGCAACTTAATACGGATCAACATTCTGTTTTTATAATGATGTTTTGAATCATATTTATCGTAATATGAATAGCACTTATAATTCCACTAGTATTTTGTGCCTTATTTTATTGGCACTTCAACATGTTTATCTTTAACATGTCTACACAATAAATGTAATATTTTAATTTCATGTTCATATCAAAACACACAGAGATCATTCAGACAGAATTGAAAATATCCCAGTTTAATAAATAATATTTTTGCTGATTTTTATAGATAGTGTAAATAATTTTTAAATAAAACAATGACAATAAACATACACAGTCATATTTGGAAACAGCATGTGTTTATTTACAGTCATAATCTCTGTGCTATATTCATGCTACCTCTAACAACATACAGTGAGTTAAAATTAAAACAAAGAAATAGTATCACACGGAGGGCTTACTGTAGATATTATTAGAATAAGGGTTAGACCAGCGCTAATATGCTGCGTATGTTTATCTATTCTGAACACAGATCAGAAGAAGAGATCTTCAGAAGGAAGGTTATTGGGTTATACCCATCTATATCATCCATATGGACTGATTGATCGTCAGGAGCTGAAACTAATGACAGGTAATAGGACTGGAGTTATTCTCGTTATTCCTGGACGAGATGATTCACTCTGGAGAAACAGACACACACACAAACGTCAGTTATGAGTACATCAGAAAATGATTTTAAAAAAGATTATCAGAATACACTTTACAAGAAAATACTATTTCAGCCTTTCTACTTCAAAATTTTACGTTTAATTCATTTCATACGTTTAATTTGTTACTTGCTGATTCTTTGCAATTATTTGTGAAGTTTACTAGTAAAATTTTTCAGTGCATATCAGCGGTTTAGATGCTCATATTAGCAGAATAATCTGCAATCAACTGTAAATGATACACTCACCGAGAAGATCAGCATCTGTGATTATCCATCAGCAGAGAAATGCATGAAACAAACACAGAGAAAGATGTCAATACTACTTTATTATACAAGTTATTTACTTAATAATTAATGTTTTTTTGTAAAGGTGCATTTCTATTTTTTTTTTATCATAGTATGTATTTATATTGTATGTGCTATTGCTGCACATTTTTTTTTTTTTATTTAATTCAACTTCTTCATTGCTAATTATATTAGCGGCTTGCTGAGTGTACCTAAAAGTAAAACTATTAAAAACATTTTTGGCAATTGAAAAAAAATCTAAGAAAAAATTATAATAAAATATTAGATGAAAAACTTAAAACTAAAACTTAACAAACATCAGAAGTTAGAAAAAAGCAGCCAGTGTTGTTGTGGTTAGCTACGACTGTCAAAAATAATTTTAATCTTGTCAATCGATTATTTATTTCATATAAATATTGAATGGAAAACTTGAAATGTTGCCTTGGCAACTAACTGAAATAAATCAAGTTTAAGTACTAAAATTAAAATAAATAAATTAAGAATAAATTAAAGCTAATTAGAAATATATACAGTATATATATAAAACAAATACCAAAAGTAATAAAAGAACATTATGAAATTAATGAAACTTTAACTATGAAAATATAAAAAAGCTAATTCAAAATATTAATAAATACTATAGTAGTATATAAATATTATTTAAAAAAAAACACTTTTAGTTTTTTTAAACGCTTTTTTTAGGCACAAAATAAACTTACAATGAAGGAGAGACCTGAACCTGTGTTATAAACTAAAACTTTTAAAAATAATTTTTTGTAATCAAAATAAATCTGAACAAACAAAACAACTAGGCCTATTAGATGAAAAACTTAAATGACCCTAATGGTTTTTAAATGTTGCTTTGGCAAGTAACTAAAATAAATTAAATGTAAATTAAATTTAAAATTAAAATGAATAAAATGGTAAATTAAAGGTAAATGGAATTATAAAAAAATAATAAATATATCAAAATAAAAAACAAAAAAACAAAAACAAAAATGAAAACCAAAAATAATAAAATGAAAGCTAATTCAAAATATGAATAAATATGATTATGAATAATACTAAATGCTAATCCTAAAATAACAGTTTGCAGCATAGCAGTTTGAGCACATTTATATTTATTTATTGTGAAGTCAGCTCGCACCTTAGCTGCACTGGGGGTGTCTGCCGCGCATGCGTGTGTCCGGGATCTCGTTGCCGTCTTTATCCACACACCAGCAGTATCCGGTGCTGTGCCAGCACTGCATGGGCAGATAGTTGCCCTGTTCATCACACTGAGGCTTGAAGAACCCGGGTCTCACCTGCTTCTGAGACTCCAGCTGACACCTACTCTGAACCTCGACAGCTGCGGGAGACACGAGCATGTGTGTGTTATACAGAGATCTGAACGGATCAGTGTGTGTGTGTGTGTGTGTGTGTGTGTGTGTGTGTGTCTTACCTGATTCAGGAGCGCTCTTCATCTCCTCATCTACGTCCATCAGCAGTGGCAGGCTCCTCATCGGCAGCTGCATCCTCTTCGGCATCAGTCTGGAAGCTTTTCACAGAACGTGGAGATTTAGACCATGTGACATATTCAGAATGTTTATGATACAGAAGTTTTTACATAGTTTGTTATAGTTACTCATATTTTACATTTTTATTTATATTTATTTCTATTCTATAATAATCTAGTGTATTTATATATTATGATATGTATTTATATATTAACTATATGAAGTTTATTATTATTATTTATATTTATTTCTGTAATATATGTATTAAAGTGCGTGTGTGTGATATTTTCAGTTTTCATTTTAGTTCAAGTTTATTTTGATTTTGTTATGTGCATTTGTCATTTTTATTAGTTTTCTTTAATTCAGTAGCATTCATTTTTATTTTTATTTTTATTTTTTGTACTTATTTTATTTCAGATAAACATTTCTAACTTATTAAATATAAGTGTTTCATCCAAAATTTCAGTTTTACTTTTTCATATTTCAAATTCAAATTCATTTCAATTACCTATTTTTTTTAAAATATAGTTTTAGTTTTATTAACAGCACTGGCTGCTAATATAATTCATAATGAAAAACTTGAATTAAATTAGAAATATAATTGAAAAAAAACCAAAACAAAACAACTATTAGATGAAAAACTTAAATGATCCTAGTGATTTTTAAATGTTGCCTCGGCAACTAATTAAAATAAATAAAACTAAAATGATAAATTAAAGGTAAACAGAATTATAAAAAAATAAAAATAAAAATAGCAAAATTAAAAAAAACTTCAAAACCAAAAATTATAAATTAAAGCTAATTCAAAATGTGAATAAATATGTTTATAAATACTATTAAATACTAATCCTAAAATAGTATCTAAATAACAGTTTATTTCAAATAAATTAACATTTATTTCAATTACCACATTTTTAAAAATAGTTCTAGTTTTATTAAACAACACTGGCTGCTAATATAATTTGTAATGAAAAACTTGAATTATATATATGAAGAGTTTATTTGCAAAAACAGATAAGAGATCCGTTTTTTTAAATGTTCAAAAATCATGTTTTTTATATTGTTATCATGTTTTTATTGTGTTTTATTGTGTTAGTTAGCTGTTTTTTTTTGTTTGTTTTTTTTAACCTAGTAAAAAAAAAAACAAACAAAAAAAACAACAACAACTGAAGTTTCATTGAGATTAATTGGAATGCACAATGAAAAAACATGATTTTTGAGAATTGTTAAAAATGGAGTTATCTGTTTTTGCAAATGAACTCCTCATATATATATATATATATATACACACACACACACACACACACACACACATACACACACTATTTATTAATTTATTATTAATTATTAATATTTATTAATATACTATTACATGTATTTTTTTAGATTACTTATTTTTTATTATATATAAGTTGGTGATTTTACCATCCAGCTGCCCGCTGCCCTCTCTCTGGTTTGTGAAAATTGGTTGCAGTTTCTAAAAAAAAAAAAAAAAAAAGAATTAGATATTCAAAATAAAATAAAAAAAAACACTATGGATGAAGATTATTATTAGCAGCTGAATCTCACAGTGAGAGGAACGCTGCTCTTCTTGCTGGAGGTCTGGTCCGAGGACTCATCAGAGAAATCCTTCAGCAGCGGCATGCTGTTCATGGGAAGATGCATCGCCTTTGGAGGAGAAGCTGTCAGACCAAACATAGACAAACGATATGAACATGATTCATTTAGCTCTTAAACCATATATGTGACCCTGGACCACAAGACCAGTCATAAGGGTCAATTTTTTGAAATTGAGATTTATACATTATATTTATACGTTAAGCTGAATACAACATATCTTCATGGAACATGATCTTTACTTAATATCCTAATGATTTTTGACATAAAATAAAAATCAATAATTTTGACCCATACAATGTATTTTTGGCTATTGTTACAAATATACTCCAGCGACTTAAGACTGGTTTTGTGGTCCAGGGTCACATATAAGTGCCATTTGCAAGGAGAATTCAGTCTATAGTTCCTGAATAATATGCATGAATGATTTGGTGAAATGACTTGTATTTCTGTAAATGAAGAGTGTGTAATGACTGTGTGTTTGATGTTTAGTTCATGTAATTCATTCGGCTGTGTTGCTCACCGGACATCTTTCTGGTGAGCTCCGTCTTCAGCTTCTCCTGGCCGGTGGTCAGAGCACTGATGTGTTCCTTCTGACCCCAGACGAGGTACGCGGTCAGCGCCTGTCCCGCCAGCAGAAGACAGGCCAGAACCGTCAGTCCGGCCACCTTCAGCGCCTTTCCATTGGAGCTCCTGCAGGAGACGCCACAGAGCAAACATCTGAGACCTGCTGGTCAGGGGCATTTCTCATGTTTGTTTGTGTGGGTGTTGATTATCTTGAAACAAATGGTCATCTATCTAACACAGAAAGTGTAATTCCCCTAAAAATGAAATTTTCCAGTGATTCACCATGTGCCTGTTTTGAAACGTTTGAGATGGGAATTTTCTGTAGTTGATTTTCTGTTCATTTGATTTAAAAAGGGAAATTTCATAATCCTCATTTGTAAGCTGCTCTGGATAAAAGCATCTTCTATATGAAGAAATTAAACTGTAAATTTAATGGTTTCATTTTTTTTTTTTTTTTTTTAACTATGTTGGCTGGTTTGGGTTTTAGGAGAAATGAGAATAAACAAAAAATGCCCAATGCAGGGTTATAAGTAGGTTAGTTATAATTAACTAAAATTAAAACTAAAACAATACAAAAAATTGTTACTTAAAATAGAAGTCAACAAATATTGTAGTATAAAAATGTATATTTTATTGCAGCTTGTTGTCAAGATAGCATTTTTAGTTAACTTGATGTAGCCTACTAAAATAACTAAAACTGAAACTGAAATAATAACAGTAGCCTAATTAATAATAATATAGACATATTTTTAAATAAAAATAACAAATCATCTTTGGATAATATTAAAACTTTAGAATTAAATCAAAATATGAACAATTATTAAAAATTGCATAAAAACAAATCTTGATAATGTCTGTTGTTTGTCAGTAACTCACTTATAGCCTATGTAAAGTCTATTTGATTGTAACGTATTGAAATCTAAATAACTAATAACTGAATATATTAAAATTATTAAGTCTATTTAATAAAAACATCCAATCAATAACGCCAGCGCGTGTGACGTCACCAGTAGCTAGGCAGAGTTTGATTCCTTCTTTCTGAATTCGCAGTTTTTCATTGGAATTTCACACTAAATAAGCTATGTACGGAAATGAGTTACATAATTTTTCATGATCATTAACAGTGTTTTTATTCGCACAAAACGGGCTTTGAACAGGCTATCAAAAGAGTTTTGCATGCAGACAAAGAAAAAAAGAAAAAAAGTTCCACAGAACATTTCAAAGCATGAATACTTGAACATTTATGCTATATTATAATTACCACCATGCACTGCTGTAATGTAATAATATATACAATTATAATAAAAAAAAATAATATTATGTCCCACAAACTTTACATCGCAAACAAACAAACAAACAAATAAATAAATAAATGTACCCTCCGCGGTTCACGATGCTCTCCTGGCTTGGCACGCGCTGAATCAGCGCCTCGCTCTGATGCTCCTCCATCACTGGCGTGTCTCTGTGTGTGTTTATGTCTCTAACACTAAATGCGACTCTCTGTAACTCCAAAGGTTTTATGCGCCTCTGGAACCCGCTTTTCAGGACTTCTGTGGTGGAAAGTCCCAGATGTGAAGCTAAACCTGATTCGGGTTCTCTTCAAATCTCAAACGTGATTGGCTGATGAGAAGAGCGTCATTCAACCTACTTCAACCTGTATGTAAACACTGAGAAATAACAGTGAAAACATACATCCCCATTCCTCTTTCAAATGTTCAAATACAGAATAAATCCGTATTTCAGAGACGGATTTGACACCCATATAAGGTTATTCTTTCTAATAACTCTCCTTAATAGTCAATTAAATCATTATAGAGGTATGTTTAGAAAATATGCATTCATATATGTAAAATATATGAATCAGTCTGACATTTCTAATTCTTATGTCTTTCTATCTTGCATTTCTGAAGCCTGTTTAAATGTAGGCTACATTAATATGTTATGTGCATAAATGAGTTTTATGAGTTAAGTTTTACCACTCAAACGTATAATAAAGTTTTATCCAACAGTCTTTACACTGCTGTAAAATTTTAAGTGGCATTATTTTGAAATAAAAACATAAAGATGATGAAACGTGAGGGAATTACTGCAAGTTCTGCCAAGATACAACTGATTCATGCATCCAGTTTCTCTGATTGGAGAACAAAGCAGTCTACTTTCAGTATTCCTTTAAAGTAATGTTTTGGTTTTTCCTGAAAGGCAGAACTGAGAAACGAAGAATCCACAAAGCAGAAATGAAGTCATCAAAATTCACTGTGATACGCCATCCTTTCCAAATGACAAATGTGAAGTGAAATCATAGGCTACATGATCTCTGATTTATGGCTTGCCTTTCGGAAACTAAATCTCTGACTTGATATTGAAGCCAGTTAATAGTTACAAAAAATGGCATTTACTATAAAAACAACTAATTTTGCAAATAATTTTCTGTTGCTGCTGCAAAAACAATCACTGAAGATGAGATAAGATGTCTTTTCAGAGACAATTAAATTGAATCTCTGTTTGAGGATCACTATGAAATCAGACGATATGAAGGCTTACATGTATGGCAATATATCATCAATTGTATACCTGAAAAAGAGATAAAAGATAACTAACGCACAAGACTAATCACAACAGATTTGTGTTCTTGCAGTTTGAAAAATGGAAAAACAGATCTTAACATCTCTGATCCTGTTAAAAAAAAAAAAGTAAAAATAGGGCACAATGTGCAGTACTGCAAGAGAATTTCCTGTATTTATTGTTACGGGTGTTTTACCTGTATTTTTAATTTTACACTGCATTGCATTGCTTTAGGGTTAACAGAAATTACTAGATAATGTCCTGTACATTTACCAGTACATTTTATGTTTAGTTTTTTTCATCTTTTACAATGTAAGCTTTTTAGGTTGCATAAAGAACTTTTTACATTTTTACAATATTTAAAAATATTTATATTTTTAATAAATACTTAAATATATTACCAACTATATTGATAAATATTACCTGGGGTAAAAATGTAACTAGTTTATAACCTACTTAAGCATCAGTCACACTTTATTTTAAGTTAATTTGCTGTTTATTAATAGTTAGTAAGGTAGTTGTTAAGTTTAGGTATTGGGTAGGAATAGGGATGTGGAATATCATGCAGAATATGTGCTTTATAAGTACTAATAAACAGTCAATATGTTAATAACAGACACGCTAATAAGCAACTAGTTAATAGTGAGAATCGGTCCCTGTACTTGTCACACCCCTGTGGACTGTTTGTTGTGTTTTCTCCCTCTGTGCCCATATTTGGTTATGTTCCTGTTCTCATTATTAGTTAATCACCTTCACTGTGTTCACCTGTCCGCCCCTCGTTATCTGCCCTATATTAGTTCCTGTCCATTGACTTCTAGTTTGTCGGTTATTGCTTATGTTACCCTGTGTATGTGTGTTGAGAGTCGAGTCGAGTCGAGTCGAGCTTTATTGTCATTCTGCTACATGTGTGGACATATAGTGGAACGAAATGTCGTGTCTCGCAGGACCACGGTGCTACATACTAGTTAAACATAAGATAAACATACAACAATGCAAGTAAAGAAAAACAATAGAGCTATACAACAGTTAACTATCTGACTATACATATACTAAAAATACTATAACTGCTATACCTAGTTGTCCACACACACACAAACTGAGACTGTACAAAAAACTTTACATAAATACTGTACATGAAATTGTGCGAAAGAGATATATGTACATGAAATTGTGCAGAAAAAATATATATTTTGTACATTATTGTGCAGAAGAGAGATTTTGTGGGAGACAGTGCATAGTGCAAAAAGATTTTGTAGTGCAATGCTCAAGTAAACGTATTATTTTGTAGTGCAATGTTCAAGTAGACATATTTTCTTAAGAGTCTTTGTGGCAGGGAGTGTTTGTAGAAAGTGTCTAGTGTGCATATAGTGGGATGAGTGCGTTACTACAGGTGGTTTGTATAGCCCACTCACCTGTGTGTAGCACATTCAGAATTGCACTTAGTAAAATTGTCAACAGTTTTTAATGAGTTGGGGGGTGGGAGGGCTGAGGTGTTCATGGTTTCAGAGGGGGACAGGGGGATTGGAGTTAAGAGCTCTCACAGCCTGGGGAAAAAAGCTGTTGAGCAATCTGACAGAGCGAGCTCTGATGCTCCGGTACCTTCTACCTGATGGCAGGAGCTGGAAGAGGTTGTGAGAGGGGTGGGTGGGGTCCTTCACGATGCTGGTGGCCTTGTTGGAGCATCGTGAAAGGAAAATGTCCAGGATGGAGGGGAGAGGGGCACCGATGATCTTTGCGGCAGTGTTCACTGTCCGTTGTAGGGTCTTGCGGTCAGCAACACTGCAGTTCCCATACCAGACAGTGATGCAGGTAGTCAGCACACTCTCAATGGTGCCCCTGTAAAAAGTGGTGAGGATGGGTGGAGGGAGACTTGCCCTTTTCAGCCGGCGGAGAAAGTGGAGGCGCTGTTGTCCCTTCTTGTTGAGTGACGTGACGTTGGTGGTCCAGGTGAGATCCTCTGTGATGTGCACTCCCAGGAATTTAGTGCTGCCGACTCTCTCCACGGTTGAGCCATCGATGGTCAGCGGGGGGTGGTCAACAGAGTTTCTCCTGAAGTCCATCACAACCTCTTTCGTCTTACCCACATTGAGGGACAGGTTGTTAGCACCACACCATTCAGCCAGCTGTGCCACTTCCTCTCTGTAGTGCGTTTCATCGTTGTTGCTGATGAGGCCTACCACAGTTGTGTCATCAGCAAACTTGATGATGTGGTTGGAGCTGGACTTGGCAGTGCAGTCGTGGGTCAGCAGCGTGAAGAGCAGCGGGCTGAGCACACAGCCTTGTGGGGCACCTGTGCTCAGTGTGGTAGTGCTGGAGGTGTTGCGGCCGACACGGACTGACTGAGGTCTTGCAGTTAAAAAGTCCAGGATCCAATTACAGAGGGAGGTGTTAAGGCCCAGCAGGTTTAGTTTGTGAATGAGCTGTTGTGGGATTATTGTGTTGAATGCTGAGCTGAAGTCAATGAACAGCATTCTTACATAAGAGTCTTTCTGTTCCAGATGGGTAAGAGCTAGGTGGAGAGTGGTGGATATTGCATCGTCCGTGGAACGGTTTGGACGGTATGCAAACTGGAGTGGGTCCAGCGTGTTTGGGAGACTGGACTTGATGTGCTGCATGACTAACCTCTCAAAGCGCTTCATCATGATTGGGGTCAGTGCTATGGGACGATAGTCATTCAGACAGGACACAGGTGACTTCTTTGGTACTGGAATTATGGAGGTGGATTTGAGACACGTGGGGACGACTGCCTGGCTCAGCGAGGTGTTGAAGATGTCTGTTAGGACATCCGTCAGCTGTGCAGCACAGTCTTTCAGTACACGTCCAGGTATGTTGTCAGGGCCCGCAGCCTTTCGTGGGTTAATCCTGGATAGGGTCTTCCTTACGTCGACTGGAGAGAGACAGAGTACCTGGTCGTTTGGAGATGTGAGTAGTTTCTGTGCAGGTGTGTCGTTCTGTATCTCAAATCGTGAGTAGAAGTGGTTGAGTGCCTCTGGTAAAGATGTGTCATCATCACTGGCCTGTGGCAGGGGCTTGTAGTCAGTGATGGTCTGAATGGCTTGCCATAGGGTCCGAGTGTCTCTGCTGTCTGTGAAGTGATTGTTGATTTTTTTAGCATACTGATGTTTTGCCTTCTTGATGCCATGAGACAGATTGGTTCTTGTTGTTTTGAGGGCTGCTTTATCTCCTGATCTGAATGCTTCATCTCTGGTCTTTAGCAGCCCACGGACCTCTGCTGTCATCCATGGCTTCTGGTTGGCACGTGTGGTGATGGTTTTGGTGACTGTCACATCATCTATGCACTTTTTGATGTAAGCAGTCACAGTTTCAGTGTACTCCTGCAGGTCTGTGTGGTTGTTGTAGGTGGCCGCCTCTTTAAACATGTTCCAGTCTGTGTCCTGGAAGCAGTCCTGCAGTGCTGAGGTGGCATTGTCTGGCCATACTGTGATCTGCTTTTGAACCGGTTTGGTGAGTTTGAGAAGTGGGCTATATGCTGGGATTAGCATAACAGAGATGTGGTCCGAGTACCCGAGGTGGGGGCGGGGTTCGGCTTTGTATGCGTTCTTAACTGTTGTGTAAACAAAGTCCAGTGTGTTGTTTCCCCTTGTTGCAAAGTTCACATGTTGGTAGAACTTTGGCAAAACTGTCTTTAAGTTTGCGTGGTTGAAGTCACCGGCTATGATGAAAAAGCCGTCAGGGTTATTTGTTTGTTGTTCGCTGATGGCGCTGTACAGCTCGCGAAGCGCGTCCTTAGCGTTTGCACACGGAGGAATGTAAACCGCGACAATAACAATGGCCGTGAACTCCCGCGGCAGATAGAACGGTCGACACTTCACAAACATAAACTCCACCAGTGATGAACAGTGTTTTGTCACTACCGCAGCATTGTTACACCATTCTTTGTTGATATACACACACAAGCCACCCCCGCGAGTCTTACCAGACAGTGATGAATTTCTGTCCGCTCGGTAGCAAGTTAGTCCGTGCAGCTGAATGGCGGAGTCCGGGATGTTGTCGTTTAGCCATGTTTCAGTGAAAACAAACACACAACAATCCCTTTCCTCATGCTGTGTAGATCGACTGAGTTGAATTAAGTCCAGTTTGTTTTCCAGAGAGCGAACGTTTGAGAGCATGAGTGTTGGAAGAGCCGGTCTTGTGGGGTTAGCCCTCAGCCTAGCTCGTATACCTCCGCGCTTACCGTGCTTCCGTCCTCTCTCACACCGCTTGCGATGCCGCCTTGTGCGGGTAGCGTCAGTCGGCGAGGCCGCGGTCTCGAGGTCCGGCTCCAGCAGTAAACAAAGGCCTCGTAGCTTCTCAGTAGCCGCCGGCGAGAGTTTGAGTTTGTATGTCTTGTCGATATCCAAAAGACTTTGGCGATCGTATATATATCTCGGAGTGATCTCCCGATGAATTAACGGTAAATCGACACTATTTGGAGACGAACAGACGACATTAAAAGACATAAAAGCACCGTCTTTGGGACCTGGAGAGGCCGCAGCGTCTGACCGCGCCGCCATCTTGGTCTTTTATTGGACTTCTTCATTTTTGGATTATATTAAATGGATTATTCTCTTCAGCCTTCATCATCATGAGACTTTTGTGTGTGCACAGCACAGAGACCGTGACAGAATAACCGACCAAAAAGGGAAAGTATAGCAGTGTGTTTCCCCTCGTTTTGTTTTCCGTTTTTATTTTTTGTTATGGATGACCCTGCCGTCCTCGTCTTCCTGCTGGAGCAGTGGGATCGCTCTCTCGAGGACCACACTACAGACTTTGTGTTCCTCTCCAACCTCACGCACTACCCAGACAACTGCCTCTGCTCATTCTATCGAGTAGGACTTAACGCCACCACATGAGTGCAGTTGTCCGGGGATGGTCCTCGAGAGAGCCTCACCACCTTCATCGAGTGGGTGCTGGTGTCCTGCAAATCGAAACTCACCGTGGACATTTGCGGATGATGACACCAGCCCCACTCTGGACCCAGAGCCCAGTCAACTTCCACCCCACGGCGCGGAGCTGCCAGAGCCCACCGCAGATAGAGAGCCAGAGCCTGCCACGGTCGTTGAGCCATCGCCATTAGGAGCGACAGAACTGACGATCGCCCCAAGTGTCTGACCATGTGCGAGAGCCAAAAGCACAAGCGATGGTGGATACAGCTGTGGAGACCGCGGGGCTATGGAAAGCCCCGCCCACAGTGCCACCGCTGAGGGTGAGCTCACACTGGACTCTGGACTGTTAATCGACTTGGATACGGAAATACTCTTCACTCAACCTTCATCTGAACTGTCGGATTGACAGTATATCCCACCCAACCTCCCTCTCCCACCGCCTGTCATAGACCTGTTCCCTTTCTCAACGTCATCTTCGCTGGATTCCGTCAGCCTCCGAGGCCCAGACTCCACCTCAGTCCTGCGACCCAGCGGCTCCACCATGGCTTCTAGCTCCCTCGTCTCCACCGGAGCCCGTTAGTCCACCAACTCCGCTGGGCTCCCTCGTCCCTCTGGCTCCGCCTGGGTCAGTCATCCCCCATACCTCCACCTCGGGACTGCACTCCTCCAGCTTCGTTCCATCCTTCCTTCCCTCGGGCTCCTCCTTCCTTCCAGCTCCACCTCAGTCCTCTGTCACTCCTGCTCTACCTTGGCCCTCTGGATCCTTGGCTTCATCCGTGCTCTTCGGCTCTCTGTCGCTGCCTCGGGCTCCACTTCCACCTGCTCCGCCGCTGTCGGTCGGCCCCCTGGAGCCGTCAGCCCTTCCTCCACCATGACTCCTCCCTCTGTCGGATTCTCCATGGGCCACCATCGTGACTGTGGCCTGGGTCCCGCCTGGCTCCTCCTGCTCCCACCTGTCTTCTCCCTGGCTCCTCCCTCCGTCTGATCCTCCCTGGCTCCTCCCTCCATCGTCCCAACCCTGGACTCTGTTGGTCATCCTCCTCCCGGGAGTTCGTCCTTCGCCCAAACCTCCACCTGTATAGTTTTCCTGCCAGCCCTTTGCCATCCCCTATTACCTTCCCACATCCACTCCTTTGTCCTCCGCCTAAGTCCCCCTCTATCCCTCCCTTTGTCTCTTCGGCGTGAGGTCGTGCCTTCCGGGAGGGGGGCAAACTGTCACACCCCTGTGGACTGTTTGTTGTGTTTTCTCCCTCTGTGCCCATATTTGGTTATGTTCCTGTTCTCATTATTAGTTAATCACTTTCATTGTGTTCACCTGTCTGCCCCTCGTTATCTGCCCTATATTAGTTCCTGCCCATTGAGTTCTAGTTTGTCGGTTATTTTGTGTGGGTGGGTGGGGAGGGGGACTTCTTCCTCTTTGGATTATATTAAATGGATTATTCTCTTCAACCTGCATTGTCGTGAGACTAAAGTGTTACCAGCATATCTTTATATATTGATTCAGTTACATATTCAGTTGAATTCATTGTCAGTCAGCTACATTTTATTTCTTTTTTCCCCCCTTTTTTCTTTTTCATCACTTTTTAGGTTGCACGAAGAACTTTTTTTATTTTTTACATTTTTAATATATATATATATATATATATATATTAGTTAAATGAATACTTAAGTGTATTACCAACTGGCGTTATTATATTGTATTATATATTTTAGATATTTATATTATGTTTATTTTATTACATTATTATATGTTATTATACAAACAACTTATGTTTTTTTTTTCCATAATTGAGATCATATACAGGTCATATTTATATCTAAACTAATATTACAGATTCTTATTTTTTTTCTCTCAGATTTTCTGTTGTCACATGACAATTAGAGGCTGATTTCTGAAGAACTTGACAAGAAATACATTTCATAATTTTAAAGACAACTGCAAAACACAAAAGCATATAAGCATAAACACAAAGTGTTGTGTTCTGTAACTCTTGCTGTACATACAGTAGACGAACTGCATTCAGAACTGCAGCTAAACAAACAAATAAACACATTTATTCTCCATAATATAAGAAAATAATCTTTCCCTTATACAACAACTGTCAAGTCTATGTTTCTGTTGAGTTCCTGTTTTTCCTTATTTGGTAGTTCCTGTTCTTAGTTAATCATTGTTCATTAAGTTCTCCTGTGTTTAATTAATCATCTCGTTTGCTTCTTTGTTTCCATGTCTTTATAAGTCTTCTGTTCCTAGAGTTCCTGGTCCTGTCTAAACGTCATTTTATGTGGTTGTATTCTCCTACGTTTTCTCCAAGTGGATTTATTAAAAGATTCAGTTTGTTTGATATCTGCCTTCTTCGTATTCCTCGCCTCAGCAACCCGTGACAACAACAGAAACACATATATGTATATATAAAAAAACTGGTCAGTCACATATTCTCATTTCTTTTACATTCACTGTTATCGACATTATCATCAATGGTGTTGAAGATATAAACAGAGTCCTTCACTTTCCACTTTCCCTCCTCAGATCCTCATATACTGACAGCAGACATGTGAATCACAGGCCTGAACTTTCCCTCATTGCTTCCTCTTCTGTTCTTCCTCATCTGTTTCCAATGAATTAGGATACACAGAAAAACCGATTGGCATAACCTCTTTGACTTTATTTGGTGCCAAACAGAAGCATCAAATAAGCATCAAGAACATAATCTTAGAGTGAATTAAAATAAACTTTACAGATATGCATATTTGCAAAGCTGCTAAACCAAACTTGGGTGTATGAAAAATAAATAAATATATAAATAATACATTCCCAAAATGGTTTTTACAACTTGAATCCTTTAAAATGAGAACTTTTTAAGTTCTTTACATTTTTGGTGCCTTAAAGGAGTGTTGAAATTTAGACAAATGATCAATTAAAACGTATATTGGCCAAAATAATAATTCGATAACTTTTTATGTTGCTTTTTAGCCTACATGTTTGCTATTTCATCTACTGTGTTGCGCTTCATAACTGTTTTCCTTAATACATTCAGAAATGTCTATAAAAGGCACTGAATAAGATTTTTAATGGCTGGTTTTCATTGTGACCCCACTATAAAGACACTATATGGACATAATCAACAGCATCCCAAGGCTTTAAGGTTTGTGTCTACATGACTCAATAAATCCTATTGATAAACATACCTGGAGAAAAAAATGTGACTACCAGCTTATGGCCTACATAAGCATATCTTTATTGATTCAATCACAAGTATTTAGTTGAATCAGCTACATTTTATTTTGTTTTTAACCTTTTGTTTTGGTCACATATATAGCATTATTGGCATGGTAATAAAACGTATTAATAACATTAAGTTAACTTTTTGGCAAGGTTCTCCCAAAATTATGAATAAATGTTTTGCAAGTAATGTTAATAGAAAGCTCCTTCATAGTTTTCTGGTCTTTATAATTTTTTATCATCAGAAAAACTTTAGTGGCGTTATATGTATATATATATATATATATATATATATATATATATATATACATATATTGCCGAAAATTACATTGTGTTTGATGCCAAACTAACTCGACTAAATCATATGAAAAAACATCATAACTCTATATATTCATGCTTTCTCAAACAAAGCAAATTTTGAAAGTCCACTAAAAACATATCTGTCATAGACAATGTTGAAGACATTATTGTCAACATGCCTTAGTAAGTAGTAAATAATAATAATAAAAATAAATAAATAAAAGGTTTATAAAATTGTAAATAAAATTTTAAATAAACATCAGGAAAAAAATATACTTGTGTCACTTACAGTTAAAGCCCTTCTTTAATTTTATTGTTGTTTGCAACGTTACTTTTACGCAATATTTTAAAGATATTATTGTTATTATTATTATTTTATTTATTTATTTGTATTTTGCATCGTCTATTATTGTCACCCGGGTGGGAGTTTTAACTCCTATTCACTGAGTATAAAAAATAAATGAATAAAAAAATAAATAAAAATAATAATAATAATTCTTAACTTAAAAAAGTCACCGCTCGCCACTTATATATATATATATATACACAGGTGCATCTCAATAAATTAGAATGTCGTGGAAAAGTTCATTTATTTCAGTAATTCAACTCAAATTGTGATATATATATATATATATATATATATATATATATATATATATATATATATATATATATATATATATATATTAGGGTTACCATTTGTTAGAGAAAATTCAAAAGTAACATTTCCATAATGTTTGCAAAATGATAAAATGGAATGTTCCCTTTACGTTCGAAAAACCAAGGGGAAAAACGTTCATAACTTAATGAAAACGTTTAGCAATATGTTCTGAGAAGATATTTCCGTTCAGGTCATGTTGGAAAGATCGTATTTGCAAGTTAAACACACATGAAGGCCACCACAAAGTCATAATTACGACTGGGAACCTCGAACTTTATAGTTTGGCATCAGATTGTATTATCGTCCTCTGACCATTAGTCGCCGCCCTCTAACTCTTTCATAACACTCTTTGTGTTTGTGTTTGTGTTTGTGTATGTGTATGTGTATGTGTATGTGTATGTGGTGTACACCGCGCACGTGCGTTTCACTCAGCTGGCGCCTCGGTTGGCTCGCGCACGCAGAACGGAACGGATTTACCGGAGTACGGTCAGAACGGCGTCGCAGGATGAGCGTTTCTCCGGAGGAGCGCTGAAGGAGCGACGCTTCTGCTGTGAATCAGGTAAATGTAAATCCGCTGCATGTTCTGACACTAAACAACAGGCTTGAGTTCGCATTATTTTGTGTTTTTGACACAATACTACCAGTGATGGGATCAGATGTCCAGAAGCCATTGCACCTGTTGTTAGGGCACGATTCAGTGTTTAGGATGTTCTGATGTGTTTACAGACGAATTAACTATGAGTTGTTGTTGTGTGTTTTTGCACATTGCCTTTGCATTTAGTGATTTAGGCTATAGTGGATGCATTTTGTGAAACTTTAGTGTACGTATAGGCTACTTTCTGTGAAAATATATGCGAGATGCAGTCACCTGAGGTAAATCATAGAGCATTTGATGTTTACTGTACTATAAATCTTTTAGCATTCTTGTTACCTACTTTGAATGGCTTCAGACAGTAAAGTATGGCATGACGGGTAAATTGCTTTATTTGGGTTAATTAAATGAACTGTGTGTAAAACCTGGTTTAGATGAGCTGCACACAGTCACATGACAGTCATGTATGTTGTGATTTATTTTGCTCAGACCTTGCTTTCAAAGCTAAGGAGAGTTGTAAGTTTACAGAATCTGTGAAAAAATATAAAAAGACAAACAAATCCATGTTTCTCAGGATATAAGTGTATATTTAAACTTTTGACTGGCATCATTTGTGTAAATTCAGTTATTATTTTATCTTGTGGGCTATATGTAAACATTTTATGTGAAATAGCCTAAAAGGAAGTATTTAATTTAAAATAAAAAAAGCCATTTTTTAGGTCATACCCTCATTTTTATAATTTTTTTTTTTTTTGTATGTAAACTTATGACTTGAACTATTTAAAGATTTTGATTCTTTTTACACATTTATACAGATGATTTTTTTTAAATAGTATTTTTCTTATTAGACTTATTAGTTTTTCACATGTAAGGATACCAAAGTCATCAAGATGATGAAATGACACAAAAGCAGAATGTTGCAGTGATCTAAATGTGTGTAAATGTTTCATACATGCAGAGCATTGTAGATGCAGTGTATTTGTGTCTGCAGTTTAAACATTTAAGCAGAAGCCTTTAGATCACAGGATTTTTAAGATCATGAGAAACATACATTTAATTAACTGTGTCTAAACTTAGATGTAGATGAGACGTAGAACTAGATAAAAAGTGTTTGAGTTCTAGTTTCTTTGTTTTTCACCGACGTTGAGGATAAGATGCTAGTTTGCATGTGAGATTACAGTTAAAAAAAAAAAAAAAATTTCCCCCAAACGTTCTGTAAGTGCTTCATATGTTTGATTTGAGTACATGCTTTTGTAGTGTCATATTGAGGTTGTTGTGAACCATGAATGAATCTTCAAATTGAATCATGAGCAGTTTCAGACAGCAGTTTTTGCAAATCTATTTGACCGATTAGATCAAAAACCATTAAGTGAGTATCCACTTTAATATGAATGTGTGTGTGTGTGTGTGTGTGTGTTTGTATGTTTGCACATGACCCATGAACTCCATCTACTTCACAGCTGTCGTGTGTGCAAAGTTAATTTTTAGCTGAACTGACGCCTGTTGTGTTTTCCGGGTCTTTAGAGCTGCAGTGAGGAGTTTATTGGTTGATTTGTCTCTTTAAGTGCCGATTGATTGATTGTTTTTCCAGCAGCATCAGAGTCAGAAAGATTCAGTCTGAATCAGATACTTTGGAGCTGCACGATTAATTGAAATAAAATGGAAATTATTCAAAAATTAAGAAATAAAGACTGCATTTTACATTTGAAAAGTGAAATTATTATTATTATTATTATTATTATGTTTTTAAACACTGGATTTTTTATTTTACAGTGAAATATTACAATAGTAAAAAGCTATTTATTATTTTGTTTTTCTTTAGTAATGTTTATATTTTATTTTAGTAGTAGTAGTAATAATAAAATAATAATAATAATAATAATTATTATATATTATATATATATTTTAAATACTAGATTTTATTTTACAGTGAAATATCACAATAGTAAAAAAAATCTTATTTTGATTTTATTTAGTAATATCTTTTATTTTTATTTTAGTTATGATGATGATGATGATTGATGATTGATGATGATGATGATTATTTTAGATACTAGATTTCATATTCCAGTGAAATATTACAATAGTAAAAACAATTTCTTATTATGATTTTATTTTTATTGTTATTATTATTATTATTTTAGTCATAATCAAGATTATGATTATAATGCTTATTATTATTTTAAATAGTAGATTTTATTTTAAAGTAAAATATTACAATAGTAAAAACAATTTCTTATTTTCTTTTTAGTATTTTTCTATTTTTATTTTAGCAGTAGTAATAATAATAATAATAATAATAATAATTATTATTATTTTCTTTTTTAGATATTTTTATTTTAGTAGTAGTAATAATAATAATAATTAGTTGTTTTTATTATTATGATTATTGTTGTTTTTTTTGTAGCAACATAGATATATAATCGCAAAATTAAGGGGACAAAATTGGACCTTTTTTAAATCGCTTTTTTTTTTTTTTTTTTTAATTGCAATCGCAACTATCAGAAAAATCATAATCTACTTTTCTTTATTAAAATACACACAAAAACTCGACTAAACTGACTTCATTGTGCAAATTAGGCATCATTTTTATTCAGTTTCATAATTTTTGGACTTTTGGTATTTTAATGAATAACAGTACATGAAAAAATCCACATTGTTTTGCCTCTTTTTAAGATAAAGCGGCTCATAAATCAAACGTGTGTTTATTACTGAAACTCTTTCTTTAGGTCTGCTCTGTCTGTGAATTCATGTCTTTATATAATTGAGCTGTTCAGTAACTCAGAGACTCAGGATTATAATCGTCCCGACAGACTGTGAGCTGTTTAACCCTTAATATCACTGCTGCATAATGAGGTACCGTCTGCGGAGAAACACAAACACTGGCGTTTGTCAGGAAACTACAATCCTTTATTTATTCTGTCCTGAGGAGAGGCAGGTTGGCAGCTGTCGTTTGGCAGAGAGTGATGGATTGAGGGTAATTTGACTCTGAGATCTTCATCTGTTCAGTGGGGTCTGATTTTGGATGATGTCATCACTCAAATCGTTTGCCCTCAAGGTGAACAGAAGGAACCACCACACACACACACACACACACACACACACACACAGAGAGAGAGAGACAAAAAAATTGGTGTACATTTTACTTTGTAACAAATTTCACTCAGAAATTGCTAGTAAATTTCACCAATAAAAAACGGCGAATAACACACTGAATTATGTAGTATTTTAATACTCCAAAATTATATAGTATTAAATATAGTACTCCAAAAGTCTGAGGCTGCCAATTTATTTTTAATTTTATAATTTTATAATTGTGGCCCACATGAACTAGAGAAAACATTTATTTTATCATGAGATTTTCTCCCCACTTTCGATGTTTTTACTTTAATTAATTGTTAGAATTTTGTTAATTTATTTATTTTTTTAAAGAAAGATCAAAACACAGCCACCTTTGCTCATATTTACCAAGGGTGCCAATATTAGTGGAGGGCACTGTATATATATACACACACATATGTTTTGTTTTCCAGTATAAATATTAAAATTGTTCTTAAATCAAGAGCCATTTACTTAAATTGCAGAATTACTTAATAAAGTCTTGTTTTCTGAAAAATGCATCAAACTGAAGTGAGTCTTAGAAATTGCTTAGAAATATCTGCTAATAGACTAGAAAATAGACTAGAAAACGCCTGACCCCATTGATAGATATTTGTTCTTGTTTTAAGCATAAACTCTTTTCATTTTGATTAATTTCTGAGAAACAAGACTTATAATCTTAAATCATTTTCCTTCCCAAATAAATATGTTAATTTCTGAATGTTTAGATGTTTTCACTGGAAAAGAAGACCGAGCTCTGAGTGTGGTCTGTGTAATGTGTCTTTGTGTCGAGCAGCACAGAACAGGCATTAATCACTCTGTCGGGCAGGTGGAGAGAGAGGAAGTGAAGCAGGGAGGATCATGGGAGATGTGTGTTGGAAGACAGTAGCTCGTGTGGTGCTCATTCATCATGCAGTGCGTTGTGGGATGTGTGAGGTCAGCGTGTGTTGAGCAGGACATTACGCGCTCGCTTACACACGGAGGGCTGATGTCTCTCTTTCCCTCTGATAGTTTCCCATCAGTGTCGCCATGAATCGTTTTAAAAATATTTTAAACAACTTTGTTAAAGGCTTTTGCCCTTAAATGCCACTCAAAATAGCTTGATAAGCGCAGTTCTCCCACCCGTTTGAACATATTTCCTCTTTAGACAGGAAGTTGGTTTGGGACACATGAGAGATTTCTTTTTTCATTTATTTTGGCAATTACAAATGTATTGCTTACTGAATACTGAGCAGTATGTACTGCACACTGCCTACTATTTTTAAATGGGGGGGAATCTAATTGCATTTTTAATTAATTAATTATTATATTTTTTGTGATTTAAAAATTGTCATTACTGTAAAATATTTCACTGTAAAATGAAATCTAGTATTTAAAAATAATATAATAATAGTACTAATTATTATTACTACTACTAAAACTGCCTACTATTTTTTTTAAAGTCATCAGTATTTAGGGTTGCACAATGTGGGAAAAAATTCTAATTGCATTTTTAAATTATTTTTGTGTGTGTGTGTGATTTTAAAATGATCATTTACGATTCACAATGTTTAAAGCTCTAGATATACCCCAAAATTGTGATTTTTATATATAAATATGACTACATAACAACAACAACAACAACAACAACAACTATTATTATTATTATTATTATTATTATTATTATTATTATTATTATTATTATTATTATTATTATTACTACTACTACTACAATAATAATTAGTATTTTAAACATTTTAATTATTATTGTTGTCAAACTTGATATGATGATGGTGATATTAATAATAAAAATAACTTATTAATAATAAATTAAATATTACAGAATAAGATTTTCTTTGTATTATTTAATCGTAAAAGTACAGCAATAATATTTAAGGCGTTTTTAATTTTCAAATATTAAACCATTTGAGCTTTTATTCAAGTGCTAAAGCTTCTCTATACATGCTTATTTTTCCAAGTTTATGAAGACATTTGGTGGGTTTTTTTTTCATTTATATTCGTTGATGTGATTTCAGAAACACTTGGCCAACAGCCAGTTGTGACAAACCCCGAGTACCAAATTGAGTTCTTTTTCACCTCTTCTTTTGCTTGAAAGTTTGCTCTTGAAAGTTTGCTCTTGAAAGTGTAAATTAGCAAGACAATACACGTGCAAATGATAAACTTTAACTCTGTGATGGTTAATTAATTTGTGAATCACATGCGTGCCGAACCATAGGGCCTGGTCCATGCGGATCACAGATCAACTGCAATCCATTCCACCCCTATTCATTATTGTCACTTACTGTAATGCTGCATCGTTGATGTTGTCTAGTCAGCAACATTACAGCCATATGCAATGAAATTCAAACCCAACAGGTCAGAGGTCACCAAACGTGAACTTTAGTGCTCAGCAGAAGACCAAGATACTTTGCTTGTGTGTGTAGTCACTGAATACTAGAAGGGAACATGAAGTGAAGTGTAGTGTGAGCGCACTGTCACATGAGACACTGATGTGGTTGTCCTGGTCTCAGAGGTGTCAGACGACACTGTCGTTTTTGGGATCATGTTACATCATCTGACCCGTTACCGGCTCCCGGCCGATCCAAACGCAGGTCTGGACTCATATTTAGGTGAGAGGTCACAGGGCACGGCTCAAATCAGGGGCCAGATTTTATTTTTAGAATTTTTTTTTTCACTTTAATTTTAGTAAAACTTTAATAAAAATTTTATTGTTTTTGTCATTTTTCTCTTTCTTTTAATTTTTTAAATGTCTATATAGTTTTATTACTTTAATATTTTTTAAATTGTATATAAAATTTTTATTTTATTTATTAGTTTTAGTTTGACTTATTTTAGTACTTCAACATACAATGAAACTGAGAAATGTAGCCTCGGCAACTAGCTAAAACTAAATGAGTGTTTTAAATATTTTAAAATAAATCATTAATTAATTCTTGATTATTTATATATATATATATATATATATATATATATATATATATATATATATATCTATCAAATGACAAGTGATTTTTTTTATTTTTTTTTTTGGAAAAGCTAGAAATGATTTGCTCTTGGATGCATTTAATGAGAAACATTTGAGTTCATAATGAGACTTTTGAATGCAGAGAAACATGAGAAACAGGACACTTGAAAATGTTGCAGTGGACAGAGGTTGAGCGGTTGTAGTTGCTCTTTTAGACTTTCATGTATAAATGATCTCTTTAAATAATGAATGACCGATATTGCAACACCTTCTCCCTCTCCTGCATGTTCGTTTGACCAGCATGTACTCAGTCACAGCCGTTTTTTTTGTTTCGGCATCACTGCTGTGTCTAGGAAAGGTTTGCTCAGTAGTGGTTTGAAATGAAAGAGTCTTTCGTTTTTAGGTCATTTTCCATCTCAGTGATTCAGTTTTCAACAGTAAATTGCGGCTACAAAGCTGTTCTACAGCAGAAACGCAGAGCGCTTCGGCTCTTAACGAGGGAGAAATCAATCACATACAGTCAACACGTGTAATTAAGCGCAGCGTTCGTCTCAGCGGTGCTCATTATCTCATATTAAGCAGCATATGTCTCTGCTGAGGTCATTACTGCACTATAGTAGGCCGATATGAGGGCAGGCCTTGCTGTTTATTGCATACAAATACCTTGAAAAAGTTTGAGGTCTGTAGGATTTTTTTACTTTATTTATTTATTTTTTGCTCATCAAGGCTGTACTTTTATAGTATAGTACTTTATATTATAATAATTTGATCAAAAATACAGTAAACAGTACAATTGTGAAAGTATTATTACCATTTAAATGAACTGTTTTCTATGTGAAAATATTTTAAAATGTAATTTATTCCTTTGATATAAAGCTGAATTTTCAGTATCATTACTCCAGTCTTCAGTGTCACATGATCCTTCAGAAATCATTCTTATATACTGATTTGCTGCTCAAGAAACATTTCTGATTATTAGAAATTTTTATTTCTGTAATATTAATAATTATATTATTATATGGGTTTTTAGAAAACATTTATTAGAAATAGAAAACTTCTGTAGCATTATAGGGTCATTCCATGTCAAATCAACCAAATTTCAAAAACTTCCCCGGCTCAAATTTTTAATTTTTCTAATATTTTTTTATGAAGAAAGACATGTATAGTGATGAAAGCCAAAATATTAAATGTCATGGATGAATATTTACTGTAGGGGTGGCTCGATACCACTTTTTCAGAACCGATCCCGATCCGATACCAAAAATTCTGAGTATCTGCCGATATCGATCCGATACCTGGGCAATTTTTTTTTTATCAGTGTTGAATTTTTATACCTCAGTGTGTATTGACCTGATCATGACTTTTTTTGTGTTACACACAATCTACTAAATATAGACAACTTTATTGTAAAGAAAAACAACAAATGAATGCATATGTAATTATAACCTATGACAAAAAATACTATTATAAACTAGGTTAGTGCATAATTCAGTAGCAGAAGTTACTCTAGAAAAATCATGAGTGCACAATTTTATAAAATCTAAAATTAGTGGGAAAAAACATTATTTAGTGGGGAACAAATAAAAGTGAATAAATGTAGGACTAAATCTAAAATGATAAAAATTGTTAAAAAATTGTAAAATGATATACATTGTTCTTTGTATTGTTGTAAAATACATTCATAAAAAACAAGTAATATATTTATATATAAATATATACACTGTAAAATTTAAAGACATTTCTTTTAAATTTATAGCACAGTAATGAGGCAGAAACATATGATAGATAAGACGAACAAGAAAGGCTATTAATAATCTTTCATTGTTCAAAAGTATTGTAATATGAAAGGCTCCAAATACAGAGTGGCACAAGCGCTTATGCGCATCCCGTGTGCAGAATGATGCGCTTGAAGCAACACGGAGTCTCGGCGCGCAGTGCTCTGCATAGAAAGGTTCAAAGCACAAAGTGGAGAGATATTAATGCGTAGTGTATTAAATCTGTGCAATAGTTTGAGCGTTTTCTTTTAACACTTTTAAATTTCAGTTACTGTGCTCATTAAGAACATAGAGCTCTCTAGTCCAGTGTTGTGATCTAACAGACACCAACACGATTTTGAAAACGGCATGAAGATAAAGTCCTGCAAGATAAAGTCCTTTTATGCAAAACCAATTATCTTTATTTACAGATCAAGTATAATATTAGGAACATTTAATAATCTTGCAGAGAGTTTTATCGTCTTGACTCGTAACCGAACGCGACACACAGTTTGAACGCTGAATGGAGGATGACACACAGCCACAGAGGAGAGAACAGTTTATGTGAACTTGACTTAAATATTCATCTGTACCTCACACTAAACTATGTAACGGCTTCAGAGCACTTGAAATATAGTGCACGAAAACTTTATGGTGTTTTATAATGTGTTTGTGGCTTTTGTGGGGCTTAACAATAACACAGAATAGTATACACACAATATCGGATTTGGATCGGTCTCGTCTGACCGATACCCCGATCCGGCAGAAAATGACAGCATCGGAGCGATACCGATACTGAATATCGGATCGGCGCACCCCTCATTTACTGAGTAATCCACTATTTTGTAGAGGGGGGTCAAAATGGCAATTTTCACCTGAGATTCAGAGTCCAATTACAGTGGGGTAAAAATGACTTCAAAAAGATGACAGCATCATAATGTTACTTTTACACAGAGATTGGTAGGTCTGTTAGTAAAATCTGTTGACTTTAGCAATCTTTGTTGCATTATGTGCCAATGGTGACCATTCAAAAATGGCAAAACAGCACTTTTCAAGTTTTTTCTTCAAAGTTTGCATGCCTGTAACTCTTAAAGATATCTTAATGCCCTTTTAGATATTGGGTCTTAACAAACTTTCCTTTTGGCATCTTTATTTTTAAGGCCCTATATGATTCGGTTCCAGAGATATTGGAATTTTAATATGGCTCCAGGTGTAAATCGTTATAATGTACACATTTTCAGTGGTCAAAAACCAAATGTGGGTCAGTTTGCAAAAATATGATACTACTTTTCATTTAAAGAGGAATGTCTGGAGAACAAATAATGTTGAAACTAGATATGTATCTTGTTTCCTTCTGTCAGGACAACTGCATTGAACGTACCTGTCTCAGTGCCATAAATATACTTTTTCTAAAGTTTGTGTGCCTATAACTCAAGAAGTTTTAAAGATATTGCAATATGATTTTAGATTCTAGTTGTCACTAAAGCTTTCTTTTGGAATCTTAAATTTCAAAGCCCTACATCATTCAATCCCAGAGATATGGGGATCTCAATGAGGCTCCATGTCCAGATTGTTGAATATTACTCATTTTCAGTAGTCAAAAACCAAATTTGGTCACTCTGTATGCAGCTGATTCTTATTTTATTTAAGGAACAATGTCTGAAGAAGAAATAATGTTAAAATTAGAATAGTGTCTTGTTTCCCTCTGTCAAAACAATTGCATAGAACAGCTGTTTGAGTGTCATAAATAGTCTTTTTCCAAATTTTGTGTGCCTGTAACTCAAGAAGTATTGACGTTATCCTAATATGATTTTAGATTCTGGTTCCTAAAAAACTTTTCTTTTGAAATCTTAATTTTTAACGCCCTGTATAGTTTAATCTCAGAGATATCGGGATTTCAGTGCAGCTCCATGTCCAAAATTAGTATCCTACCCATTTTAAATGATCAAAAACCAAATGTGGTTTGGTGTTTATCTAGTCATCACTGTTGACAATGCAAATCTGCAATAAAAGTAGCCCAGGGATTAGGATTGTACAGTGTGACATCAGATTATGAATGACCAGGATTAACTGTTAACTCTAGGTATAGTATGAACTGTGTGAAATGTAAAATAAAATTACCCAGGATTCCATTTACCCCGGGTTTAGAATTACCCAGTGTTAATTATTTCAAGTGTGAGAGACCTTAAATGTTTGAGGTACTATCAGTGATTCTGCCAAATATGCCCTTTAGCAGAAGATACTACTTGATCTATGACTATGCTTCATATTTTATAACAATAAAAAAGAAAAAGAAATTCTAATAATCCAGGTGTGGTAAATCTTGGTTTGATGTGAATACAATATGTGGAGAAAGTAACCACACTTCCCTATGAGGCACGGGATTTGATTCAAACACGTAACAATACTGGATATTTAAACTCTTAGTAGCTGCAGAAGCTGTAAAAATGAACAAAATTCCTTCATCCAAATATCACGGAAACTGATTCAAATATAGAATCTTATGAATAGACTACTGAGGGCAAGGTAATGTGCCTCTACTTGACCAGTGCATTTTTAGCACTCAGACAGGTATGTTCCATGCAAATGTTTTGCTAGAGGGAAACAAGATACAGTTCTTATTTTAACATTATTTCTTCTTCAGACATTGTTCTTAAAATAAAATAAGAATCAGCTGCAGACAAAGTGAGCAAATCTGGTTTTCAATCACTGAAAATAGGTAATATTCAACAATCTGGACATAGAACCTCATTGAGATCCCTTTATCTCTGGGATTGAACGATGTAGGGCCTTGAAATTTAAGATTCCAAAAGAAAAGATTATTAACAACTAGAATCTAAAATCATATTGTGATATTTTTAATACTTCTGGAGTTATAGGCATGAAACTTTGGAAAAATATTATTTATGGCACTGAGACAAGTATGTTCAATGCAGTTGTCCTGACAGAAGGAAACAAGATGCATCTCTAGTTTCAACATTATTTGTTCTTCAGACATTCCTCTTAAAAAGAAAAGAAGTATCATATTTTTTCAAACTGACCCACATTTGGTTTTTGACCACTGAAAATGTGTACATTTTAATGATTTACGCCTGGAGCTATATCAAAATTCCAATATCTCTGGAACCGAACCATATAGGGCCTTAAAAATATAGATACCGAAACTAAAGTTTGTTAAGACCCAATATCTAAAAGGGCATTAAGATAGCTTTAGTACTTCTTGAGTTACAGGCATGCAAACTTTGAAGAAAAAAATTGAAAAGTGCTGTTTTGCCGTTTTTGAATAGTCACCTGTAACGCCAAACCAGCAGAGGGAGCCCTCACCCGAGTACTGACTGCTTGCCGCCCCCTCTGCTTCCTCTACTGACACTTTCTGTTTGGTGGCCTTTATAGCCGAATACTGAGCACATGGCAGGTTGCGAAGTATTGACAGTTTACCTGCCTTACCGAGCTTTTTCCATAGTTATATTCTGCCTGACTTTAAGTGTATTACTCTGCCTGATTATTTCGACTACTGATTACCTGGATTTGCCCCTTTGCTCTGTTTGCCTGATTGGACTGATGTTTGTGTATGAGCCCTCTGCCTGCCTGCTGACTCTCGTCTTTTGGATTGCCCCTGTGTATGTCAACTGATTGGACTGTTACTCTGGTTTAGACACTTTGCCTGTCTTCACGTTTCTGTCTACTGCTAATCCTTTTAATAAACTTCTGCGAATGGATTCTAGTTCTGCCTCAGTGCCATCCTTACAGAACATTTCGCTAACGATGAATCCAGCGGAAGTTTCAAATCTGCAAACGGCGTTCGCTTACCAAAGTGAACTGTTAAAGGGCTACCAGGAACAACTCACTAATCTTCAGTCAGTCAATGAACACCTTACGCACTACATCCGATCACTTCCCCCACCAACACCGAAGACGGTAAGCTTTGCTCTTTCCGATAAATTTAATGGATCTGCTGAGCATTGCAGAGGCTTTCTTCGTCAAGTGGGAATTTATCTAAATAACCAAGGTGAGAAGTTTGCATCTGAAATGAATAAATGTGCTTTTCTAATGACCCTGCTGACTGGTAAAGCGATCGATTGGGCAGCTGCAGTTTCGGACACCGACCCATGTTTAATAACCTCCGTCGATTACTTCATCCAACAACTTAGGAAGGTTTTTGAATATCCAGCTGGAGGCAAGAGCGTAACCACACAGATTCTGCATACAACACAAGGTACCCGCACTGCTGCTGATTACACTGTTGAATTCCGTACTCTTGCTGCTCAAAGTGGATTTAATGATGTATCTCTCAAAGCTATTTTCCAACAAGGCCTCACCCATGAACTCCAGACCGAACTAGCTTGTAAGGGGGAGGATCTTTCGTTCTCAGACTTTGTAACACTCACAATAAAGATTGATAACCTGATGAGACAAGCCCCGAAACGAAGGATCAACAGAGGAGCTCGTTATGAACCATTGATTTCAACCCCAAGTATTCAGCTCGTTGAATCCACTCCCAGTAACGAACCCATGCAACTTGGTAAAACTAAATTACCTGAAGAAGAAAGAATCTGATGTCGACAACTTCAGTTATGCTTCTACTGGGGTGAAACAGGTCACCGCTGCTCCGGATGTCCCCACAAGCGCCAAACTACACAAACGGTGGATATTGACCATTACTTTCTTCTAACTAATAAGTATCTTCTGCTTCCTGTTTCCCTCAAGACTGATACTGCTTCTCTTGAACTTACAGCAATGATCGACTCTGGTGCAGCCCTCAACCTAATCAGTTGCAGCCTCCTCAAGAAACATAATCTTCCCACTCAACCATGCATTCCTCCTATACAAATCAAAGCCATTGACAACACCCTCATTGGAGAAGGCATCACTCAAAGAACCAGAACTCTCACTATGACCGTCGGCCTCTACCATCAAGAATCCATAACCCTGTACGTGGTCAACTCATCACATCATGAAGTGATTCTCGGACATCCCTGGCTCTCTACGCATGATCCTGACATCTCCTGGCATTATGGTGAGCTTCGTCGCTGGTCATTTTTCTGCTTCCATCACTGTTTGACTGCTCAACCCCTACCATGTCTCACTACCAGTATTGAAAGCCCCGAGACCCATAAGACAGTAGACATCCCCTCTTGTTATAACGAGTCAGAGGTGTTCAGCAAGTCCAGAGCCACACAACTGCCGCCCCACCGTCCGTGGGACTGCGCCATCGATCTACTTCCCAACGCCATGCCACCCAAGAGCAAAGTCTACCCACTGTCAAGAACAGAGAGTCAGGCCATGGAGGAATACATTGAGGAAGCCTTGAGTTCAGGTTTCATCCATTCATCCACATCACCAGCTGCAGTAGGCTTCTTCTTTGTTGGACTGAACAATGTAACACTAAAGTTCCGCTACCCACTTCCCTTAGTTCCCTCTGCCCTGGAACAACTACGTGAGGCCACTATTTACACCAAGCTCGACTTAAGAAGCGCATATAATCTGATCAGGATCAAGGAAGGAGATGAGTGGAAGACTGCCTTCCTCACCACTAGAGGGCACTATGAATATCAGGTCATGCCCTATGGAATTGCTAACTCACCAGCTGTGTTTCAATCCTTCATCAATGAGATCTTCTGAGACCTGCTGAGCCAGTATGTAGTAGCTTACATCGATGACATCTTGATATACTCCAAGACTGAGAAGGAACACATCACCCAAGTGAGAACTGTCCTAAAACGACTCCTTGAAAACCAGCTATACCTCAAGGAAGAAAAATGCGAGTTTCACTTAAAACAAATAATTTTCTTGGTATACCACATCAGCCATGAAGGAGTCAAGATGGACGAGACCAAAGTCAAGGCAGTCACTGAATGGCCGCAACCCAACACTATCAGGGAACTCCAATGATTCCTTGGTTTTGCAAACTTCTATCGATGCTTCATTCGAAATTATAGCCTGGTCTCAGCTCCTCTAACCACCCTTCTCAAAAATAACCCCAAGAGGTTACAATGGACAGAAGGTTCCACAAGAGCCTTCACGTCACTGAAGGAGAGATTCACGACCGCGCCCATCTTGAAACACCCTGATCCCAACTTGCCCTTCGTGGTAGAAGTCGATGCCTCGGACTGTGGAATCGGAGCGGTCTTATCACAACGTCATGGTCAACCAGGCAAGTTATTCCCCTGTGCATTCTTCTCAAGGAAGCTAACGGCAGCAGAGCGGAATTATGATGTGGGCAATAAGGAACTTCTTTCCATGAAGGCCACCATGGAAGAGTGGAGACATTGGCTTGAGGCCGCTATTCATCCATTTCAAGTTATCACTGACCATAAAAATCTTGAGTACATTAAGAACGCCAAACGGCTCAACCCACGTCATGCTCGATGGGCCCTGTTCTTCACTCGATTTCAGTTCGCAGTCACTTAATGGCCAGGCAGCAAGAACAGTAAGGCAGATGCACTTTCCAGGCGGTACGACCCATATACCGAGAACTCATCCCCAGAACCTATCCTTCCATCCTGCGTGGTCATAGCTCCTGTAACCTGGGATATTATGGAAGAGCTACAAAGAGCCCAATAGAACGAACCCACTCCAAATAACTGCCCCCCAAACAAACAGTACGTCCCTCACGACATGCGGCCACGTATCATGCAATGGGTCCACACTTCTATCAGCACAGGTCATCCTGGGATCTCTCGTACCCTCCGCCTCATCCAGAACTCCTTCTGGTGGCCATCCATGATCAAAGACATCACCACTTACGTCAAAGCTTGTCAAGTCTGTGCACAATCCAAGACACCTTAGGAATTACCATCTGGTCTTCTCCACCCACTTCCCATACCACAACGTCCCTGGTCTCACCTCTCCAATGACTTTGTAACAGACCTACCCCCCTCCGATGGCTTCACTACTATACTGGTTATCATCGACCGATTTTCGAAATCCTGCTGGCTAATCCCCCTAAAGGGTCTGCCCACAGCTATGGAAACAGCTCTAGCTTTGTTTAACCATGTCTTCCGAGTTTATGGCCTATCAGAGGATATAGTCAGCGACCAAGGCACCCAATTCACATCCCAAGTTTGGAGAGCATTCTGCAAACACCTTGATATCAATGTGAGCCTCACGTCAGGGTACCACCCACAATCCAACGGTCAGGTGGAACGCCTCAACCAGGAGATTGGCAGGTACCTACGCACCTACTGCAGCTGCGAACAACAACGATGGTCAGAATTCCTGCCTTGGGCGGAATATGCCCAAAATTCCCTAACTCACTCATCTACACGTCTAACCCCCTTTCAGTGCGTCCTGGGGTTTCAGCCCCCCTTGTTCCCGTGGTCTGGTGAACCTTCTTCGGTCCCTGCTGTGGACGAGTGGATACAGTGTAGTGAGAGGGTGTGGGACAGCGCCCACGTCCGCCTCCAGCGAGCCGTACGAACACAGGAGTTCCAGGCTAACAGGCGACGGCGTCCACACCCTCTCTACCAACCAGGACAACGGGTCTGGCTCTCCATGAGGGACATCAAGTTGCGGCTGCCCAGCAGGAAGCTCAGCCCTAGGTATTTTTAAGATTCTCAAACGTATTAATGAGGTCACTTACCAGCTTGAGCTTCCAGCTAACTGTCGGATCTCTCCTTCCTTTCATGTTTCCCTCCTCAAACCGGTCCACCCGGACCCCAGAGCCGAAATCCTAGAGCAACCACCACCCTTGGACATTGACGGGAACCCCGCTTACAGGGTGAACATGTTGCTGGATTCAAGGAGGAGAAGGGGTCAGCTCCAATATCTGGTGGACTGGGAGGGCTACGGGCCTGAGGAGAGGTCCTGAATAGCCACCCGTGACATTCTGGATCCCTCTCTCATCGAGGAGTTTCACAGAGCCAGACCTGATCGACCAGCACCAAGACCATGGGGACGGCCACGTAGAGCCCCAGGAGGTGCTCCTAGAAGGGGGGATTCTGTAACACCAAACCAGCAGAGGGAGCCCTCACCCGAGTACTGACCGCTTGCTGCTCCCTCTGCTTCCTCTACTGACATTTCCTGTTTGGTGGCCTTTATAGCTGAATACTGAGCACATGGCAGGTTGCGAAGTATTGCCAGTTTACCTGCCTTACCGAGCATTTTCCATAGTTATATTCTGCCTGACTTTAAGTGTATTACTCTGCCTGATTATTTAGACTACTGATTACCTGGATTTGCCCCTTTGCTCTGTTTGCCTGATTGGACTGATGTTTGTGTATGAGCCCTCTGCCTGCCTGCTGACTCTCGTCTTTTGTATTGCCCCTGTGTATGTCAACTGATTGGACTGTTACTCTGGTTTAGACACTTTGCCTGTCTTCACGTTTCTGTCTACTGCTAATCCTTTTAATAAACTTCTGCGAATGGATTCTAGTTCTGCCTCAGCACCATCCTTACATCACCATTGGCACGTAATGCAACAAAGATTGCTAAAGTCAACAGATTTTACTAACAGACCTACCAATCTCTGTGTAAAATTAACATTATGAAGCTGCCATCTTTCTGAAGAGATTTTTACCCCCTTGTAATTTGACTCTGAATCTCAGGTGAAAATTGCCATTTTGACCCCCCCCTCTACAAAATAGTGGATTACTCCGTAAATATTCATCCATGACATTTAATATTTTGGCTTTCATCACTAAACATGTCTATCTTTCTTCAGAAAAAATATTAGCAAAATCAAAAATTTGAGCCAGGGACCTCTGGTTGAGTTGACACGGAATGACCCTATAAATGTCTTTACTGTCACTTTTGATCAATTTAATGCAGTTTACATGCAAAAATGTGGATTCTGTATTTTGTTAAAACACGCATAATTTCATACACATATGCAATCAAAAGTGCTTAGTGAATAGTTGGTTCATTCTTGTCTTCATGTACACGTTAATTCAGTCCAGTAACATCAAGGTTATTTGCACTTTTCACAATACGCAAAATGTGAAAAATCTTTGTTTCAAAACAAGTTTACAGTCATGATAGTAATGTCTATAATATATTTTTGACTTATAGTCTCATTTTGCAGATTAGAGCTGAGAGATATATTTACATTTTGCACCGATATAAATAATCAAGTAGCTAGCTAAGATTTGATCTGTAGAATATATTGCTTTACATGAGTGTGCTGTATGTATGCGAATAAAGTTTGTTTGTTTGTTTTTTTTTTTGTGACATAATAAAAAATTAGGCATGTCATAATTCTAAAAAAAAATACATAAGATTTTTGTTCAATTAGTTATTTTCTGTGGTGACTGAGAGCCAAGATGTACATTTATGTTTAATATATTCGTTCAAAGAAATTTTATTTAAAATGTAATAAAAAAGTAATGATTTTAGTGACAAGGCCATCAGTAAATTGTGCTAATTGATTATCATGTGATGTTAATAATAATAATAATAGGTGGATATTGTCAGATTCATTGGCCTGATTAACATATAAGTCTATAAATAATGAGTCCAAATCTATTCTTAGATTAGAAATTGATTAAAATTTATTCTTCACTCGTTAACTTAAAATCATCTGTGTCACAACTTCACAACTGATTTGAAGACATATAACACTGTAGATCTGATTTAGGTAGGTGTGTTTATGTGTATTTGACGTATCCTGATGTCCGCTGAATGATTAATGTGCTGGTTTGTGTGTGTGTGTGTGTGTGTGTGTGTGTTGATGTCCGTCTGCTGTCTGTGGGATCAAACTCCATGTACAGTCTGTGGCTCCTGCACTCATTAGTGTGTTTCCTTTCACTATTCCCTGAATAATAATTGGGCTTCTTGACGGAACAGGTCACATGTCATCACCACAGTCAGTGGAAAATCTGACCCATATGACCCGCTGTGACATCAAACATGACAACAACTCACCCGCTTCAGAGATCCAATCCTCTGTAGCGTGCTTCATGAGAATTTATCTTTCTTTTCATTTTCCATTTTTTTGGTGCATTAATCAGGAAATCAGTCTTGCGGATGAAAGTACAGCATTGGTCGTCTCACAGATCACTGAATCGTAACAGCTCAAAAGTTTTACAAGGCTACTGTACTGCTGTAAACCTCAAGTTGAGATGCTTGATACATTTAAATAAATGTATAGATTTAAAATAAAACCTTAATTAGATTTAAAGGTGAGTGTGTTTTGCCTTTGCATGTGTTAAGTCGTCATGCTAACCAGTGAGAAGTGCTTGTTAGTTGTAATTCTAGGGGCACTGACAGGCATTTACTATGGAGTTCTGGATAAAATATTACGTTCTATCCATTTAAAATCATTTTACATTTCACTTGAATTCCTGAACTTTAACTGAGGCAGCAAAAAGGATGCAGAATTCCAATATGAATTTTGAATGTGAGCAAGATTAATTTGTAGTGAAATGAATAAAAATAGAAATCTATTAACAGAATTTAAAAGAAATTAAAAAAAAAGTCATAGAATCATTTTAAACTTTAAAAGCAAAGATTTTCAAGACAAACTATGTCTGGTTTGTCATTTAAAAACAATTGAAATTTATGCGACAAACAGATAGATACTGTAGGTACTGTGGATAGATAGATAGATAGATAGATGGATGGATAGATGTAGTTAGAGATGGGAGATAGATGGATAGATTGATTAGATGTAGTTAGAGATGATAGATTGTTTACAAGCTGTTATATTGACATCTTTGCGTGACTGAAACACTGATTGAGTGATTACACGAGACAGAATAAGGATTGTAAAGTTTCTATTAACTTACCTTAACTTACCCTGTTTAGTCATGTTTATTTTGTGCTGAAACTGGTATTAAAGTGGAGGAGATGATCAGTTCACTTGCGCCTCGCGTTACCGCGTCTGTTGCTCTAGCGATCTGTTACTCCATTAAATAGCGCCAAAATGACACTTATTGTTTAAATACTACAATACAATTGACAGAATTTGAAATCTGAGACTTTGTTTCATATTAAAAGTACAAAAGCACAATGCTTATTGCGATTTATTGGATGGGAGGTGCCCTTCAAACTTCTGTCCATTAACTGAAAACAGGCTAGACTAATCGATTCCTGGGATTTAAGAATCAATATAGTTTCGTAAAAATGAGAATCGATTAAAGTCAAGATAAGGATTTTTTTTTTTAACCCAGCCCTGGTACATAGTTACAGATGTAATTAGAGATAGATCTTAGTTAGATTTATTTCATGGAATGCGTTGCCTATGTTAAATTCTTTTTTAAAGGGGTCATATAGCACGATTTCAAGTTTTCCTTTCTCTTTGGAGTGTTACAAGCTGTTTGTGCATAGATAAGACTCCTGAAGTTGCAAAGACTAAAGTCTCAAAACCAAAGAGATATTCTTTATAAAAGTTAAGACTCGACCACACCCACCTAAAACGGCTCATTCAAACATGCCCCCACATGTCTACATCACGATGTGGGAAGATTTGCAAAACACCGCCCAAATGTATATGCAAAGAAAGAAGGTGGAACTATTATTCTCGCTGTAGTATTGCTGCTGTCGCCGCCATGTCGTGGAGATGCTGTTTCATTGTGAAAGTGAAACTACTTTGTCTGGGCTTCCAAAAGAGGACACAACTAGAAATCAGTGGTTAAGTTGTATTTACAACACTGTTCCAGAACAGTTCAACCCAAATATTCAAGTGTGTGCTTCGCATTTTACGGAGGACTGTTTCCTGAACCTGGGAGTAGCCTGCCAGCTATGCTCAAAGACTGTTTCTATCAATTGGGGCAATTCCAACTTTGCAAGGACAGTCAGAAAATAATGTGTTTTTTGAACCTTAAACCACATAAACACATTGCATTACATCAAATACACAAAATAATGTTCTTTTTAGCAACGTCATATGACCCCTTTAAAGGGCACCTATTATGCCCCTTTTTACAAGATGTAATATTGGTCTTGGGTGTCCCTAGAATGTGTCTGTGAAGTCTCAGCCCAAAATATCCCACAGATCATTTATTATAACAGCTGGAAAATGTTATTTTTGGGGTGTGTCTAAAAAAGAGCTGTTTTATGGTTTTAAATGCAAATGAGCTGCATATTCCCGCCCTGTCTCCAGAAGAGGGCGTTGCGTATACGTCGCTCTGCATTGCATATCTACAGCAATAAACAGCCTGTAGAAGCAACATAACTGAGAGCGAGAGACGCGATGTTCAGCTGTACATATGGGAAGCCAAATGCACTGAAAGTGGGACGAAACAGAGCGATGTTATAGAACTTGCAGCGCGCTGACCTGTCATCGGCGCGGATCAATGGACTGAGCCGCACTACCGAACGAATCTTGCGCTACGAACGGTGCGAACTAATCTCACAAGCACGGTGCTGATCAGTTAAAAATACTTAATGTACTCACACAAATACGGTTAAAATGCTAAGCACTATAACGACATGACATTCACAAAGGGGTCTGGAGTGATACACGTATTTAGGTAGATTTTGAGGCGCATTACCTGAAAGTAATCCACAGTGTCCTCAGCAGCTCAGATGTTGGGAGAAAATGAAGACTCTTATGTTCAGTCTTACATCCAAACACAGATTGCTTGCGAGACATTGTTGGCCTTACAGCTGCTCGAGCGCGGAGAAAATGAAGGACAGTGTAACTGATGAGGGCGGAAACTATAGCAATGCAGGGCTGTCAATCAACCCTCGTGGCCTGGCCAGATTTTTTTATTTATTTTTTTTCCTTCCCCCGCGCGTAGTTACTGCGTCATCAGAGAGAATTGCAGAACCACAATTCAGGTCGAACTACCTTCTTTTTTATATAATGTTCTCAATGATAATATAGGTCGAGCTACAGCTAGCTGACCAGCCTTTTAGCTAGTTTAAAATGTTATATATTTTTTTACTTGCCCGACCAGACAAATAGCCTGATTAAAATTTAAGTGACAAAAGAATAACCAGCGAAGCATCGAAATGCGAGAATGATTCTTCTGATTGTATTACATTCAGTGTAAACAGCGATTCTATTTTGGATAGTGTATTTCTGTTATCAAGGTCGCAATGTTGAGGCTCACACTGCCTGTCTCTTTGTGAGAGACGTCTACACAAATGAGCAACAACAAACATAAAGAAACCTCAGAAGAAACACACTGAGGTATAAATTCAAAATGCTTAGTTTATTCATAAAATGATGTAGTTAAATGACATACCATGACAAGGGGGCTATTTTGCTGAATATTTCACTAATGTCACATTGATTTTAGTTCAATAAACAAGTAGTTAAGTAGTCAAGTAGTTATTACATTACTTACATTTTAGACACAATATTTACTGTTTTGTTCTATTTCACCAACGAAAATAGTTCCAAACAAAGATCAGCACATTCTCCAAGCAATGGTGTTTTGTTACTGAATGATTCCGCGTTTTGAACGAATTGTTTGAATCACTCATTTAGTGGCTTACCGCCACCCGTACTGGTGGTTCAGTATGTTTAAAAATATGCACCCCCACCCCCCAACATTTATTATTTGTATATCCAAAAATGTATTTAAAATATTAATCTCATAACATAATTTAATGGAGTTGTAATTTTGCAGGGTAAATTATTTAGTCTGACTGGTAACAGCTCTATAGTGTATATTGAATTTATTAATTAATTATAATAATTTGACATGAAAGATGCATACATTTAAAAAGACTGAAAAAGGCCTTTGTAAAGGTAAATAAAATATGCAGATTTAAGTATGTAAAAGCTGATAGAAAACTGATGAAAATAATACTTCAGAATAAATTGTTTACACCACCAAAAATCTCGGTGATGCAGTACTTTTGTGGGGATATTTTGTATGGAATATTGTCTGCTGATATGAAAAGTTAACAGTATATCATTGTAATAAATATAATTTATGACCGAAATTATATTTTTTCTTTTAACATTAAACACATCAAATATTACATATATGTATGTAATATAATGTGTATTTCCATTATGGGTTTAGGTCTTAAATTTCATTTAAGGTGGTATTAAAAAGGTCTTAAAAAGTCTTAAATTTAACTTGTTCATATCTGCAGAAACCCTGGAATCAAAACGGCAGGCCTAGTGAAACTGACTTGGTTTAAAGGGGATTAAAAAATGAGTGGGTGGATTTTTATTATTGTAGGGTGGTTGTGTTCACACACCGCCATTACACATTTATGTCCAAACACCATGTAAAAGTGGATTTTGCATAATAGATGCCCTTTAAAAGTTCATTAAATTATTTTTCCTGTCATTCTGATTCAACTTCCTGTGTCTTGTAGCCAATTCATTTCATAATTATATACAAACTCTGTATCTGTTATAAAGACTGTCACATTTTGATAGTTTCACATTCTTTTTCAGATAAACTCACGTTCTTTCCACCATAAAGTCATATTTTGTTCTGCTAGCGGCTTGGCCAAAGCAAGAACTCAGTATAGAATCAAATTCTAGCATCATTGCCGGCGGCGTCACACCTGCACAGAGCCAGCTGAAGTGATTATTGACAGTTTTGATTGCAATTAAAGTGTTGATTGCAATTGCTGCTAAACGCTGCGCTGAATGAGCCGCTCGCTCCCGCGTGTCATTGTGTTCAGTGCAAACCCACAAACCCCAGAGCTGCCAAAAGTGATAAATGAGCGGCCACTCTGCCCTTCAGGTCTCTATTGGTTGTCTCAAGGGAATCCGCGCGGTTTGTTCCTCTAGCATATCCAATAACATAAACACGCTTGTGTTGGTTGGTTCGTGTGGGTCGATGGGGTTGAGTTAAGCATGTGAGGTGTGTCGTACATGGCCTGAGGTGTTACTGTTAATTTTCTCATCATGGATCTGTCACTCATGATTGTGTTTCCCACTGATGTCTGATGACCTCGTCCTCTTGAGCTGCTCTCTGGGGTTCTGCTTCAATCATTTACCCACTTCTAACTTCATCATAAAAGTCTTTTATGTTCTGAATCCGTCACAGTCAGAATGAGGTTATGAGGCAGAATATGGGCCACAGAAATGTTGGGTTGTTTGCAGAAGAAAAGATTGATCTATTTCATATTTAATGGGAAGAGAGAGAAGAATTGAGATGTTGCAAGGTAAAAGGAATTGAAAACACACGTTAATGAAATTGGCTTGTGTGGATCAAGTTTTAGAATCTGCTGAGTGAATTCTAGAATTATAGTTCTTAAGAGATCTAGAATTTAGAATTTTTGACTTCTTATCAGGGATTTCTTATCCACATTGGATGAAAATTAGAAACAAATAATTCCCAGACACTCATGACAAAGTTATCAGAAGATTTTTAATTCGTCAAAATTCATCAAGGATTGCAAAGATATAAGTCCAGTGTTTCCCCTACCATTATATTAGGGGTGCCCTACACCCCCCCATATATATATAAAATATATATATATATTATATATATTTTATATTTTCTCCATCCTGTAATTCGGCTCCAAATCTATCTCAGGTGAAAATTGTCATTTTGATCCCCCTCAACAAAATAGTGAATTACTCCATAAATATTCATCAATGACATTTAATATTTTGGATTTCTTCTTCATTTATGTATTTCTTTCAACAGAAAAAAAATAATTGTAAATCAATTTTAGATATGAACCTCTGGTTGAGTTGAAACGAAACAATCCATTCCAAGTTTGCAGTCTGACTTTTTGGTCTAAAATTACTTGAAGTTTTATGACTTAAATTTAAGACCGGTCTTAAGGTTACATTATTTGAATAGATTCATGCAACCCGGCCTTGGAATTAAAATAGAATTTTCATTCGCAATTCTAAAATTCTTAAAATGAGAATTTCCATTGGGTTCCTGAGTTTTTGAAAGGAGTTCTAGAATTTCTCCTCAGGTTTCCAGGCCGATTGAGTCTCCATTCTTTCTCTCTGTTTCCATGGAGAGCGAGTGGTTGCTACAGTGCGTGGGTTATTGGTGTCAGCGCAGGGCTTCTTGAGTATTCGCTGTGACCCCGAGGGTTCGGCTGGCCCCTTTCACAATGGGCCGACCCGTTCCAGAGTCCCAGTACTGCTTTTGTTGCCACACTCATATATCAAACGCATTCTCCTGCCAGCGGCTCCAACAATGCTTCTCGAGGGCCGTTCGACACATGCAAGTGCTGCGAAATGAGAACAAGCCCCCTACTGAGTGTCACCAAACAACTTCTGCGCTCGTTCTTTTTCCTTCTGTCTGTCTGTATGTGCAGCAGGGCTGACAAAAATAATAATTTAACTATATAATTTACATTAAAATGCTTATTTAATTTTTAAATATGTAATTGTTGTGCACACAAACATGTCTGTAATTGGTTACAATGCTAAACCAAAAACACATTGATGCAAAAGAAGTCAAAACCTAATGGACACATTTCATAATCAGTTAATCCTGGAGAATGCAGGGTTTAATCTATATCTATCTATCTATCTGTATATATATATACATATATATATATATATATATATATATATATATATATATATATATATATATATATATATATATATATATATATATATATATATACACACACACACGTATATGTGTATATATATATACATATATAGAAAAAAAATCTTGAAACAAAATGAATGCTAACTGAAAAAAAAAAAAAAAAAAAAAAAAAAAAAAAATATATATATATATATATATATATATATATATATATATATATATATATATATATATATATATATATATATATATATATATATATATATATAAAAAACATTTCTCATTTTAATTAACTAATGATTAACTAAGATTAATAGATAGGTGATTCTATGTAAGTTCAACCAAATTTCTGAAGCTTCCCTGGTTAGTTTTATTTCATTTTAAGACATTTTTTTTCTGAAGAAAAACATAAATAATGATAAAATCCAAAATATTAATTCTCATGATAATAATGATAATAATGCTGTTTCTTTAAATACCACTTTTGTACCGTCAAATATTACAATAGTAATCCTTATTTTTAAAATATTTTATTTAATGATAATAATGATAATGTTATAATTTTTTTAAGTACATCTATTTTTTAACAGTGAAATATTACAATAGTAATATTTCTTTTTAATATTGTATTTAATAATAATAATAGTAATAATAAAAATGTTATGATTTTTTCTAAAATATATTTTTACAGTGAAATATCACAATTTCTTTTATAAATTTTATTTAATAGTAACAATAATGATTATGATAATGTTTTGATAATGATTTTTCTTAAATACTAGTTTTAACAATGAAATTACATTTGTTATATTTATTTTTATATGTATTTTATTTAAGAGAAAAAATATAAATTTTTCTTAATATTTTTACAGTAAAATATTACAAACATAATTTAGTTTTAAAATTTTATTTAATAATAATGATAATGTTATTTTTATAAATGCTTTTTTTTTTTAAATTTTACAATATATTTACTGAATAACTGATTATTTTGCATATCATATTTTGGAGACTGCTAGTGTATAGTGACCCAGATTTAGTTTTTGACCACTGAAAATGTGACCACAGCATTTGTTTTCATCGTCTGTCTGCAGGTTTACCTTCTCTGTGAATTTATGGATGAATCTGATGTGTATTTTTACACTGGCAGAGAATCAGGACACAATTTCACGGCTCTGTTGCAGCACGTCTCATCCAAAGACACTGTGAAATCTATGCAAATTCAGCCCAAATAGTTCCTGAAACCCTCTGAGAACAAACCCATCGGCCCACAGCGACCCGCCAGCGTCCAGAGCCGCTGCTCTCCTGCTGTGTGTGTCTGAACGCACCGTGGCTCTAATCTGACTTTGATATTCCTCTTCATGCCCTGAGCGCTGTCTTCATCACATAAACACAAAGACTGCTCTGTGTGTGTGTGTTTCTCTCTCAACTACACACACACACCTTTGATTTATTGTCTTGCAAGAAAAATGTGTGAGGACACAAAAAAAATGTTTATTCAGATGTCTGTTTGGTTTATTGATAATCAGTTTGTCATTATAAAACCAAAGCGTGTCATTAATATTTTTCATACTATAATATTGATAAATTATTCAGTTTGGTGTCATTTATAGACATATATCTGACCACAGAGTGCTGCAGTTGACCAATTACAATTAAGTATTCCAGGGAAAAGTGTAATAAATAAATATAAATTGAAAAGACTTTTATGCTTTTTTCCCATTTATGGGGGGGGGGAATCTGATTGCAATTTAAATTGTGTTTTAAAATGATTTAAAACATTATTATTATTATTATTATTATTATTATTATTATTATTATTATTATTATTATCAAAAAGATTCAAAACATTATTATTATTATTATTATTATTATTGTTGTTTTTATATATTATTTATAAATATGTTAAATTATATTATTATTAATTAAATATTATTTATTGAGTTATTATTGTTATTATAATGTACTAAACTAAATAAGGAATATTACTATTGTAATATTCACTTTAAAAACAAGTATTTAACAACAACAACAATAATAATAATAATAATAATAATAATAATAATAAATATTTAACTGTAAAATAATCAGTTATTCTAAAATACTATTATTTTCATTATTATTAAATAAAATTAAACAAAATAAAATACTATTGTAATATTCACTGTAAGCACTGTAAACAAGATTATTATTATTATTATTATTATTATTATTATCATCTCAGTTTTGATTCTTCCTTGTAAACATTTTTTTCTGACTTTCATATTCATGTCTTTCAGGTGTGCTTGTGTCCACTGGGATACTGTAGCGATGATTATCTGTCAATCACAGCAGAGCCGGCCTCCCGCAGCAGTTCGTGACCAATCAAAAGTGGACAAGAGGGCGGAGCTGGTTTGATGACTGACAGGCGAGACATCCACTCAAATTCTGAGCCCCACCCCCTCCCTTCAGCTCAGCGATGGTCACATAGAATCACAGACACATTTCTGTTGCACTCGTTTTACATCCCAATCATGTAGATTGAGCTTTATACATTGGTTTTCCTTCCTTCAGCTGTTTGTTTGTATTTGTTTGTGTGATGCTCGGCGTGCTCCGCCTGCACCGTCTCGTTCGCCAGGTGCCGCTACAGACCAGCTTCATCTTCCTCTTCCTCCTGTGCGTCCTCAGCGTCTTCCTCTCTTCCTACTTCCTATTCATCGTCAAACAAGAGCTGGAACCGTCACTCGCAGCAGGACGCGTGGCCGATGACCTCTACGTGACCCCGTCTCAGCCCCTCCCCTTCCTGTCTGGAGCGGGCGGGGTCCTGTCGTCCGATGGCTCTCGGACGGATCCGATCGTGCTGGTGTTCGTGGAGAGTCCGTATTCACAACTCGGACAGGAGATCGTGGTCATCCTGGAGTCAGCGAGGTTCCGCTACCAGATAGAAATCTCTCCCGGAAAAGGAGATATGCCCACATTAATGGACGGACAGCGGGGCCGCTTTGTGCTTATTGTTTACGAAAACATCCTGAAGTATGTGAACATGGATGCCTGGAACAGGGAGTTACTGGACAGATACTGTATCGAGTTTGGAGTGGGAATGATCGGCTTCTTTAAGGTGAGTGACTCTATATCACTCCTTCAGTCTGAATTACCAGCTTCCTGCTGGGAAAAGAACACTGCCGTAAGCGGTGAGGTTTGTAATACCTGGAGAAAGTGATCCAGTAGTCTCAAAGCTTCTTGACTATCTTGAGCTAGAGATTATGTTGACATTACAGACAGCAGACAGGGCAAATATGCCACCTTACAGTCACCCAGTCGCCCTGCTGCACGGGCTGTGTAACCGGAACTGAACAATGTTCAGGACTCCCTGAGCTAGTCGCATCCAAAACCATATCTACAGCCCTCACATTCTTACTATCCTCAATTAAAGTTTGAATGCGTGTCTCTAGTTCTAAAATCCTCTCTGTCAGCCTAACTATTTCCCTGCATTTATTACATGTGAATCCCTCGTCGCCGACAGAGAGAGATAAACTGTATATGCGGCAAGCGGTGCAAACAACAATAGCAAGAGAAGAAGCCAATACTCACCGTTATTGATGAATGATTCCGACTTACCACTGTTGAAAAACGTGAAAAACGGAGCGAGAGAGAAAAGAAATGGAGCGAGAGAAAAAAGAGAACGGTAATAGACGCAAATAGAAACCCGAATGGAAACAGGCGCGCTGCACTCGCGGTTTTAGATTAAAGGCGAACGATCAAATTAGTCAGATTAGTTTGGTAGATAATATCAGAAATATGGTGGGAATTAAGTTATATTTTATCACAGAGAGTGATAGTAAGATAGTGATTCAACAGAAAAGCGAAGCTACACGGAGCTACAGTCGCAAACCACTCAGCAGCACGGCAGACAGGAACCGGCCTGAAGTCTTTTGACTTTTTTTGAGAGCTATCAATTTTAACATTTATTAGACCTTAATTTATTAGACTTTATTAGACTTTAACATTTATTATACTTTAATAACATCTAATTTAAGTGAACTTAAAACAATCTTTACATAAACCCAATAATATAATATAATATAATATAATATAATCAGTGTCATATTTACCTGTGCCCTTCAGGAGAAATATACAGAAATTTAATAAAGTTATCAAACGCTAAATTCTAAATTAAATATAGATGAATCCTTATAGCTATAAAAGTTATTGATTTCCTTTTTTTCTTTTTCTTTGATGAACAGACATCACAGCAGTTGGTTATTAGGTTATTTTGGCTGCTATTTTTTAAGAGCTGCCGTTGCTGAACATGACGCGGCTCTGACGCATCGTATTTTCTCTCAACTCTCTTTACCTTTTCTGACCCACTTCAGGTCTTAAAGGGGTCCTATTATGCTCTTTTACAAAGTCTTGATTTCGTTTTAGGGGTGTACTAGAGCATGGTCTCATGCTTGGTGGTTCGAAAAAAACGCATTATTTTTCACATAATTTACATTATTACAATACCTTTCTCCCTAGTCTGGCACAGACGGCTCGATTAGTTCCGGGTTTGATGAAGGCCCGCCTTCCGAATAACTAAATGTGTTGTGATTGGTTAGCTGTCCCAGTGTGCTGTGATTGGCGAACAGCTAGGCAGAATGACTAAAAGCAAATTCATTCTCTGCCAGCGGGAGGCGCTGTTGGAGCGGGAGAGAGCGAGGTTTCCCCAGTAACGCTGTGCACAAAGCAGAGCTCCGCTCACAAACGCTGCTTTATCAGACATTACATGCAAGATGAAATGAAAATGACATCCAAAATTTTCTGAAGACAGTCGGTTTCCTTCAGAAATACAGTGATTAAAAAAAACACCCACATGGGGTTGCGATTTTGAAACGTGCATTTGAATTTCCGTAGGCGGGATTTATTTTAATGATATTCTAATGGACCAATTTGTGATGTCAGAAATACAGGAAAACAGCTTTGTAGTTCAAACGAGCCGTTCGTTGTAGTTCTTGAAATGGGATTTTTAAAAAATGAAATATCTCCCTTTGGAGTGGACTTTGAGATTTGTAACTTTGTAGATCTTTTTTATCCCCAAACATACACCCTACACACTGACTAAAATTCAAAAAGTGAAAAAGCATAATAGGACCCCTTTAAAGTCTCTACTAATGAACTGACGAGTTGAATCGAGTGTGTAAGATGAGAGAGACGGTGCTGGGCTGCTCCAGGACAGTTTTGAAAACCATTTCAGAGACATGTTCTTAAATGTGACTCATAACATATTATATGCATGCACAGTTTTAAGGGGCCGTTGACTTGTCACATCTTTTGCGTGCTCAAGTTCGTTATTTTAAATGCAGATGCTCATAATGGAAGCAACTCGTTTTTTCCAGGCGCAAGATATATTGCATATATATTAGGGATGTAGCAATTACCAGTTTTGACGATAAATCCCACGGTTAGTATTACCGTTTCATATTTTAATTATCATAAAAACCGTATTCAGTTACTGCGATTTGAACAACTCATGATAAATAAATACTGTCCAGCATAAAGCACAATTTTTTCACAGTCTCACGTGCACACAGCACACAGAGTAGTTTCGTTTTGAGTGAAAATAGGGCGGAAAAGTTGGGAGGTTTTAAAAGAGTGCTAAGGGAATTATACAAATGTATATATGAATGAATTAATTATATGAATGTACCTCTGAAGGTTCTGAGTGTCTTCAGAAACGATTCGATGGCATTTTGTTTTCAGCTTCGCTCCATGTAATACCTAAAGGAAGTGTTCTTAATCGCAATACTGCTTTGTCCATGGATTTTACGGGAAACAGCTGTAATTCAGCTTTTCCATAAGCGCCACCCTGCTGTCAGAGAGTGGATTTACAGAGACTTATATTTAGTGCTGGGCAGTATGACCAAAAATTTATATCACGGTATTTTTTAAAATTAGACCGGTTTCACGGTATATGACGGTATTTATTTTTTTCATGCATGACCGGGTGTTAACCACATTTTCTACTGATTGAGAGAGGAAAAACTGCAGTAGATTGGCTTAGAATGCCCTATTTTACTGTCATGATGAGCGAATATTGTAGAAAAATTCCACACTAAATAGTGACTAAACACGACCCATTAATACGTTAACCAGGAGTCACTCTCATTTATAATCGCGACATCATCTGATAAAATCAACATGCATCTAACGTTACACTAAAGAGCGGCTATGTGGTGGTTTTGGCTATATTACTTTTTTTGTCTCATGCAGCGCGCTGCCTGCGTCTGAGTAACAAACTAAAAAATTAAATAAATAAATCAAAAAAGGTGCATAATATTAACAGATGAACTATGCTCATATTTATAACTCCAAACAGTCAGTTAGCGGCAGGTGCTTGGAAACGCTGTTTTGTACTCATTTACTGACGAGTCTGCTGCGGTGCGGCCAGCTGAATGCGGTGCTTCTCTGCCGCTCACTGCACAGAACAGACACAGAGAGAGGCGACACTGCACCGGGAGAGTCAGATCTCGTGCTCGCGGGGCAGCACTGGTGATATCTTCCAACTGAACCATAGCTAAGGTTTATCCAAAAAAGTCGCTAGGTTTGTCAGTTTGTATATTCTATAGAAAAAAAGCCGCTAAAAGGGTCTGAAAGTTGCTAAATATAGTGCTAAAGTTGCACTCGTGTGTGAGATGCGGGAGCTGATGGCGGTGGATATTGTGAATGAGTTCTTCTGTGTCATCACGTTCTACTAGTTCTACAGCTTCAGAACTTTCATGCTTAGTAACACATACAGCTGTGTCCTCGCCACAATGCAATAGTGAAAAGAGACCCCTCTCAAACAGTGTCGCATTCCGGACGTTATATAAAATGACACCGGTATTGTGGTATTTTAAAAATTCATATCATAAGAAAAATAAACACCGGTATTCGGTATGAACCGGTATACCGCCCAGCACTACTTATATTTACATTCAGCCTGTGTGCAGTTTCTGTCTGGCCAAAAACAGACCGAATTTGCATGCCCTGCTATAAATTTTGACCGGTTGATGAAAAACAAGCTTATGTGGATTCTACACATTTAAACAATTCAGATAAGTTATCTAGAATTATTTATGTAGCAGATAAAATACATATAATCATTTATTAATCAATTATCATTTTGACTTAACCCTTTTCTTTATTTAAAGGCTGAAATGTGAAGTTTACCTTTTTATGAAACTTTTTCAAAGCTTTATTTGAACATTTACATTAGATATTTGAACATGCCATTAAACTGTTTTCAGTCAAGTTGTCATTTAAAATCCGAACATTATTGTTTTAGTGATTATGCAAACAAAGTGCATGTGTTTGTTGCATTTATGTGTCGGTACTTTTTGAACATCTATAGCACATTTTAACAATACCAGGATAATACTGATAACCGTGATAATAAGGAATAATAAAAAAGAAGGAATAAGGAATAATTGACGACGGGCCGTTGAATTATTAGAAAAATAACGTTACACCTCGGGTGTGCATTATTTTTCTAATAATTCAACGGCCCGTCATCAGTTATTACTTACATATATATATATATATATACACATAGTGGGTACCGAAAGTATTCAGACCCCCTTAAATTTTTCACTCTTTGTTATATTGCAGCCATTTGCTAAAATCATTTGTTCATTTTTTTTCCTCATTAATGTACACACAGCACCCCATATTGACAGAAAAACACAGAATTGTTGACATTTTTGCAGATTTATTAAAAAAGAAAAACTGAAATATCACATGGTCCTAAGTATTCAGATCCTTTGCTCAGTATTTAGTAGAAGCAAGTCAAGTCAAGTCGAGCTTTATTGTCATTCTGCTACATGTGTGGACATATAGTGGAACGAAATGTCGTGTCTCGCAGGACCACGGTGCTACATACTAGTTAAACCTAAGATAAACATACAACAATGCAAGTATAGGAAAAACAATAGAGCTATACAACAGTAAACTATCTGACTATACATATACTAAAAATACTATAACTGCTATACCTAGTTGACTACACATACACAAACTGAGACTGTACAAGAACTTTACATAAATACTGTACATGAAATTGTGCGAAGGTTGTTAGCACCACACCATTCAGCCAGCTGTGCCACTGCCTCTCTGTAGTGCGTTTCATCGTTGTTGCTGATGAGGCCTACCACAGTTGTGTCATCAGCAAACTTGATGTGGTTGGAGCTGGACTTGGCAGTGCAGTCGTGGGTCAGCAGCGTGAAGAGCAGCGGGCTGAGTACACAGCCTTGTGGGGCACCTGTGCTCAGTGTGGTAGTGCTGGAGGTGTTGCGGCCGACACGGACTGACTGAGGTCTTGCAGTTAAAAAGTCCAGGATCCAATTACAGAGGGAGGTGTTAAGGCCCAGCAGGTTTAGTTTGTGGATGAGCTGTTGTGGGATTATTGTGTTGAATGCTGAGCTGAAGTCAGTGAACAGCATTCTAACATGAGAGTCTTTCTGTTCCAGGTGGGTAAGAGCTAGGTGGAGAGTGGTGGATATTGCATCGTCCGTGGAACGGTTTGGATGGTATGCAAACTGGAGTGGGTCCAGCGTGTTTGGGAGACTGGACTTGATGTGCTGCATGACTAACCTCTCAAAGCACTTCATCATGATTGTGGTCAGTGCTATGGGACGATAGTCATTCAGACAGGACACAGGTGACTTCTTTGGTACTGGAATTATGGAGGTGGATTTGAGACGCGTGGGGACGACTGCCTGGCTCAGCGAGGTGTTGAAGATGTCTGTTAGGACATCCGTCAGCTGTGCAGCACAGTCTTTCAGTACACGTCCAGTTATGTTGTCAGGGCCCGCAGCCTTTCGTGGGTTAATCCTGGATAGGGTCTTCCTTACGTCGACTGGAGAGAGACAGAGTACCTGGTCGTTTGGAGATATGAGTAGTTTCTGTGCAGGTGTGTCGTTCTGTATCTCAAATCGTGAGTAGAAGTGGTTGAGTGCCTCTGGTAAGGATGTGTCATCGTCACTGGCCTGTGGCAGGGGCTTGTAGTCAGTGATGGTCTGAATAGCTTGCTACAGGGTCCGAGTTTCTCTGCTGTCTGTGAAGTGATTGTTGATTTTTTTAGCATACTGATGTTTTTCCAAAAGCACCCTTTTGATCTAATACAGCCATGAGTCTTTTTGGGAAAGATGCAACAAGTTTTTCACACCTGGATTTGGGGATCCTCTGCCATTCCTCCTTGCAGATCCTCTCCAGTTCTGTCAGGTTGGATGGTAAACGTTGGTGGACAGCCATTTTTAGGTCTCTCCAGAGATGCTCAATTGGGTTTAAGTCAGGGCTCTGGCTGGGCTATTCAAGAACAGTCACGGAGTTGTTGTGAAGCCACTCCTTCGTTATTTTAGCTGTGTGCTTAGGGTCATTGTCTTGTTGGAAGGTAAACCTTCGGCCCAGTCTGAGGTCCTGAGCACTCTGGAGAAGGTTTTCGTCCAGGATATTCCTGTACTTGGCCGCATTCATCTTTCCCTCGATTGCAACCAGTCGTCCTCTCCCTGCAGCTGAAAAACACCCCCACAGCATGATGCTGCCACCACCATGCTTCACTGTTGGGACTGTATTGGACAGGTTGATGAGCAGTGCCTGGTTTTCTCCACACATACCGTTTAGAATTAAGGCCAAAAAGTTCTATCTTGGTCTCATCAGACCAGAGAATCTTATTTCTCACCATCTTGGAGTCCTTCATGCGGGCTTTCATGTGTCTTGCACTGAGGAGAGGCTTCCGTCGGGCCACTCTGCCATAAAGCCCCGACTGGTGGAGGGCTGCAGTGATTGTTGACTTTCTACAACTTTCTCCCATCTCCCGACTGCATCTCTGGAGCTCAGCCACAGTGATCTTTGGGTTCTTCTTTAGCTCTCTCACCAAGGCTCTTCTCCCCCGATAGCTCAGTTTGGCCGGACGACCAGCTCTAGGAAGGGTTCTGGTCGTCCCAAACGCCTTCGATTTAAGGATTATAGAGGCCACTGTGCTCTTAGGAACCTTAAGTGCAGCAGAATTTTTTTTGTAACCTTGACCAGATCTGTGCCTTGCCACAATTCTGTCTCTGAGCTCTTCAGGCAGTTCCTTTGACCTCATGATTCTCATTTGCGCTGACATGCACTGTGAGCTGTAAGGTCTTATATAGACAGGTGTGTGGCTTTCCTAATCAAGTCCAATCAGTATAATCAAACACAGCTGGACTCAAATGAAGGTGTAGAACCATCTCAAGGATGATCAGAAGAAATGGACAGCACCTGAGTTAAATATATGAGTGTCACAGCAAAGGGTCTGAATACTTAGGACCATGTGATATTTCAGTTTTTCTTTTTTAATAAATCTGCAAAAATGTCAACAATTCTGTGTTTTTCTGTCAATATGGGGTGCTGTGTGTACATTGAGGAAAAAAAATGAACTTAAATGATTTTAGCAAATGGCTGCAATATAACAAAGAGTGAAAAATTTAAGGGTGTCTGAATACTTTCCGTACCCACTATATATATATATATATATATATATATATATATATATATATATATGTATGTATATGTGTGTGTGTATATATATACACTGCCGCTCAAAAGTTTGGGATCAGTAAGATTTTTAATGTTTTTTTTAAAGAAGTTTCTTCTGCTCATCAAGGTTGTATCTATTTGATCAAAAATACAGAAAAAAACTATTATTTTGTGAAATATTATTGCAATTTAAAATAAGTTTTCTATGTTAATATACTTTAAAATATAATTTATTCCTGTGATCAAAGCTGAATTTTCAGCATCATTACTTGTTGGAACATCATTACAATGTTGGAAACCGTTGTGCTGCTTCATATTTTTTTGGGGACCTGTGATATTTTTTTTTAGGATTCTTTGATTTAATAATAAAAAGTTAAAAAGAACAGAATTTATTTAAAAAATAAATTTTGTGTTACAATATACAATGCGATTCAAAAGTTTGGGGTCAGTAATTTTTTCTTTCTTTTTTTTAAGAAATTAATACTTTTATTCAGGAGGGATGTGTTAAATGAATAAATGTCATCGTAAAGACTTATATTGTTAGAAAAGATTTCTATTTTGAACAAATGCTGTTCTTTTTAACTTTGTATTCATCAAAGAATCAAAGAAAAAAGTATCACAGGTTCCAAAAAACAATATTAAGCAGCACAACAGTTTCAACACTCATAATAAATCAGCATATTAGAATGATTTCTGAAGGATCATGTGACACTGAAGACTGGAGTAATGATGCTGAAAATTCAGCGCTGCATCACAGAAATAAATTCTATTTTAAAGTATATTAAAATAGGAAACCAATATTAGAAAGTGCAATATGATTTCGCAATATTACTGTTTCTTCTGTATTTTTGATCAAATAAATACAGCATCTTGCTGTGCAGCTTTATGGTAAGTGGTCTGAGATATCGAGTATGAATATCCTGCATCAGACTCTGGCTGGAGTGCAGCTTGCATGTCAGATTGTGTGATGTCACTTCCTGTCTGTCCCATCAGGCCAATGAAAACAGTCTGCTGAGTGCGCAGCTGAAAGGATTCCCGCTGTTCCTGCACTCCAACCTGGGCCTGAAGGACTGTACCGTCAACCCCAAATCTCCTCTGCTACACGTCACACGAGCGCGACAGGTCAGCTCATGCTTCAGTCCTCATCTGGTCAAACTTTCCAAAGACTTCATGAGCCCAAGGCCTATAATTTAGACTTTTTCTTTCTGCAAAATCTTTCTCAAAAACTGCTCCAGGTGTGTGTTCACAGTGTGTGTTTGTTCACTACTGTGTGTGTAGTTGGATGGGTTAAATGCAGAGCACAAATTTTTTTCAAAAAGTTTTTCTCTCTTCGATTTTTCATCAAAAGTTCCCTTTTCAAAAAAAATATTTTCAAAAACCTTTTTCTCTCTTCAAAATTTTTTTTTTCTTTTCAAACAATTTTGTCCTCTCTTCCAAAACTTATCTTTTCAAAACATTACCTTTTCAAAACTTTTTTTTGTCTTCAAAAACATTTTTCTCTTTTCAAAACTTTTCCCTCTCTTCAAACATGTTTCTCTCTCTTCTGAACCTTTTTTTCTATTTTTTTCTCTCCAAAAATGTTTCCCTATCGATATTCCACTCGTACTGTGTCTGTAAGACGCTGTATGGGGAAAAACTCCTTTTTTCCTCTTCAACTGAAGCCTTTTCAATCACGCAGTGAAACTGCACGTCCGTTGGTTCGTGCAGTGCTATAAAATCGAACCAATGGCTCAGCGGCACTGAGCGAGCCTATGGCTATACAGCCCGCCATAGCCCGCCAAAATGGGCGGGGCCTCTGGCTATATAAGCGGCTGCTTCGCCGCCGCATCTCAGATTTCTTCTCTTCAGAGACGAAGATTCTTCCTCGTTGACTCTTCGCTGACACAGAGATTCGCCGTTGAAACGCCTCAGCAGCTGGATTGGACCTCTTGCAGCACGCAGCTCGCAGTTCCCGGGCTATCCCCTGCCGCCATCCGGCGACTATCTAAAAGAGCCTCACAAATACCAAAAGAGCCACGGCGTTGTTTCAAATGCCGCGCCGTCATTGTAAGACGTGCAGGACTCCTCTGCACACTGATGACGGTCACGCTGAGTGTGTGTCATGCTTGGGGAAATCCCACGCTGACGCTGCACTCAGCGGGACTGACTGCTCTCATTGCGAGAGTTTCAGTCTCGCCTCTCTGCGCTCGCGGATAGCTTTCTTTTCAGAACGTGACTCTGCCTCTCGCACCCTCCCGTCCTCTTCCTCCCAGGGACCTGCGAGGAAGAAACAGCAGGGCAGAGGATTCGAACGTCCGGAGACGAGCGAGCTCACGTCGGCTCAGTGCCCGCGTGCCTCGCCATCACTCCAGAGAGAGGATTCGCCGGTCCTCTTCACTCAACCTGATCAGCGTCCCTCTGAGGCTGCGAGCGACATGATCTCGTTCGGTGGGAGTGACGACGAAATGGATGACAGCCTTTCTCTGGCGGTTTCGGATGCAGAGGAGTTATCGGGCTCAGTGACTGACCCCGCCCCCTTGCCGCCGTCCTTCTCATGCAGTGCCAGACCCAGAACGGACGAGGAGCTCGTCGGTGGGAGCTCACCCTCTGGATGAGTCCGTGGCCACGCATCTCTGCCTGCCCACGGCTATCGGATGGAAGGCAAGGGCAAACCATCCATCCAAGCCGTGCAGAGCCACGTCTGCACTCACTGGACGTGCCTACTCGGCGGCTGGACAAGCGGTTTCGACGCTGCACTCTATGGTTGTGCTCCAGGTGTTCCAGGCCAAGATGCTCGCCAGCGAGGAGGCCGGTCTCGATGCGGCTTCACTCAGGGACCTGAGGAGCTCGACGGACTTGGTCCTGCGTGCCAACAAAGCCACCGCACAGGCAATTGGGCGGTCGATGTCCAGCCTGGTAGTGTTGGAACACCACCTTTGGCTCACGTTGACGGAGATGAAAGAGGCGGATAAAATTCCCTTCCTCGACGCTCCGGTCTCGTCGAACAGCCTGTTCAGGCCAGCAATGGAGGGCTTTGCGGAGCGGTTTACGGAGGCTAAGAAGTCGTCTCAAAAGATGCGACACTTCCTCCCGAAACGCTCCAGTTCTTCTGCTGCTTCTAGTCGCCCCAAGCCTGCGCCGACCCAGCAGCCTGCCAAGCCAATGCCTGCCAAGCCAATGCCGGCCACTCCCGAACCCCGACCTAAGGAGCGGCAGGATAGAGGGCGTTCCCGCTTGGCAAGAATCCACCCCTTCACAAAGCACCAAGGACCCCGGCCCAAGATCGCCTTGGATCCGGCGCCTCAGAAGTCCTCCTGATCATCCAGGCAGAAAGAGGAGGGGCCCGAGTCTTGCTACCGTGAGACCACCCCACTAACAGCCTCTAATGTGCCTCTCGTCACCCCGCTCAGCACTGGGAACAGAGGGAAGTGTGTTATTGGTTCCCTACGGGCCCGCTCTAGCGCCCGGACGTCCGACCGCTGTGATAGCGGACAAAATAAAACACATACATTTTCATAAAGACAGCAAATATCCTCTTCTGCCTACCATAAGCGTCCTGCCCTTATGCAGCCAGTCTTTAGAGCCTATTCAACCTCTTACCACGTGGGCTGAGGCCTGGCAGGCCATCCCCGGTGTGTCGGAGTGGGTAATGGCTACCATAAGACAAGGTTATTCACTCCAATTCGTTCAAAGACCACCACGCTTCCGTGGTGTGGTCGCCACCACAGTGTGCAGCGAGGACGCTCAAGTCCTGCGCGCAGAGGTGATTAAGCTGCTGGTAAAGAGAGCCATAGAAATCGTTCCTCCTGCCCAGAGCGAGTCAGGCTTCTACAGCCGCTACTTCCTCGTCCCCAAAAAAGACGGTGGCCTGCGACCTATTCTAGATCTCAGACTCCTGAATCACGCCCTGGTAAAAAGGTCGTTCAGGATGATCACATTGAAACAGATCCTCTTGCAAATATGCCCAGGTGACTGGTTCATGTCACTGAAGACGCATACTTTCACATCCAGGTTGCCCCCCATCACAGACGATTCTTGAGATTCGCATTCGAAGGGGTGGCATATCAATACAAGGTCCTCCCGTTTGGGCTGTCCCTGGCTCCCCGAACTTTTACGCAATGCATGGATGCGGCGCTCTCCCCTCTGCGATAGATGGGAATCCGCATCCTCAACTACCTCGACAACTGGCTCATTCTGGCCTAGTCAGAGACAGTTTCAGCGTCGCACAAGACCCTCCTCCTCAGCCACTTAGGTTGCCTGGGGCTCAGGGTCAACTTTGCCAAGAGCATACTGTCACCCAGCCAACGAGTGTCGTTCCTGGGAACAGTTATCGACTCAGTGCAGATGACAGCAACTGTCTCAGCGGAATGATCCATGACGATTCAGCGCCGCGCGGCCTCCTTCAAGGAAGGGACCGTCCAACCGCTCAAGGCTTTCCAGAAAATGCTGGGTCTTATGGCAGCAGCTTCGCCAGTACTTAAGTTGGGCCTGCTTCACATGCGGCCCATCCTGTTCTGGCTGAAGCAGAGTGTTCCATCTATGGCTTGGCGTCACGGTCGCCATCGTATAACGGTGACTCGGGTCTGTGTATCAGCCCTGACCCGTTGGAGGGACCCCCTCTGGCTGAAGCAAGGTGTGATCTTAGACACAGCTCACAGAAGGAAGGTTGTCATGAGCACTGTGCGAGGGCAAACCGACCTTCGGTCTTTGGTCCGAAGAGGAGTTGGGTCTGCACATCAACTCCCTAGAGATGCTAGCAGTGTGCCGTGTCTGTCAATTCTTCCTGCCGGACATAAGGGGACACCATGTGCTAATACGCTCAGACAGCAGGTCAATGTTGTCATACATAAATCACCAGGGCAGCCTCATCTTGAAGCGCCTCTGCACGCTGGCGAAGGACCTTCTTGTTTGGGCTCAGACCAATCTGGGCTCACTGAAGGCGACACATGTGTCAGGCAAGATGAACCAAGGAGCGGACATGTTGTCGAGGAACAACGTCTCCTCAGAAGAATGGACGCTCCACCCACTCACGGTTCAGAAAATCTGGGAAGTCTTTGGCAGAGCTCGAGTAGACCTCTTCACCTCCGAAGACAACTCTCATTGCCCAATCTATTTCACGAAGAGCACGAATGCCCTAGCCCACGAGTGGCCCAGCCTCCCGCTCTATGCGCTCCCTCCAATCGCTCTGCTACCGCAGGTACTCAGACGAGTCAGGGAACAACTGCACAGGCTTCTCCTAATAGCCCCCCTCTGGAGGAACCAACCGTGGGTGTCGGAGTTATTCCAGCTGCTCGAAGCAGCCCCGTGGCCCATTCCATTGAGACGGGACCTCCTCTCTCAAGCGAACGGCACGCTGTGGCATCCACGGCCCGAGTTATGGGCCCTGCATGTGTGTCCGCTCAACGGGAGCCTTTTGACCTCCCAGAGCGTGTCTTAAACACTATGGCAGAAGCTAGAGCCCCATCTACGAGACGCCTCTACGCTCTGAAATGGTCTGTTTTCTCGGCTTGGTGCCAAGACCGTGACTTAGATCCGGTTACTTCTGATGTATCAGTGGTTCTTTCGTTTCTGCAGGAGATGCTGGATAAACAGCATTCCTCATCCACCATGAAAGTTTACGCGGCAGCCATAGAGGTCAAGTCCCTCCTTCACTTGGACGGTCCATATTATATAGACACCAACTATCAACTATACGGGACGACACCCAGGCCACGGATGACCCTGATGGCTCAGCCTGTGCTTGGTGTATTTATTAACTCCCCTGGATCTTACTCCCACGTGAGTCATGGATTTGAGTCGTTCCCCGTCATAGCATGGCGTGATTTTACTGGTTCCCATACAGCGTCTTACAGACGCAGTACGAGTGGAATATCGATAGGGAACGTACTCGGTTACTATCGTAACCTCGGTTCCCTGAGATATGGGAACGAGTACTGCGTCCTGGCCGTGCTATGAGCTGCACGCCTCAGTTGCTTCATTCGAAGAAATCTGAGATGCGGCGGCGAAGCTTATATAGCCAGAGGCCCCGCCCATTTTGGCAGGCTATGGCGGGCTGCATAGCCATAAGCTCGCTCAGTGCCGCCGCCGAGCCATTGGTTCGATTTTATAGCACTGCACAAACCAATGGACATGCAGTTTCACTGCGTTATTGAAAAGTCTTCAGTTGAAGAGGAAAAAAAGGAGTTTTTCCCCATACAGCATCTTACAGACGCATTACTCGTTCCCATATCTCAGGGAACCGAGTTTACGATAGTAACCGTTTTTTCCTCTCTTCAAACACTTGCCTCTCTTCAGAAATGTTTTTTTCTCTTCAAACACTTTTTTTTCTCTCTTCCAAGACGTATCTTTTCAAACATTACCTCTTCAAAGCTTTTTTTGTCTTCAAAAACATTTTCTCTTTTCAAACCTTTTTCCTCTCTTCAAAAACGTTTTTCTCTCTTCTGAACCTTTTTTCAAAACTTTTTTCATTTTTCAAAACTTTTTTTCTCTCTTCAAACACTTTTTTTTCTCTCTTCAAAAATGTTTTTTCTCACTTCAAACACTTTTTTTATCTTAGCTAAAAAAAGAAAATTGTTTTTGGATAGACATAAAACAATTTGAAGAGTGAAGAAAAATTCTTTGGAGGAAAAAAAAATCAGATTTACGCTTTTTTTTTTTTCACACCTTTATTTTTTTTTATATTGTGGTTCATGGCTTCTGTAGAAAATTGACTCCCAAATAAAGCATTTCTCTGTATGTCTCAGGTGTTTAGCGGTCCTCTCCCCGGGGACGACTGGACCGTCTTCCAGTCCAATCACTCCACGTACGAGCCAGTTCTGCTGGCTAAAACCCATTCGGCCGAGAGCACTGGACTCTTGCACACATCCGTGGTTCAGGATCTCGGGCTTCATGACGGGATCCAGAGGGTTTTGTTCGGACACAACCTCTCCTTCTGGCTTCACAAGCTGGTGTTTGTGGACGCGCTGTCCTTCCTCACCGCTAAGAGACTGTCTCTGTCCCTCGAGCGCTTCATACTGGTGGACATCGATGATATATTTGTGGGAAAGGAAGGAACCAGGATGAAGGTGGCAGATGTGAAGGTGTGTTAAAGAGATACATTGATTGATTGTTTTTGGATTTTTGCCACAGTTATTTAAAGAAACTGTGGAAAGTAAAGGAACTATGGGAAAAGAGCTAATGTGATTGGGAAATCACAAGAGTTTTATTTATGTTTTGAATGCAACACAAAAAAATATATGTGGGAAAATCTCATGAAAACACATCCAGATTATATTTCACATCAAATGGGAAAAAATAAGAAATTATATGATGTATAAAGATAATTAAGCTTGTTTTTAGGGCCATTTTGATGACGAATTCATTGTCATTATTGTGATACCTCCAGCTATTTTATACTCATTATTACAGTAATTGGAGTCTAATGAGGATCATCACTGAAAATCATTAGTCTTTTTCACTGCTTAAAGTTTACTGTCCCAAACTTTTTGTCAGCTGAAACCCTTTGAATGAATTTCTTGAAATCCCTGAGATCTTACGTTAATATTTCAAAATAATTTAACAATACATTTGCATGTTCACAATTCTCTGATGTGGGTTAATAGTGACATGGCATGCAGGATAACAAATACAATTTTAATTAAGTATTTTAATTTGAAATAAAATTTCATTAATGTATGTTACATTAAAATATTAAGTAATATAAATGATAAAATAATCAATAAAACATTATTTTTTAATTTTAATTTTATTTATGTTTTTGTGCCACACTAATGCGTATTAGTGATGGAACTACCATGAAAATAATGCCACAATGCAAGAAAAATTCTTAAAAATGCTTCATTTTCTTTATACTAAACATAATTTCTTATTTTTCCCACCTTTTAAATGTATTTACTTTTGAGGTGACATGTTTATGACAGATTTTATCAGATTCTGAACAAAAGATCAGCATAAAATCATCATTAAAGTCTGTAAAAGTAGTCCATTCAACTTATCTATGATCACTGCTGTTACTGTATATTCCATGTCTTCTGAAGTCATTCCACGACTGTATGTGAGAATCAGACACAACTTTTAAATATTTTTCTGAACTTTCCCTTTAATCTCTCATGCTAAATTTTTAATTTCTGTCTGTTCAGATGGAAGCAGAAACTGCTATAAAACTCCATCTGAAGTTCAGTGATGTGTGTGTGTGTGTGTGTGTGTGTGTGTGTGTCTGTTTTTGTGTGTGTACTTGTTTAACTATACTTGTGTCTTGTGGTGGCCAAATGTCCTTACTTATATTGTGAAATAATATGGCAACCCACTAGTGAAGACATTTTTGTGGTTCTCACTATTTAAAAAGGCTTTTAAATCAGCCAGACATGTTTTTAACTTGATTTAAAATCAATGGAAGTCTATGCAATGTCCTCAATAATATAGTGAAACAAGCTTTAGGAAAGAAGAGTTTAATGAAATCGTTTTATTCACTTGCCACATAAACATGCTGTTTGTAGTTGTGTGTGTGTTTGATGTGTGTAGACGAGTATGATGAAGCTCAGAGTAAATACACAGAATGATTTGAATCATGTAAACAAGCATCTGATGATGAACACAAACCACAGGAATAAATAAAGACTTCAGACTGAGAGATGAGATGTCAGACACATCTGATGAAATGATGGATTCTACTGTGAGTGTGTGTTTGTGCGTGTGTGTGTGTGCTGTAGTTTATCTTCAGAAGTGAGAAAAATCTAACAAACTTTCCTTCACAGATGCTTCCAGATGTCTTCATATGGAAAGCACCATTTCATGTGTTCATGAATTATGTTTAGATGTGTGAATATCATGAATAATGTGTGTGTATCTTCTCAGGCATTGGTTGAAACTCAGAATGAGCTGCGCAGGTCGATTCCAGATTTCACTTTTAACCTGGGCTTCTCAGGCAAGTTCTTCCACGCAGGTGAGTGAAAACCACTCAAGATCAGCTTTTGAGGAGTCTTGAATTTATGTAATTTTTAAGTATATACACCCATTTTATTTGAATTAAATATTTATATATCAATATGTAAATCCATAATTAATTACAAAATTAACACTAAAACATTCCCTAATGTGTGTGTGTGTGTGTGTGTGTGTGTGTGTGTGTATATATATATATATATATATATATATATATATATATATATATATATATATATATATATATATATATATATATATATATAAACCTACCTGCAAAGCTACAGTATTGTTAAAAGTTTTAGGCACTTGTGTAAAAATGCTGTAAAATGAGGATGCTGTCAAAAATAATGCCATAAATAGATTTTCTTTATCAGTTAACTTCTATTAACTAAATTAAATCAACATTTGGTGTGACCATCCTTTGCGTTTAAAGGGGTCATATGATGCGATTTCATGTTTTCCTTTCTCTTTGGAGTGTAACAAGCTGTTTGTGCATATATAAGATCTGTAATGTTGCAAAGATTAAAGTCTCAAACCCAAAGAGATAGTCTTTATAAAATTTAAGACTCTGCCACGCCCCCCTAAAACGGCTCATTCAAACACACCTCAAGTCTCAGTTTGTTCTGTTTCTTCATGTCATTCCAGACAGACTGGATGATGATCAGATGAGATCTCTGTGTTGTCAGACTCCTTGTGCAAACAAAAATCTCACTGGATTATTACAATTAATGGCAAAATGAATGTTTGGAAATGTAAGCTGATATTTCCTACTGACACACTACAGCAAAAGATAGAAATAACTGACTTAAAACCATTTTTTAGCTGGTCAAAATACCAGTGTTCTAATAAATTTGACCACCACTGTATATGAAGAGTTGAGATGCAAAAACCTATTACTGCCATTTGAAATTTTCTTCTAAAATGACAATTTTTTTTTATCAGGCTCCTGTTTATGTTCAGTTATTTCACTTTAATGGCAATGAAAATAACCTATTCATTGCCTTTAAAGTGAAATTACTGAACCTACACATAGCAGCCTGATATTATATAATAATATCATATAATAATATAATAATAATTGGTATATATTATATTATATCAATTTGCACTGGCTACCAATAGCTGCTTGCATAAAATTCAATGCATTAATGTTTGCCTACAAAACCACCACTGGCTCTGCACCCCTTTACCTAAATTCATTACTTCAGACTTATGTGCCCTCTAGAAGCTTGCATTCTGCAGGTGAATGTTGCTTTATTGTTCATCCCAAAGAGGCACAAAATCTTTTTCACAGACTTTTAAATTAAATGTTCCCTCCTGGTGGAATGACCTGCCCAACTCAATCCAAGCAGCTGAATCCTTAGCCATCTTCAAGAATCGGCTAAAAACACATCTCCTCCATCTTTATTTGACCCTCTAACTCTAGCACACTCTATTCTAATTCTATTCTTTACAAAAAAAAAAAAAACTTTCCCCTTTTAGACTTGCACTCTATTCATTTACTAAAAAAATAAATAAATAAACACTAGCTTCTCTATTCTTTTTGTATTCTATTGGTTTTCTTTTTATTTATTATACAATTAATTCATTTATTCATTTACTCTATTCATTTACTAACTGCTTGTTTTCTTTTTGTATTCTGTCTATTTTTCTTTTTATTTATTATACAATTAACAAAAAGCAAAAAAGGCCTCTAACACTAGCTTGCTATATTCTTTTTCTATTCTGTCTGTTTTCTTTTTATTAAAATAAAACTTTCTAAGTGTACTGCGTTAAGCATAACAACTATATAGCAAGTGCTATAACAACTGAGACTTGTTATAGCACTTGCATATCATTGCTCTTTTGTTGATTTTGATTGCTTCCATTGTCCTCATTTGTAAGTCGCTTTGGATAAAAGGACTGTCAGATCCTGGAAGATAAATTCTTCAAACAGTGGTAAAAGAGGATGTGATGCTGGTCCTTCAAAAGTCACTCTAAACTTATCTGTCTGTAAAGCCTATAAAAATCGGTCTTCATGTATTTCATTAAAGGGAAAGTTCACCCAAAAATGAAAATTTTATGTTTATCTGCTTACCCCCAGGGCATCCAAGATGTAGGTGACTTTGTTTCTTCAGTAGAACACAAACGAAGATTTTTAACTCAAACCATTGCAGTCTGTCAGTCATATAATGCCAGTCAATGGGCACAGAATCTTTGAGAGTAAAAAATACATGCACAGACAAATCCAAATTAAACCCTGCGGCTCGTGACGATACATTGATGTCCTAAGACACGAAACGATTGGTCTGTGTAAGAAACTGAACAGTATTTATATCATTTTTAACCTCACATACAGGCAATGTCCGACTGTCAGAACATCCGGCGTGTGACGCGTCAACGGCTCTGGAACATAGATAGATATATATATAGATATATCTATCTATCTATCTATCTATCTATCTATCTATCTATATATACTTAGATCCTTACGTATTGCGGCCCATCGAAACAGTCGCTAATGAGGTATCTATGTATATATATCTATGTGCAAGAGCACGTTACGCATCACGCGCCGGATTTGGACATTGCCTGTATCAGAGGTAAAAAATACTGTTTGACTGGCATTATATGACTGACAGACTGCAACGGTTTGAGTTAAAAATCTTCGTTTGTGTTCTACTGAAGAAGCCACCTACATCTTGGATGCCCTGGGGGTAAGCAGATAAACATCAAATTTTAATTTTTGGATGAACTATTCCTTTAAGGGAGGGTCATTTTTTAGGACTTTTTACCCAAGCAAAGTCCCTGAGAACCTGACACATTGCACTTGTGGAGACTCCAGGAAGGTTGCAGTTCTGGAACATGGTGGTGCTGGAGACTAAATGGTTCCTGATGGTTTCACACCTAATTCTTCACCTTAATTCTTAATTCTTTTGCAGTTAACGTGTCTTTTCTTCTCCACCTGTTTTTCTGACCGTGCTGACCCAATGAGCATTTCGCTGCCCAATGGTCATGCCCTAACTAAATTCTGCTATTGCATTAGTATTGCATCCTTCTCATGGGCACTTAATAATTTTTGACTTTTAATCTGAGTTAAATCTCTTTTTTGGCTCATTTTATCTATAAAAGAAAACATGCTTAATAATTATGCACATTATTATGAATGTAAGAAGTTTTTCACTTCCAGCCTTCACGGACAATTATATATCACTTATAAATGATTAAATACAAAATCAATAGTAGTTATTAAGATTGATGTTTTGGAATTGGTAAAATGTGCTTGGAAAAAAAAAATCATCAGAATATCACCTTGCCTAATAATTTTGTACGCACTGTATATTTATATTAATATGTATAAAATTATATATAATTTCATTTAGAAATATTAAATATTAAACACCTTTTTTTTTAAATGTAATATATATGAATAAATGTGTCAGGTACTGATGAGGAGGATCGGGGTGATGATCTGCTGCTGTCGTATGTTGATGAGTTCTGGTGGTTTCCTCACATGTGGAGTCACATGCAGCCGCACCGCTTCCATAACCAGAGTGTGTTAGCAGAGCAGATGATCCTGAACCGACGCTTCGCTGAGGTCAGACACACACACACTCACTCACGCACTTAAACAGGTCTGGAGTGATGTTTCATCTGTGTTTGTCCTGTAGGATCACTCCATCCCGACTCACCTGGGTTACGCGGTGGCTCCTCATCACTCCGGCGTGTATCCCGTCCACATCCAGCTGTACGAGGCCTGGAAGCGTGTGTGGGACATCAGAGTGACCAGCACTGAGGAGTATCCACACCTTAAACCTGCTCGATTCAGACGCGGATTCATCCACCGCGGCATCAGAGTGAGTGTGTGAGAGTGTGTGTTTGGTTGAATAGCTTTTAAAATGATACTGTAACGTAAGCCGCTTTTTCACGGACTCACAATTGCAAAACAATCACATTTTGTCCCCTAATGACAGTCTGATCTCTTAAATCGGTCATGAAGCACAACAGCAAGAGCGTTTATACTCTGCTTATTCACCATAGTTGAATGAGTGATTAATAAATGAATATTTATCCTTTATCTACACAGGACAAATGACCTGCAAAACATTTAAAGGAAAAATATGATGGGTTTTCAAGTGCTCATCAATGTAAATAATTATTTTGTAATTTGTAAAATAATTATAATTGTTTTATCATTATTTTATAGTTAATAATTACTTTATTGAACATTTTATGAAACATTATTGCATGTATTTTATAATTATTATACAAAATATGAAATAATTATGAAATAATAAACAATTATAAATAATGAAATAACTAGCATAATTTCCATAAAATAATTATAAAATAAAACTAAAAAATGAACTATTAAAATAATTAAATAATATATAATAACTATAAAATAGTTATGAAATAATATTACATTTAAAAAAAATATTGGGTTTTCCAGTTCTTATCAGTGCACATAGTTCTTTTGTAATAATAATAATTTTGTAATCATAAAATAATGTAATGAAAATATTTTTTTATTTTTAAGAATTATTTCATAATTACGAAATAATGTATATTATGAAATTGACAATTATAAAATATAAAAATTATATATTTGATATTATTTCATAATTACTTTATAGTTAAAGTAATTATGATATAATATTAAATATATAGTTGTTTTATATTTCAGAATAATTTATAAAAATATTATTTTGTAATTACTTTAAAATAATTATTGAATAATATTAAAATCTAAAATTAAAATAATGGGTTTCCACTCTATTCATAAGTTATTCTACATAAATATTGCTTAAAGCAATACATTTTATTGGAATAATATGATCATCACCTCACACTCATAGTTTTGATTGAAATATATATTTTTTTAAATAATAAATACACCACATCCGATTGGACGGCTGCATCTGACTAACCGCAGCAGCTGAAATATTTTTAATGCATTATTTAATTATTGTAATGTATTCAGAGTTCAAATCAGATCCGCAGATGCGCAGCCCCCTTGCAACTCTCCAATGGAAATCAATGACTTTCAGTCGATTCCCTCTCATTTGTGAGACAGTGAAAAGGCAGCTATAAAATCAGCACTCAATACGCTGTTTGTCAAAGACAGTGAAAAGGCAACTTTTGAGGCACTATAAGAACAGACACTTGGCCCGTAACAGTCCAAGCTGTTCATCTCATACACACACCAACAATTAACAATACGACCCCTGAATTAAGAGTGAAAACTGTCCCGCCGTCTCATTCCCTGTTTGATTTGTCCTTTATTTCAGGAGCAGATTAATATTCCACTTGCTCTCTTTCATCGTTTCTCTAACGAGTTTGAGCTCCTGAGTTCAGTGTGAGATGTTATGAATATTACATTAGCTCACATCTATTTATTTCCAGAGAGACAGGCGCTGTCCTGGAGCCCATGAGAAGAGTGTGTGTGTGTGTGTCAGGCAGTGTGAAGAACTGATTCTGTGTGTGTGTGTGTGTGTGTGTGTGTGTGTGTGTGTGTTTTGCTCAGGTTTTGCCCAGGCAGACGTGCGGTCTGTTCACACACACCATCTTTCATAAGGAGTACCCCGGCGGGCCGCAGGAGCTGGAGCGGATCATTGACGGAGGGGAGCTGTTCCTCACTGTCCTGCTAAATCCAGTCAGTCCCTCTTTACATACTCTATACATCAACTTACGCTGTGCTTATGATCGTACTGTCAGTAGGACTGGGAGATATAGCTATAAAAATAGCTTCATAATTTTCAGCCTTTTGATGATGTTCTGTAAACATCTTAATATTTATATATTTGATTTATATATACCATATTGATTGATTTATATGTACGTGTGTGTATATATATATATATATATATATATATATATATATATATATATATATATATATATATATATACATACATACAGAGAAACATCATTTCAACCAAACAGTCAGTGTAGCTAAATAGATGGATGTGCTTAAACGTAAAATGCAGTACAGATGTAGTTAAAAAATAATCAAGACATGTTGAGCTTAAGATATTTTTCCTCCCACCTTCATGAAAATATAAGTAGGTAAACAGTGTTTCTTATTAATACTTTGTTGGTCTATAAATAATATATAATAATTATGAAACGATTAATGAATAATTATAAATGATAAAAATAACTGAAATCATTATGCAGTTATAAAAATAATTATTTGAATATTTATATTTTACAATTATGAAATGATCTGAAATATAAAATAATTATTACATATAAAATAATTGTAAAATAATTATGAAATATTAAAAAGAAAATGATTAAATAATTGTTTCAGGCTTTATTATTATTAACTGGCTATTCAAAAGAATCATGATTTGAAAAAAGTTGATGTTGTAAACAAGACATCTTTTTAATAAATGAACTCAAGGAAGAATAATATTTAATAATTTTATTGATATAGACCAATGAAACAAATATTAATAATCAACAGTATTTAACTATTTGGATTTTGACCAAAGGTACAAAGAGTAAATAATAAATTAATATTTATCCAGACAATACAAATGACCTGCAAAACATTTGAAGGTAAAAAATCCAGACCTTATCGATATATTTAATTATTTTGTAATTGTAAAATAATTATTTTATATGTAATAATTATTTTATAATTATGAAATAATATATAATGTGAAATTAATTCTGAATTAATAAATCATTATAAATTATACAATATTTTTATGCAATAATAAAAATAGCTATTTTAATGGTTAATTTATATTGTCATTTTTCATAGTTATTTTATATTATTTTAAAATAAAATATATTTTAAAATATATTTACTATTATTTCATAATTATTTTATATATTTTAAAATATATTTTATATTAAAATAATATAAAATAACTGTGATTTATTTTATAAATATAAAATAATTATGAAATAATAGTAAATATAAAACAATTACGAAATAATTGTTTCAGACATATTTATAACTGGCCATTCTCAAAAAAAAAAAACTGCTTAAATTGAAATCATTGACCTTGTATTTTTGCTAAACAATTATTATATACACTCTGAACACTTGCCTTACAAACAAATAGTTGAATCTGAATTTGCTGAATACAGTTGTGAATTGTATTTCCAGTGAAATGGCTTTGATTGGCTGAAGTGTGGTTGTTTCTCAGATTAGCATCTTCATGACGCACCTGTCAAACTACGGGAACGACCGTCTGGGTTCGTTCACCTTCAAACGACTGCTCGACTTCCTGCTCACCTGGACGCACCTGAAACTACAGACGCTTCCTCCGCTGCAGCTGGCCGACAAATACTTCCAGATGTTCCCGTCTGACGCCGAGCCGCTCTGGCAGGTCTGTGACGACGGCAGTTTACTCAACGTGTGTTTTAAAACAACAGAAAGTTGAACGTACATTTGAAATCTGTACGAAATGTGTCATGATTTGATTAAAAGCACTGAATCCAGCAAAACCTCCAGCAGCTTCACTGTGATTGGTCTCAGTGAAATCTGTCAGCGGTGTGATCTTGTGTTTAGGACCCCTGTGAGGATAAAAGACACAAGGATATTTGGTCGAAAGAGAAAACCTGCGACCGTTTCCCAAAACTGCTGCTCATTGGCCCTCAGAAGACGGGTGAGGAGCAACAGCGCCACCTGACAGACGCATGCAGTACTGCACACACTCTTTAAACTGCCAGATAGTCATGTGTTCCTGTTATATCAAACTTATAATCAAACCTGTTTACACTGCAAGCATAGTGTCAGTTTGAAGTACTTAATTGGCATGATTGTGTTTTAAAATATTGTCAAAGTGTACACCAATCAAGTAATGAGAAGAAAAAAACTATTAAATTAATCATTAAAACGAATAGTTAAAAACAGTGTTAAAATAAAGTGCCAAGTAATGAATTAGAAAAAAAAAGATTATATATAAAAATATTATTATTATACTTTTTTTTTTGTTAGAAACTAAAGATGACTGATCTCATGTAAATAGAAATTAGATGAAATCACAGAAAGATTCATTTAGATGACACATTCATTTATGTTACTGTTATTAAATATATTTTAAATAATTTTAAATAAAATATATTTTACATAAAGCATTAGAAACATTTTATTAAAACTAAAAACAAAACAAAACAAAAAAAAGTATTGTTATTTAAACATTTCATTTCAGGTAGTTGCCAAGGCAAAAATTTTCTTTAACTTTTTCAAAAGTTTAACTTTTAATTTTAGAAATATAAAAAATTAAAAGTACCAAAATAACTTAAAATTAATAAAAAAAAAAGGTAATAAAAATGACTAAAGCACACAACAAAATTGCTGAAATTTTAAGAATTTTAAGAATTTTGAAATATCAAAATAAAATAAGAAATACTAAATAAATAATAATAAAAAATCTAATTCAAAATAGTTACAACATCTATAATAGTACAGTGGCATGTGAAAGTTTGGGGAACCCCTTGCAGAATTTGTGAAAATGTGAATAATTTTAACAAAATAAGAGAGATCATACAAAATGCATGTTATTTTTTATTTAGTACTGTCCTGAGTAAGATATTTTACATAAAAGATGTTTACATATAGTCCAAAAAAAAAAAAAAAAGACAAAAAAAAAAAAAAAAAAAAGCTGAAATTATTAAAATAACCCCCCTTCAAAAGTTTGGGAAACCTTGGTTCTTAATACTGTGTGTGGTTGCCTGGATGATCTATGGCTGTTTTTTGTTCTGAACAGTTAAACTGAGCACTGTTCTTCAGAAAAATCCTCCATGTCCTTCAGATTCTTCAGTTTTCCAGCATCTTTTGCATATTTGAACCCTATCCAGCAGTGACTGTATGATTTTGAGGTCCATCTTTTCACACGGAGGACAATTGAGGGACTCAAACACAACTACTAAAAAATGATGGTGCTGAAGGAAACACGATGCATGAAAACTTTTTGAATTTGAAGATCAAGGTAAATTGTATTTAATTTGTTTTCTGGGAAACATGCAAGTATCTTCTGTTGCTTCCGAAGGGCAGTACTTAATGGAAAAAAAATAATATTTCAACAAAATAAGAAAAAATTGAACATCTTCCTTCTGGAGCATCAGTGAATGTTTGAACCTTTTTTAATAGTTGTGTTTGAGTCCTTCAATTGTCCTCAGTGTGAAAAGATGGATCTCAAAATCATACAGTCACTGCTGGAAAGGGTTCAAATATGCAAAAGAAAACTGAAGAATCTGAAGGACATGGAGGATTTTTCTGAAGAACAGTGCTCAGTTTAACTGTTCAGAACAAAAAACAGTCGTGGATCATCCAGGTAACCACACACAGTATTAAGAACCAACGGTTCTTATGCATGGGGATATTTTAATAATTTCAGCATCTTGTGGACTAAATGTAAACATCTTTTATGTAAATGATCTTACTCAGGACAGTACTAAATAAAAAATAACATGAATTTTGTATGGTCTCTCTTATTTTGTTAAAATTATTTCGCATGCCACTGTATATGGATGATACTGTAATAACATTTTTATCAGATCAATGGTACATTTTCTCCATGTTTCTCTCGTGGTTTTTCTCAGGAGCGACGGCTCTCTATCTGTTTCTGGGGATGCACCCTGATCTGAGCAGTAATTACCCCAGTAAAGAGACGTTTGAGGAGATTCAGTTCTTCAGCGGTCACAATTATCACCGGGGCATCGACTGGTGAGTGTCAGTGGAGCTGCAAACATCATAACGCTGCTCGTTTGCATTTATATCTCTGTTTTCTCAATCTCTCCTGCAGGTATATGGAGTATTTCCCCCTCCCGTCCAACAGCAGCTCTGATTATTATTTTGAGAAAAGTGCCAGTTATTTTGATTCAGATGTAGCTGCGGTCCGAGCCGCAGCGCTGCTACCCAGAGCCAAAATCATCACGGTTCTGAGCAACCCTGTGGACCGAGCCTACGCCTGGTACCAGGTACATACTACACATACTACAAAGCATTAAAGCAAATACACATTTTCTGGAGGTGCAGGTAAGAGAAATAGACTTTGTAAAGAGCCGTTGTAAAGACAAAATAATTTACAAATGTATATTACCATGGCTTTACCACAGTGATCATCCTTTTAGCTGTGGTATTTGCGGAAAATAATATATTTTTTGAAAATTTCATTTTTCCATGTTTTTGTGTGGTATCAGTGCTATCAGTAATATTTTTAACCTTAAAAGACTGAAAATCATGATAGTATAGTTATTGTACTGATTATATAATATTTTATCTACATTCCTATGCTAAACATGCTTTGTACTTAAGTTTATTTGTATTATTTTTGCTATGAAATAAAAAAAATATGTAAACTAAGAATGTAATTAATTCATTATTTTAAAAAGAAAATACTTAAAAGATTTTTATAAATATAGAAATTGTATTTATTTCTTTGTTTATTTATTTGAAAACATGTCTTGATTATTATAAAAGTAAAATTAATTCTTCCTTGAATTTGTTCAAAATTTTATTTAACCATGAAAACACCTAAAATCATGATAGTATAGTTATTGTTCTATGATTATCCTGGTATTTTGTTTACATTTCTATGCTAAATCTGGTATGTATGTACATAAATTTATTTTTAGTATTTTGGCTAAATTACAGTTTGAATCATCAGTGTAGACTAAGAATGTGATTAATTTATTATTATTTAAAATGTAAATAAATAAATACATTTTATTTCTTTATTATTTTTATTATTATATAATTCTATATAATTCTATTTTTATTTACTTTTAATTAAAACATTTCTAGATAATACAAGGAGGTAAATAATGTGCATTTTTAATATTTGTTGCATTGGTCTATATCAATAAAATGATTAAATATTCTTCCTTGAGTTCATTTATTACAACATGTCTTGATTATTTTCAACTATATTTTTTTCTGTATTATAGGGTTTCTATTAAATATTTGGTTGAAATGATGTTTTTCTTTCAAGGCATATCAGGTCAAATATATAAATATTGATGTTTACTTAATTTATTCATTTATTTATGTATATTTTTATTATATATTTATTTTATATTTTATTTTATTTTTTAATATTTAATTGTAATTTTTTTCTCTTCAGCATCAGAGAGCACATTCTGATCCTGTGGCTCTGAAATACTCTTTCCATGATGTCATTACGGCATCCAACAATGCACCTGTGAAGCTGCAGGTCCTGCAGAAGCGTTGTCTGGCTCCAGGATGGTACGCCACACACCTCTCACGCTGGCTCGAACACTACCACCACGACCAGGTCTGTGCTTTTAGCAGCATATATGACCGTATGTTCTAATACAGCAGATTTAGATATCATATTTCATGCATTAAACCCTCACAGATTCTGGTTGTGGACGGTCAGACACTGAAAACAGATCCAGCATCTGTCATGGAGAAGATCCAGACATTTCTGGGTTTGGAAAATCGAGTCGATTACCACAAGATACTAGCGTGAGTTTGAGCATCAGTACACAAATTGATATTATGTGTTTTAACTGTGACATTTCAGTCTCATGACTTTCTTCAGGCATAAATTAACATTGCTTGAATTAAATACACTCAAAAAAGCTTTAATGAACTCAAATCAAGGTTAGTTTTGTTAAACTTTAAAAACAAGAATGCAAGTTGCCTCATGTAACTCATGTAAAAAATAACTCATGTAGTCTCGACACAAAACGAGTAGGTTACATTCCATTTGATACAGGTTACATTCCCTGATAAATATTTTATTTAAAAAGTGTCAAATAGCACTGGTCTTCAAAATATCTAACTCTTCATAAATGATCCTCTCCCACAACCACAAACACACACACACACACCCCCGACTAAGACTTTTGTATTTGACCTGATCTCAAGTCACACTTCTTGAGGACACCAACAGCTACAGACTGAAACATTTGTAAGCTTGCACAGTTCTGGGAAGAATCCACTTCAACAGCATGCACAAACCAGGTAAGATTAATTATTTATATTGTGTAAAACTAATATATAATTTATGTCAAAACTATATATTTATACTGTAATTTTTCTCAGATAACGTTTCCTCTTTTCTACAGTATCCTACACACAAGACTGGCTCAGCTCATCTTCAGAGATTATAAATGGTAACATAAGTTCAGAAGGTTGTTGCAATATTTTATTATCCATTTTTTGTATTGTTTCACCTATCCAATTAAATATTTTCCTTTACTAAACACATTTTATGTATCCTTTAGGTATCCTGCAGGAATTATGATGAGGCTATGAGGAAGAAGTTTTCATAGTTTCACTCCGGAAAGGCCCAGCTGAAACACTCAATCAGCCAAAGAGAGACAACAGTAAGATTAGAAATTGACATGATGTAATTTCTTAAATAGGCTATTATCCTGTAGTGATTATTGGCAACATTACTGTTGTTTTGCAGTTGCTGGAGACAAGGTTAACCGAGACGAGAGCACTGCGGAGGACAGAAATGGTGGAGCTCAATGTAAGATGAGGAAGAAGATGTTGATGTGATGCACACAGGATCTACAGTGCATGCTGGGACACTTCATTTCATGTGTTATTTACTGCATTTGTTTGAAATCTTTCATTCAAATTAGATGTATTTTTACATGTTGTTTTCTTTTGAAATATTTTCTGGCTGTTTTTATGTTTTGGATACTATTTACTGTTTTCCCCAAATAAAGACAAACAATCAACCTGCCCACCTGGTCAGCAACCAATCACATCATTCACCTGTAAGGTTTTTGGGAGGGATGTATTCTAAATGTAACCAATAAAGTCACTTTTCTGCAAAGGTTTTGGGTGGGATAAATCAAAAGTTTACCAATGAAATGACTTTTGAGGAAAGTCTGTGTGCTCAGTGTCCCAATAGCTGTCTGGTTTAGGGGTGGGTTTAGTTTCAAATCAACCAATCCAGTTTAACATGAATGACCAATTGGGGAGGGCACACAGTGCCACGAAGGTGTGAACACCCCCTTCTTTTAGGGGATTACTTGCCATGGCAACAAATGGCTGTTGCACATCCGAATTGGTATGTATCTGGCAGTATAAGGACCCATGGTATTTCCGTGTCGGGTCAGTAATACTCCCAGATTTGTCCTTAAATCTGCAGGGTTTACAGGAGATTACTGGTCCGTATACAGCTCTTTCATGCAGTGAAAGTGGATTGAATATAATGAAATTATGACAATAATGTTCTCAAGAATTGTTTCTTCAGCTCATTTTAACAAAGGAAATTGAACAAGTAGCAAACAAACATTAACTTTTTGAGTGTGATGGGAAAATAGAACAGTTCCTGTTATATTGTGAATATAGTCATGACTAAAAACTTTAGCACTACCCAAAGTGCATTAATATTTAAACTTTATTGTGTAGTAATACAACGACTTATCAAAACAATAAGGTAATTATAAATTTTTAATAAAACATTATTATATAAATTAATTGGTGTTATCCTTCCATTAATACACTTCCGCTTAAGAGTTTGAAATAATTAAGATTTTTTTTAATGTTTTTGAAAAGTCTCTTCTGCTCTCCAAAGCTGCATTTATTTGATCAAAAATACAGTAAAAACAGTAATATTGTGAAACATATATTTCCATGTAATTTAACTAATTTAGTTTTCTATGTGAATACATTGCAAAATGTAACTTATTCCAGTGATGCAAAGCTGAATTTTCAGCATTATTACTCCAGAATATTAGAATGATTTCTGAAGGATCGTGTGACACTGAAGACTAAAGTAATGATGCTGAAAATTCAGCTTTGCATCAAAGGAGTAAATTACATTTTACAATATATTCAAGTAGAAAACAGCCATTTTAAATAGTAATAAGATTTCACAATTTTTTTTTACTATATTTTTTATCAAATGCAGCCTTGATGAGCAGAAGAGACTTTTTTCAAAAACATAAGAAAATCTCGATTTAATAGTGACATGCAAACTAAGGTTAATAGTTGGCGTCTATCAGCATGCAGAACCTTTTTTAACAAATATCAGGAATTTTTGCAAGCTACAGCATCACGCAGGATGTTTTCATCTCCTTTCTACACTTTTTTTCCAAATTATGTTTTGCAGATTTGACCCAAAGAAAGGCTTCTGGTGTCAACTGCTGGACGGAGGAAAGACCAAGTGTTTAGGAAAGAGTAAAGGACAGAGATACGCAGACATGGACATACAAGTAACTCTTTTCACTCACAGAATTTATTTATTGAGTTTATTGTAAGAAGAAGTAGAGGAAATTCACATTCACAGTCTGTCTCTCTTCATCAGTCTCAGGTGTTTTTGAGGAAGTACTACAGAGATGCTAATATCCAGCTCTCTAAACTGCTGTATAAAACGGCTCAGGTTCTGCCTGGCTGGCTCAGAGAGGATCTGCTCAACATCAGGTAACAGAGGATCTCATTTGGTCAGCGCCACAAACGTCTGGAGTGCCATGAGACTCTCAGAGTCCAGTCCACCGATGGAGGAACAAACCACCTCTGACTGAAGACTGCTCTTACCTAGATGAGTTTGAACTAAAACCAACTTAAAGAATTGACTTAGTGCTTTAAAACTCACTGATACTAATTTTGTAATTATTTAAAGAACTGACTCGTATCTGTCCTGTTATTGACAGACTGTGCTGAACTAATATGAAGATCCTCAAACAATTTGCTGCAGAAACAGAGACACTGAAACTTTTTTTTACTCAAATTTGCTACAGACTCGGTATGATTTTATAAAGTCAAAAATCATGCTAACGAACTGTGACGTCTGATATGGACATTCGCATTTTTTAACTTTTTGTTTTTACATTTTTAGCTAGTTTTTGTGTGCTCGGGGCAGTTTTACATTTTCTAGCATGGACTTTTAAAGGAGCCGATTTACTCGTGCTTCAAACACAGGACTTTCTTTCTTTCTTTTGTGAAACTTTGTTGAGCTCCAACAATGACAGTAAAGTCCCATCAAACAGTATAGTGCACTATAGTCCATCTCTTCAGAATTCATGTGATGCTCTAAATGACAAACAGATTTGTTGAATTTTATTCATGTTCATTATATAAAATATATTTTGTGTTTTACAAAAGAATGTCATACAGGTTCGAACAAAAAGTGTGAGAAAATCATTGTTTTTGGGTGAATTATCCATTTAAAGTTGTATCTCATAAGCTAAATAATACGTAGTTAAATATTAGACCTAAATAATAATACATATCTACTCTTAGAACATGAATTTACAATTTAAAGTGCCATTTAAGTGTGTTTTTGTGTGTGAGAACAGCCTGTTAATGTCAGTTTATTTTCTCATTAAACAGAAAACTGGTGATTTTATTCAAGGTAAATGTGTTGTTAAAGCAATAGTCCACCCAAAAACTAAAATTGTATATTGTTTGCTCTCAATGCTGTTCGAAACCTGTATAACTCAAGAGGAACACAAAATGTGTCAATTTTTCCTTTCAAATGCTTCATCGGGTTTAATGTTCAATCAAACACACCACAGACTCTCATAACTGCATTTTTTATTTATTTTTATACATATTTTTTCATAAAGGTCACCTGTCATTTGTGTTCGCTAAAGCTGGTGTGAATTTCTGTCATGCATGAAGGTGAAATTATATGATATATTGAATACTGGGCAGATGTTGAAAAATAACTCATGTGACCTTTGGAAAAACAGGGTTTATATGGTAGTGTCCAAAAACCGTGATATTAACAGTTTCTATGGATTATTGATATGGCAATATGAATAAATGTAGACAGATTGAAGCATCTCTCACTACATGATTCCGAAATTAATTCTCATGTTTTCTTCTTTGCCTGAAATCTGACCTGGTCAAACACATGCAGATTAGAGCAAAATAAACCACACTGCTACTAATGCTGGAGGCGTGTGTGTGTGTGTGTGTGTGTGTGTGTGTGTGTGTGTGTGAGAGAGAGAGAGAGAGAGATATTCTTGATGTCGTGGTGTTGTTGCCATGGTTACACATTTCCTCATCTCCTAAGTGCTTTTATGAGTTTAATTACATTCATATTGTGTTTTGGTCTGAAAAGCTCCAGAGAGTTTTAGGTTATTAATGTGAGTTTCTCATGTAAGAAGCTTTTCTAGCGGACTTCTTGAAAGCATTTTGGGCAAGGACTTTATTTGTTGGTTTTTAAAATACATTTCATGACACATTAGTGATGTATAAAAATGTTGTTCATTTGTTCAATCACACGGTGGCAGCAGAAGATTTCAGTATTATGAGTTTTTGAGAGTTGAAACAATCCCGTATCTCAACATGATTTCCTGGTGCAAAACCTGTTTACAACAAAGTCACAATTTAATGGTAACTATAAAGTTTAATAATTATTATAATTCCATGACAATAGTAAAACTCACACCACAACTGTAATGCTATCGTTGGAATCACTTTCATAACGATTATTTCTAGTTGATAAACGATAAAAACATTGACAGTCAGAATCCACCTGACTTTAAAGAGCGCGAAAATTTAAGCGGCAAATGACGTAACTGTGGCGCGCTTTTAGAATGAAAGGAACTTTATCGTTCCTTGATGTGGACGCTAATATAATTGTCTTTTTTTGGTGTGATAAAATCAATATTCTTTGTTTTTTATTTTATTTACTCCATGTTCCTGGTCTTTTTTTGTGAATGATTCAGTCAAAACAGTTTATTTTTATAATCGTTCATCAAAGTGTAATGACCTGCTCCACATATCAAACAACCTTCCTTTGCAGGTTTGTTAGGATCATGCTAGTCTGTTGCTGGTCCAACACTTTCAGTCTCAGGTACAGTGATTGTACTAGTCAGAAGATTGTTCATTAGTTGTACAATTTCAAAAAGAAAATTGTCCTGGTAAATTTGAATAAGTTGAGTTGGTGTTGGTCACGTCATGGTATGATTTTGAAGTGGTTTATTGTGGTTTACAGTGGTCTGCGCTTCACTGTAGATGCTGGTAAGAAACGTTGCTAGCTGGAATCAACATCTACATCATTTGATCTCCAAGATGAGGCTTCTAATGGACGTCTGACCAGTTTACCAGGTTAATGTTCAGGTAATACATGTTGTAATCCAATTAGGGCTGTGACGGTGGCAGATTTTTACCACCGCGGTGGTAACCCAGATAGTACACGTACGTCTGCAAGATGTCTGTTAAAGATCTCTTGATCTGGAAAGCATCTGCTGTCTACAAACGTCTGACAGACGTCTTTCAGATGTCAGTTTTACATACATTCTAAATCATAAACATCTTAAAGACATCTAATAGACGTCTATTTGACATCTAAAAGGAGACATCTTATAGACGTACTGCAGATGAGCAAACACTCTAAAAAATACGTCTTGCAGACGTCAAATAGACCTCTCAGAGATGTACGTGTGCTATCGGAATGGACCAACTACCGGCGGTGAAACAACCTAATAACCAGCTGCTCTGATGTCTGTTCATCAAGAACAAAAGAAAAAGAGGAAATCAATAACTTTTATAGTTTTAAGGATTCATCTGTATTTAGTTTAGAATTTCGTGTTTGATAACTTTATTCAATTTCTGTATATTTCTGCTGAGGGGCACAGGTAGATAAATATGACATTTATTATAATGGGTTTATGTGAAGATTGTTTTAAGTTCACTTAAATTAGAAGTTTTTAAAGTCTAATAAATGTTAAAATTGATAGCTCTCAGTTGTAATATTTAATGGCTAGTCAATGGTTAAATATTAGGGGGAAACATTTTTATAGGGAAATCAATATTAATTGGTATCAGTGATACTGGCCTTCAGTCATAAAAATAAAGATGCCATTAAACAAATATTAAAAATATACTGTCTTTACGTTGTTTGTACATTAATTTGAGGATTGAATGTGAAATTACTGCAATATAAAAGTATATTTAAAAATTTTAATGTCAGGTGGGATTAATCGCGATTAATTTCAGAAAAATGTGCGAGTGATTAGTTAATTTTTTTTTAATCGATTGACAGCACTAATATATATATATATATATACACACACACACACACACGTTAGGCCTATAATTTCGAAACAAAAAATAAATAAATGTGGGCGCGGCTAAACATCTATTAACAAACATATGTGTTTATTTTTGCACTTCCGTCCGTGAACACAGCAACTCGCAGCCTGAAAAACACTAGGCTATCAAATAAACAATACAGTTAAATGAGAAAGTAGCCTAAATAATTCATAACAACTTCATTCACATGCTGGAAAATCTGCATTGGCCTGATAACAATTAGATCGTAAACACTAATGCTTAAGCCTACCTTGGCTTTTATATAATGTTAGATTTAAAATTCTTTGACAGAAAAACAAACACGTTGATATTGTCCGGTTTAAGGGAGGCCCTCATTGGTTTTACGATATTTCCAGCCGCACTGAACACGCGTTCAGATGTGTGCTTGTTGCGCAAATGCATTTTAAACAGCCGTGGCCAGGTCAGTGTTGCCAACTTAGCAATTTTGTTGCTAAATTTAGCAACTTTTCAGACTACCCTAGCAACCTTTTCTTCCAAAAGCACATAGCAACAAATTTAGTTATTTTTAAAATTTATTTGGCAACTTTTAGCAACTTTTGATAAGTGACTCAGACAATAAAAAAGGTACACATTTTCCATTCAAATTACACAAAAAGTGGAAACTAAAGATGCCTAGCAGTACACATATCACGTAAATTGAGTTAGCTGCTATTTGCAATTGTTCAATTTAATAATAATAATAATTGAAGAATTGTTCATTTATGATACACTTTGTTAGTAGCTTGTACCTGCGATTGTTGATCAGTTAGTACACTGTAAGAAAAATGGAAAAGATACTAGTAATTTTCAAGGACATTATCCATTATCACCCTGTAACCTGAAAACACAATGCGTAATTTAAAATGCAGATAAAAAACCAATACCGAAAATTCTTTCATATTAACATAGTAGATTGTGCCCTATTTTTACAGACGTTTCTTAGAGTGTAGCATACTAACTGCTAATACACTGCTTAAAGCCAAAGACTATAGAAATCCTTGAAAGGGACTTTGTTAAAGCATTGTTGAGAATCTGTAGTATTACTAGTTTACTAGCTATTAAAAAAATACTTAAATTGTAATCATTCAAAAATGTGTAAGTGTTCAATAATTCAATTTTAATATTATATTATGCATATTATTTTACAAACAGATCTAAATTAACATATTTAAAATATTTTTTTTTGCTGAGATGTCGTGACAATTTTGCATCGTGATTACGCAATGACGTCATCGCGCAATGGCATCACAACGTCATTTAGCAACTTGATTGTGATGATGATTGTGTTCTATTGTATTTTGTCGCGCCGCGCAATGCCTCTCACATATAGACACAGTGTAAAGGAAATGCCATGTATGGTGTTTGAGATAATTTGAGAATATTGTTTACAGCTAAATGGTATATGCTATAAATACTGAATTCTATTGCAACTGTTACTATTATTGGAGACCGTCACAGCCCTAAATCCAATGCTCCAATATAAACATGATGTTAAAACTAATTTTAACCTAGAAATTTTAAGAAATTGAGTTAAAAACAGGAAATGTTCATTGCTATCAGCCAGTCAGATGTTAGTATTGAGCTCACAAAATGTTTAACCAATCATCATCTATGATTTAGGGGTTGAGGTATGGTTAAATTTGATTGACAGGTATTTTTCCTCACAGTAAATGCTGATCCAACAACATTTGTCTTTAAAAAAAATCTTGGTCCTCATTTACAATATATAGAGTAAGCTTTATGTCAAATCATTCTAACATGCATGATCCACACTGAAGTTCGTATTTATTCTTTGGAGAGTCCAAGTATCAGTTACACACAAACATTGATTAAAAAAAAAAACAAAAAACAAGAGTTTCTCAAGGCAAATGCTGAATGGAGGCTAGACAGCCTTTAAAAGTAGTTTTAAAAAGTTTGAAGTTTATGTATCTCTTATGTGATTTGGTTCTTGAGCAGAGAGATTGAGTGAACTGAGCAGACGTTTGAAGGACAGACAGATGTCAAGCAACATTAAATGTTTTATTAGAAGTTTGTATGACCACAAAAAATAAACTTTTTTCCTTGTCTCATTCACCTTACTCAACTTATAACTGAAGTTTAGTGGTATAACCAAATTAGCGGAGTCATTTGAACTCAGTAAAATAAATAAATAAATAAATCAATAAATGAATAGTTCAACCAAAAATGAAAATGTACTCACCTTAAAGCCATTAAGATAGAAATGAGTTTGTTTTTTCATCAGATTTAGTAAAATTGAGCTTTAAATCACTTGCTCACCAATGGATTCTCTGCAGTGAATGGGTGCCGTCAGAATGAGAGTCCAAACAGCTGATAAAAACATCACAATAATCCACAAGTAATCCTCACCACTTCAGTTCATCAATTAACCTCTTGTGAAGTGAAAAGCTGCATGTTTGTAAAAAACAAATGCGTAAAGATGTTTTTAACTTCAAACCGTTCCATCTAAAATAAAAGTCTATAATCCATAATAACGTTTCCTCCAGTAACAAAGTCATCTTATCTGAATCAGGAGAGAAATATGCACAGATCAAGCAATGTTTACAAACCAAAACAGTTTTAAACAAATATGTGGTTGGATTTTGAGAGGGCAACAGAGGATGGACTTTGTTACTTGAGAAAGCGTTATGGATTATGGACTCATATTTTAGCCAGAAGCAGCAGTTTGAAATCAAAAACATTTTGGTAATAGATTTATATTTCTTACAAACATGCAGCTTTCGCTTCTCCAGATGTTTACTGATGGACTGGAGTGGTGTGGATTACTTGTGGATTACTGTGATGTTTTTATCAGCTGTTTGGACTCTCATTCTGACGGCACCCATTCACTGCAGAGGATCCATTGGTGAGCAAGTGATGGAATGCTACATTTCTCCAACATTTCTTTACAGTGTTCTTTAGTTCATGACTTTCATCTTTTATCTTCCTGCTTGTCTGTAAACAAACGTGTTGCTAGGCAACAGGCCCCTGCAGTCCTGCTGGTGGTGGTTGTTAACGGAGGGTCTCGGGCCAGTATTGTTCCTGAAACGCTCCCCTCCCCCTGAACCAGGAGTCTGAAACACTATTCTCCAGCGGGAGGAGGAGACGGGCTTTATGAAGGCCACAGCACTTACGGGAATGAATAAAGAACACATTCCTACAGTCCATCCTGGAGGAATGTTTACACCATTCCCATTAGAATTATTTGCAATCTGGAAACAATCCATACAGGAAATTCTGTAAGAATCAGAAGTGATCCTGGTGAAACTTTGATGCTTGTTGGTTTTTATAGTTTGAACGTCTTATAAACTTATATTTTCTCATTTGGCTCTCGTCATGATAGTCCAATAGAGAACTTTTGTTCTAAAAGAATGTCTCTCAACAACAACAAAAAATTTTCTTTAATGTCTCAGCTGCCTCTCCTACACAGTAGTGACATTAAATGCTGGCTTTTGTTCAGATATTTCTCCTGAGGAAAAAATTCTCTCCTCTAGAGTTTCAGAAGAATCTCATTATTGTCTCAAATCTCAGTATGAACATTTCTCATCAAATCATCTGAGCTGCCATTCAAATTCATTATGTGAGCTTCCCTGCTAACAAAAATGTTTTACTAATGTTCCATTAAGTTATTCAAAATGTCCAGTTTTTTAAATGTTTTATTTCTGGAACATTAAGGGAGCATTCCATATTATCATTTTGCGAACATCGTAGGAATGTTACTTTTGAACATTTTCTGAACATTCTGAAACAATTAGTAACCTTTAAAAATGTCTCTGAAGCCAGGATTATGCCTTTACATTAAGACATTTAAGCAATTGGTCACACTTTATTTTAAGGTCCAATTTTCACTATTAACAAACCATTAACTATGACTTTTGCCTCAATAAACTAAACCCCTAATTTGCTGCTTATTAATAGTTAGTAAGGTAGTTGTTAAGTTTAGGTATTGGGTAGGATTCGGGATGTAGGATATGGTCACGCAGAATATGTGCTTTATAAGTACTAATAAACAGTCGCGATACTCTCGTGAATGGCAGCTGACTGACCCAGAAGAGAAGAAATCGTTGAATAAAGTTATTTTTGTTGTCTTTGCGAACAAAAAGCGTTTCGTAGCTTCATAACATTATGATTGAACCACCGATGTCACATGGACTATTTTATCAGTGTCCTTACTACCTTTCTGTACCTTGATCATAGGAATTCCATTGCGGTCTATGCAGGGTCAGAAAGCTCTCGGATTTCATCAAAAATATCTTCATTTGTGTTCCGAAGACGAACAAAGGTCTTACGGGTTTGGAACAACATTAGAGTGAGTAATTAATGACAGAATTTTCCTTTCTTTAAATTTCATAACACTGAGCAAACATTTTATTAACATTGCTGTTCATAACTTTGAGAGAATATTCTCTGTTAGATGGGTAGTGACTCATTTGAGCCTCTTTTATTTTAGGAGAAACAACAGTGATACAAAAGTTCTCAGCTGTGTCTCATTCAGATTGTCCTGTGGTCATGTGATCTGTTAGAGGGGTGTGATGTGCTATATTGCTCTGTTCTGAGGTGTGTGTGTGTGTGTGTGTGTCTCAGGGCCCCTCTTTTTCTTGTTTCCTTGGTCACACTGACGGACACACACACTCTCACTATGGCGGCCTCAGAGACGTGCAGCTCTGTTCCTGAGTCTCCTGAACCAGAGTCCTGCGACGGACCGCAGCTGGACCAGAACCAGGAGCAGGACCAGATCCTGCAAAACCAGAACAAGAAGAAGGAGGAGGATGATGAGGACGAGGAGGATGAAGGATCTGAACTTCAGGACCAGGAGCCTTCAGACCCGGAGTGTGTGGAGGAGAGATTCCGGATCGACCGGAAGAAGCTGGAGCTCATGCTGTACGGTGAGTGTTTGATCGATGATGGTAATCTGTCATGGTTTTCTGTAGAATTATTCCAGAAGCTTCATTAATCTGTGCATGCAAATGAAACCCGTTTAGAAAGTCACCTGTCATGGTTTTCCAGCAAAATGTCCTTCTGAATGCGCTGAGATGTGATGTTAGGGAGCATTAGATGGATGTGGCCTGTTTGTGTGGCGGTTCTGCTGTGATGAACAGGTTTAATGGTCTGTTATCATGAGCTGTCCAGGAAGATTCTGGAGTCGAGTCGAGTTTAACCGCTTGCGATTCATCAACACAAGCTGGAGTTGACATTCAAATCCCTCAGAGATGAGAGCGAGTGACAGATTGAGCTTGTCAGAGAGGAAAGCAAAGAAATGCCAATGTTTTTGTGCTGATCTGTTATAGAATTTCAGAAGTTCTCCTTCAGAGCTCATCAGACTTAATGGAGGACTTAACTTTAAGATGAACTTCACTTCAGATCTTTCACCTAAAGTTAGAATTAGAAATTTTTTGAAAAAAGGTGCCTCTGATTACTTAACAAGCACAGCTCTCCTCATAAACACACATGATTTGAGGAATCGCTTGTGTCTGGATCTCAAACGCTGGACTTGCACACTCCGTTTAACAGTGATTCTTGCTTCAGTCGTCTGTGTTTCTGCTCATTGTGTCTTTAGTTCACTGTGTTTGCTTCTTTCACAGGGAAGTGAATTAGTTTTGCGTCAGCATCGGTCGCTCTAACATAACTTTGCTGTTTGACGCCGTTTCTCAGAAGCAACTTTGGGGGCTTTTTCTTTTACGCACATACACACACTCACACACACGCTGGTTGTTCAGTCATTCTTGCTTGCAGAGCCGTGTAACCCGTAGCGATGAGGAGCAGTTAATGAAAGGAGGGATGTTCACCCTAACCCTGTAAATGTCACTCTGGGGCAAATGTGTTTAACTTTACCACCCCACAGACACTCTCCATAGGCTTAATGGTTTTCAAACTGTATTTTCTGTCTCCTTACCCAAACCCTACCCCTTACGGAGGTACAAAAAAAAAAAAAAAACACCCTGTAACTTCATTTATTTATTTATTTGTTTATTTCAGTAACATTTACATTTTTGGTAAAGCATATAAAGTATCATATAGTCTATATATTGTCTACATATAGTTTAGAAATAGATGACGTGGAAACAGAGTTCAGTATGAACGAAATATGCTATTATGAATGCAAAACATGCATTATAATTTTTAACAAAAACACAGCTGTTTATTTAACTACCATTTACATTGTTGGTAAAGCATATTTTGTGTGTGTATATGTGTGTATTTCTGTATATGTGTGTGTAAATGTATATATATTTGTCTACAAATAGTGTACTTTAGAAACAGACTATATAGAAAATCTGTAAACAGAGCACATCAACAAAATATGGTTGTATAAATGCAAATTTTGTTAAATTCCGTATAATTTAAATTCCATTTAGTAATTATATTTTGTATCATGTATAATTAAATAATATTTTATAAAATATAAAAAATATATATATTTTGTTAATAATTTTTTTTTTTCATGTTTTAAAATGAAATATGGTGTATAAATCTTTTTTTCTCTGTCTTTAGCTCCTGCAGAAGGTTCTGGACTGTCAGGCGAGGAGTTCTTCCAGAAGGTAAGAAACTGAGTTCAAATAAACATCTAATAATAACCAGTGTTGTTTTAATGTCATTGATATCTTATTGTAGTTTTTGTTAATGTTTTGAATTTTAATTTCTTATTTCAAGTAATGAAAATGTGTTTTATGGTTTTAGTTTTGGTATATATGCTATAATACACCTGATATTAACTCATCTTTGATCAGTTCCTGATATGGGCCACATTCACATTTCCATATTTAAACGTTCATAATCCTGTCAAAGCAGCTGCCATCTGCAGACATCAACAAACTCAGTATGAAGATCACATAGTTTTTTTTTTTTTTTTCTTTTTTTTTTGAGGTTTTCTGGTCTTTTGTTAATTAAAGAGAAAGAAAAAAGTCACTTAAGTGATTTTGTCCCAAACACAGAACAGATTCACTGTTATGAAGGCAAAACTAAGAGCTTTGAGATGCTAATGAGTCATTGTCTCTGTTGAATGGAGGATGTGAAGATGCAAATTGAGTGTCTTTTGAACACTAGTTTCTCTTCTTCACACACTCATTGTCTCAGGTGATGAGAGAAACACACACACAGGTGAAATGGCCATCCAAGCTGAAGATCGGTGCCAAATCAAAGAAAGGTGAGTTTCACCCTCATGTTGGTCCAAACCTAAAAAGAGTCGTTTAGTTGAATGTCCAACTAAACGACTGCTGTTTTACATACAATGACCAAAATTTCCAAAGCACCATAAAGGTATCATAAAACTAGTCGGCATGACCCATGCACCGTATTCCTGCTGTCTGGTTACATGCAATTGCCTTTGCCATTATTGACATCTGACCTGACGTAATGCATTTAATGCACCAAGTCTGAATATGCAGATGAGGTTTAAGCTAAAGTCATACGGGTTAAAACTCTTTGGTTTTTATGCATCAACAAGATTCACTTTTTTTTACTATAAATGCAAAACGTTCTCTTTTAGGGTTTAAGTCAGTTGTTATAAACTAAATATAAAACATTTATGTTAATTGAAATGAAATAATACATCTGAAATAAAACTAAAATAAAAAATGAATAAAAACTGAACAGATATGTTTAGAAAAAATACTATATATTTTTTTAATATTTAGATTTTTTTTTGTATTTTCGGTATTTTATCGTCTAGTTTTTATCAATTCTTATTTCAGTTTTAGTTTAAGTAATTTTATTACTTCAAGTTAAACTAAATGAAAATTTGAAGTGTTGCTTTGCCAGATAACTGTAATAAAGCAAGTTTAAGCTTTGTATTTTTATTTCAGTTAAGAATTTTTAATATTTAATGAAAATGTTTGTGAATAATCTTAGCTTTAGTTAATTATAAAAACCCTGTTGAGATAAATGACAAAACCAACTGAAGAAATTACTTAAGAAATTATGTATGTATGGTTTTATTTTCACCAAAATGTTATTTTTCAGGGTTTGGGTTGGTCCAGTGTTATTATGGCAAATTAAAAGTAAAACTATTTTTTACTTGTAAAATTATGTTAATTTAAATAAAATCAACTTTAACTGAAATAAAATAAAATAAAAACTTTTACTTATTTTAAGTAAAATTTAGTTAAACTTGAAGTACTAAAATGACTAAACTAAAACTGAAATAAACATGAATGAAAATTAAACAGATATATATTAAAAAAGGGGCAAAAACACCCAAAAATTGCTAAAACTTAAACCCGGAAGTGCTCACTCAAAAATAAACAAAAATATTGAAGAAATATTATTTTATTTCTTTTTCTTTTATTTTTATTTCATTTGATTTTAGTATTGTTTTCATTTTATTTTTAAAATTCATTTTAATTTTTTATTTTATTTCAGTTAGTTTGAATATCCAGATAAGATTTTTAAAGCAACTATTTATTTTCTCAACAAATGTCTTAGTAAGTGTAATAATATGCACCGAAGAATTGTTCACAATAAGATCTTCTTTACTGCTGACAAAAATAAAGGCCATTTTCATGATCCCAATCCACGTTTTCCACTGAATATTTTGGTGTTATGGAAGTAAAATGCATTGTGATGATTTGTGTATTTCTGTTCAGATCCTCATGTGAAAGTGGAGGGGAAAAGAGCAAACGTTCTGGAGGCCAAACGCAAGATTTTGGAGCTTCTAGAGACTAAGGTGAGATTTGAGCTCCTTTGATTTCTCTGTTCATCTGTCCTGTGGCGGTCTCACAGCAGCCCACCTGTGCACAGGTGAATAAAGTCACACTGAAGATGGACGTCACACACACGGAGCACTCTCATGTGATTGGGAAAGGGGGCGGGAACATTAAGAAGGTCATGGAGGACACTTCCTGTCACATTCACTTTCCCGATTCCAACCGGAACAACAGCTCAGGAGAAAAGAGCAACCAGGTACTCACTTCCCTCACTGTTGTAGCATACTGCTGCACACACTACATACTACATGATTCATTTGAGTTTTATGTGAAAATGTAAGTAAGTATATACCTGCAGGTGTCAATCGCTGGGCCGGTTCAGGGGGTGGAGTCTGCCAGGAGACAGATCCGGGTCAGTGACTCATTAACATTAATATTCATTATATTCAAACATGTGAATCAGTATTCATATATTGAGATTTTTTTCTTTTATTTATTTATTTAGTTATTTATTTTAAAAGATTTTTATGTTTAAGATGTGTCTTGGTTATATTTCACCTCATAATCAGAAAGAAAGAAAGAAAGAAAGAAAGAAAGATCAAGACCATAAAAGGGTCATAAAACGCATTTTGTGAGGTGTTAACTGATATGTATAGGTTTCACATCACTGAAAATAATATTATCGCACATTATTATTATTAATAAGAAATAGGTGTATTTTTTTTCTTTTGGATGAGTTTTTGTTTGTGTTTTAATATCTATTTTTTTTTATCTGTTTTAGTTTTAACTTTATTTAGTTTTAGTTATTTTAGCACTTCAACTTAAAAAAAAGAGAAATGTTGCCTTGGCAGCTAACTGAAATAAGTATATTTATTATATTTTATTTTATTTCAGGTAACATTTTTTATAGTTTAGATTTTTTTTTTCTTTTTGTTTTTTGATGTAATGATATTTAGTAATTGATATTTATATAATCTTATAACAATGTTAATTTGAATATATTAATATAATATTACAAATTAATATATCATAATATATATAAATAATTAAAACATTTGTAAAGTATTTATGCTTTATACTCATTTCTATTATGCTACCTTTAATTTTTATGATGCTTAAAAAAAAGTATGTGTATATATATATATATATATATATATATATATATATATATATAGTACTACTGTAATTCAATTTTATGCCCATTAAGTTACTTAAATTTTAATATTTTTGTGATAATTCAACACATTTTTATATTTAATTAACTTATTAATTACAAAATAAATAATATAAATATATTAAAAGAAATATTAATATATATCAATATTATGTAAAATTTAGTCAAGCATTAAATTTTAATATCAATAATAATTATTATAATTATTACAGTGGATATAAAAATCTGCACACCCCTGTTAAAATGCCAGGTTTCTGTTATGTAAAAAAATTAGACCAAGATAAATAATTTCAGAACTTTTTCCACCTTTAATGTAAACTATAACCTGTACAGCTCAATTAAAAAACAAACTAAAATCTTTTAGGGGAGGAACTAAAAATAAAAAACTAAAATAAATTAGTTGCATAAGTGTGCACCCCCTCATATAACTGGGGATGTGGCTGTGTTCAGAATTAAGCAATCACATTCAAACTCATGTTATACAGGTATCAGTACACACCTGCCATCCTGACGCTGACTACGTTTACATGGACATCAGTAATCTAATTATTTACCTTATTCTAAATAAGACAATATCATGGTGTTTAGGGTGTTTACATGAGTTGCTTTTAGAATATTCCTTTCATGTTCCCATTTTACATGTTATAGTACATAGATTGATTATTGGCACATGTCATTACGTCCCCACGAAACGCCATCTGACGTCCCCTCCAGAATTTCACGTATAAGCATATAGTTTGTCTTCGTTATGATGCCATATACGGTTTTGGGTGTTTCAGTTTTAATTTTACTAAAGCTTCAAGTGCAGTTAATTATTTGTCATGCTATACGTGGAAACAGATGACGGCGGTTTTAAAGCCATGCTCTTTTGTTTGCCGTCAAACAGTTGACCACTGCCGTGTGTTCTCATGTCCCAAAATGCGGCGAAAAGTAATAATGTGATTAAGGTGTGTACATGTCTATACTGCACTTTGGTAATGCGACTAAAATTGGAGTACTCCACATGTCTTCATTCGATTTGTGTTTATTACGAATATGAATTTAATTGGATTAAGGCAATCAAAAATCTTTGTTTACATGGTAGATTCTTAATCAGAGTATTGTCTTAATCGTGTTAAAATCAGATTATTGTTGTCCATGTAAACATACTATTTTCTTAGTCACATCTTACAGCAAAAGCCGTGGTCCACAAAGAGCTTCCAAAGCATTGTTAAAAGATATCAGTTAAAAGATATCAGTCAGGAGAAATGTGCAAAATAATTTCCAAGGCATTAGATATACCATGGAACACAGTGAAGACAGGCATCATCAAAGTGGAGAAAATATGGCACAGCAGTGACATTATCAAGACCTGGATGTCCCTCCAAAATTGATGAAAAGATGAGAAGAAAACTGGTCAGGGAGGCTGCCAAGAGGCCTACAGCAACATTAAAGGAGCTGCAGGAATTTCTGGAAAGTACTGGCTGTGTAGTACATGTGACAGCAATCTCCCATATTCTTCATATGTCTGGGCTATTGTTATCTAAAATTTTTTTGTCTAAATATTTTTGTCTAAATTTTGCAAAAACCCATTTGAAGTCTCCCAAAAGCATTTGGTAAAATGTATTATGGTCCGATGAAACCCAGGTTGAACTTTCTGGCCATAATTCTAAAAGGTATGTTTGGCGCAAAAACAACATTGCACATCACTAAAGGAACACTATACCCACAGTGAAGCATGGTGGTGGCAGCATAATGCTTTGGGGATGTTTTTCTTCAGCTGGAACTGGGGCCTTAGTCAAGGTGGAGGAAATTATGAATGGTTCCAAACACCAGTCAATATTGGTACAAAACCTTCAGGCTTCTGCTAGAAAGCTGAAGATGAAGAGGAACTTCATCTTTCAGCATGACAACGACCCAAAGCATACATCCAAATCAACAAAAGAATGGCTTCACCAGAAGAAGATTGAAGTTTTGGAATGGCCCAGCCAGAGCCCAGACCTGAATCTGATCTGTGGGGTGATCTGAAGAGGGCTGTGCACAGGAGATGCCCTCGCAATCTGACGGATTTAGAGCGTTTTTGCAAACAAGAGTGGGCTAATATTGCTAAGTCAAGATGTGCCATGCTGATAGACTCACACCCAAAAAGACTGAGTGCTGTAATAAAATCAAAAGGTGCTTCAACAAAGTATTGGTTTAAGGATGTGCGCACTTATGCACTTATCCCCCCCCCCCCCAAAAAAAAGATTTCAGTTTGTTTTTTTATTGAGTTGTACAGGTTATAGTTTACATTTAAAGGTGGTAAAAGTTCTGAAATTATTTATCTTGCTCTCATTTTTTACATCACAGAAACCTGGTATTTTAACAGAGGTGTGTAGACTTTTTATATCCACTGTATTAATATAATATTACATATTCATATTAAAAAATACATTTGTAAATTTTCTATATGGTAGTATTTGTCATGCTACTTTTATGCTGATTTAAATTTAAAACAATATTAAACTATAGTAATGAAAATCTAATCAGAATCACCATTATGAATAATAAAATGTGTCTGTCATTCTAATAAATATTCATTATATTCAAATAAATGACTTTATATTCAACTTTCATAGATTTAGATTCAAATATGTGTTTTACGGGTGTGTGCACGTGAATCTGATTTGCAGGACCTGCAGCCCCTGGTGCTGACCTTTGACCTGCCTGTGACCCTTGTGGGAGGTGTGGTGTGTGACACGGGCTCGCCGGTGATTCAGCACGTGGCTCAGGTGTTCGGAGTGAGCGTCAGCTTCAGGACGCAGCCCAAACTCTACTGCAGCACCTGCAGCGTGAGAGGAACGCAGGGAAACGCCGCTGCCGTCAAGGTGACACTCGCCTTCACATATGACACAGCGCTGCATGCAGCATCAATAACTGACCTGTGACCTCTGCAGAAGGCCACCTGCGTCCTGATGGAGCTGCTGCTGGGTGCGGAGGCGCTGGCCGGGGTAACGGGGGTGATGGTGAGCACACAGCTGGATGTGACCTCACAGCAGCACCTGTTCCTGTTGGGTCAGAACGGAGCCAACTTCCTGACCGTCATGCATCAGACGCACACGCAGATCATCCTTCCTGACCTTAGCGCTCCGCAGCACACACCCTCGCTACTGATCCAGGGCACGGCCGACGGAGTGTGTGTCGCTCGACAGCAGCTCATGGTACAGACCTGTGTGTGTGTTTAGCTCAGTTTGGGGATATAATGAGTGAGATACAGTGTTATTTTAGTGTTAAAGGGGTCATATGATGCGAATTCATGTTTTCCTTTGTCTTTGGAGTGTTACAAGCTGTGTGTGCATATATAAGATCTGTAAAGTTGCAAAGATTATAGTCCCAAACCCAAAGAGATATTCTTTATAAAAGTTAAGACTCTGCCACGACTTCCTAAAACAGCTCATTCAAACACGCCCCCACATGTCTACGTCACAGTGTGGGAAGATTTGCATAACACCGCCCAAATGTACACGCAGTGAAAGAAGGAGGAACTATTATTTACTACTATTTATTCTTATTAATTATTCTCGCTGTAGTATTGTTGTTGCCACCGCCATGTCGGTGAGACAGTGTGTGTTTCGTTGTGAAAGCGAAACTACTTTGTTTGGCCTTCCAAATGAAGTACACAATTAGAAATCAGTGGTTAAGTTATATTTACAACACTGTTCCAGAACAGTTAAACCCAAATATTCGAGTGTGTCCAGCGCATTTTACGGAAGACTATTTCCTGATCCTGGGAGAGAGTAGCCTACAATGTGAACACTATGAATGGCTGTGAACACTATAAAGTGGGGCAATTCCAATGTCGCAAGGACAGTCTGGCACTTCTGACTCACAGCCTGCAAGTACATTTCGATATTTAAAGAGTTTGCTATTGACTATTCAAACGTGAGTTTTGAGCTGTGTAGAGTATGCTAGTGCTTGTTTGGCGTTTCTACGATCACAAATGCAGATATGGTGTTATGTTTACACGGCGTGGCGCAACACGTAAAAAGACCGTATGAGTCATTATAATCAGTAATTATGTCCTCACTGAATGCAACAAATGCCTCGTTTATGGGTTTTATTGTTTTAGTCTCGTCGTGCCGGGACACGGCATCACAACATGGTAAGGGGCGTAACATTTCCACCACAAGCTTGAGGTATTCGGCCAATCACATCGCACTGGATAGCTGGCCAATCAGAGCACACCTCGCTTCTCAGAACGATGAGCTTTGTAAAAATCGACGTGTTTCAGAAAGGTGGAGCATAGAGGAGCAACAATAATGTACAGTATGTGGAAAATAATGTGTTTTTTGAATCTCGAACCACGTAAACACGTTGCATTACACCAAATACACAAAATAATGTTCTTTTTAGCAACATCATATGACCCATTAAAATTCCACAATAGTTTTTATTAATATTTTGAAAAAAGTTTTTATTTTTGTTTTTAATTAAATTTTTTAGTAGTTTTGTTTTGTCATTTTTATTTATTTATTTTTTTTAAATATGTCTACAGTATATAGTTTTTATTAATTTTTTTAATTTCAATGTTAGTTTTAGTACATTTCTTTATTTCAAGCTAAACTAAATGAAAATTAGAAATGTTGCTTTGTCAACTAACTGTAATAATAAATTGAAAAAGAAAATACATTTTTTAGGTTTTGGGTTAATCCAGTGTTATCATAAACTAAGTAGAACTATGAAAAATAGATCAGAATAGAATAGAAAAAAATGAAGGTTAATTAAAATAAAATAAACTTTAATTGAAATAAAATACAGTATAATGAACTTAATGAAATATATATGTGTGTGTACTGTGTATATTTATTATGTGTATATAAATACACACATTCACATATGCAAATGTATATATTTAAGAAAAATATGTTATGCTTATATATTAAATATATTTATAGATAAAATAAATTCTATGAATATAAATATATACATGTAAATATTTTCAAAATATATACTGTATGTGTGTGTCTTGACAGTATATATACATAATAAATATACACCGTACACACACGTATTATATAAACATAAACTTTTATTATTTTGGATGCGAATAATCGTGATTAATAGTTGCCCAGCACGAATTTTTTTTTATAATAAAAAAACAAAAACACACAAACAAACACATTACAAACAAACAAATTACTAAAACTTAAACCGCAGACATTTTTAGGGACATTCACACTAAAATAAAGTTAAACTGAAATAAAATGTAAAGAACATAAAAAAATAAAATAAATTACTTGCCAAAGGAAATATTTATACTTTTTATACTTTTTTGTTTAGTTTAAGTACTAACATTACTGAAACTGAAAGAAAAAAAGAACAAAAAGAGAGAATATATACAGTGGGGAAAAAATTATTTAAAATTTGCCCACTGACAAAGAAATGATCAGTCTATAATTTTAATGGTAGGTTTATTTGAACAGTGAGAGACAGAATAACAACAACAACAAATAAATAAATAAATAAAAAAATCCAGAAAAACGCATTTCAAAAAATTATAAATTGATTTGCATTTTAATGAGTCAAATAAGTATTTGATCCCCTATCAATCAGCAAGATTTCTGGCTCCCAGGCGTCTTTTATACAGCTAAGGAGCTGAGATTAGGAGGACTCTCTTAAAGGCAGTGATCCTAATCTTAGTTTGTTACCTGTATAAAAGACACCAATCAATCAATCAGATTCCAAACTCTCCACCATGGCCAAGAACAAAGAACTGTCCAAGGATGTCAGGGACAAGATTGTAGACCTACACAAGGCTGGAATGGGCTACAAGACCATCGGCAAGCAGCTTGGTGAGAAGGTGACAACAGTTGGTGCGATTATTCGCAAAGGGAAGAAACACAAAATAACTGTCAATCTCCCTCGGTCTGGGGCTCCATGCAAGATCTCACCTCGTGGAGTTTCAATGATCATGAGAACGGTGAGTAATCAGCCCAGAACTACACGGGAGGATCTTGTCAATGATCTCAAGGCAGCTGGGACCATAGTCACCAAGAAAACAATTAACAAGTAACACACTACGCCGTGAAGGACTGAAATCCTGCAGCGCCAGCAATGTCCCCCTGCTCAAGAAAGCACATGTACAGGCCCGTCTGAAGTTTTCCAATGAACATCTGAATGATTCAGAGGAGAACTGGGTGAAAGTGTTGTGGTTAGATGAGACCAAAATCGAGTTCTTTGGCATCAACTCAACTGACCGTGTTTGGAGGAGGAGGAATGCTGCCTATGACCCCAAGAACACCATCCCCACCGTCAAACATGGAGGTGGAAACATTATGCTTTGGGGGTGTTTTTCTGCTAAGGGGACAGGACATCTGCACCGCCTCAAAGAGACGATGGACGGGGCCATGTACCGTCAGGGCCAGGGCATTGAAGCCAGCCAGGGCATTGAAAATGGGTCGTGGATGGGTATTCCAGCATGACAATGACCCAAAACACACGGCCAAGGCAACAAAAGAGTGGCTCAAGAAGAAGCACATTAAGGTCCTGGAGTGGCCTAGCCAGTCTCCAGACCTTAATCTCATAGAAAATCTGTGGAGGGAGCTGAAGGTTCGAGTTGCCAAACGTCAGCCTCGAAACCTTAATGACTTGGAGAGGATCTGCAAAGAGGAGTGGGACAAAATCCCTCCTGAGATGTGTGCAAACCTGGTGGCCAACTACAAGAAACGTCTGACCTGTGATTGCCAACAAGGGTTTTGCCACCAAGTACTAAGTCATGTTTTGCGAAGGGGTCAAATACTTATTTGACTCATTAAAATGCAAATCAGTTTATAACTTTTTTGAAATAAGTTTTTCTGGATTTTTTTGTTGTTATTCTGTCTCTCACTGTTCAAATAAACCTACCATTAAAATTATAGACTGATCATTTCTTTGTCAGTGGGCAAACGTACAAAATCAGCAGGGGATCAAATAATCTTTTCCCTCACTGCATATACAGTGGGTATGGAAAGTATTCAGACCCCCTTAAATTTTTCACTCTTTGTTATATTGCAGCCATTTGCTAAAATCATTTAAGGTCATTTTTTTTCCTCATTAATGTACACACAGCACCCCATATTGACAGAAAAACACAGAATTGTTGACATTTTTGCAGATTTATTAAAAAAGAAAAACTGAAATGTCACATAATCCTAAGTATTCAGACCCTTTGCTCAGTATTTAGTAGAAGCACCCTTTTGATCTAATACAGCCATGAGTCTTTTTGGGAAAGATGCAACAAGTTTTTCACACCTGGATTTGGGGATCCTCTGCCATTCCTCCTTGCAGATCCTCTCCAGTTCTGTCAGGTTGGATGGTAAACGTTGGTGGACAGCCATTTTTAGGTCTCTCCAGAGATGCTCAATTGGGTTTAAGTCAGGGCTCTGACTGGGCCATTCAAGAACAGTCACGGAGTTGTTGTGAAGCCACTCCTTCGTTATTTTAGCTGTGTGCTTAGGGTCATTGTCTTGTTGGAAGATAAACCTTCGGCCCAGTCTGAGGTCCTGAGCACTCTGGAGAAGGTTTTCGTCCAGGATATCCCTGTACTTGGCCGCATTCATCTTTCCCTCGATTGCAACCGGTCGTCCTGTCCCTGCAGCTGAAAAACACCCCCACAGCATGATGCTGCCACCACCATGCTTCACTGTTGGGACTGTATTGGACAGGTGATGAGCAGTGCCTGGTTTTCTCCACACATACCGCTTAGAATTAAGGCCAAAAAGTTCTATCTTGGTCTCATCAGACCAGAGAATCTTATTTCTCACCATCTTGGAGTCCAAATGGCTGCAATATAACAAAGTTTGAAAAATTTAAGGGGGTCTGAATACTTTCCGTACCCACTGTGTGTATATATATATATATATATATATATATATATATTTATATATATATATATGTATATGTGTGTGTGTATATGTATATATGTATATGTGTGTGTGTGTATATATATACACATTCTCTCTCTTTCTATATATATATATATATATATATATATATATAGAAAGAGAGAGAGAGAGATACTATACATATATTTATATATATATATATATATATATATATATATATATATATATATATATATATATATATATATATAATAGTATATATAATAGTATATTACTGATACTGAAATAACACTGGGTCAGTCTGAACTCATTATTAATAACAGGTAATTTCTCCCAAAGTGCTTCTTTCACATTCATCAGTTTTATTATTTTCAGTGCAATTACATTTTGAACAGTGGTAGACGAAACAAAATGACTATATCACCATATCAGCGTTTATGCATGTCTAATGGTCTGTGAAGAAGTTTCTATCATTCAGTCATTATATACTGTGGCCCCAGACAACATGTACAGTGTGTCCCAGTTAAAAAAGTCTAAAAGTAATTGCATTAGGAAATATCAAAGCAAATGTCATTTAATGTGAAAATAGAACACAAACACACATTTCTGACAGTATTACAACATACAGGATACTTTGTATACAATAAACGATAGACATTTGTCATGAAGTACATTTCCTCTGAGGTGAATGAATGTGACACATCTGGATGAAACTATATCCATGTGTTGATCTCCTGCTGCTGTGATGTGTGTGTTTTCTTGTTCAGGACTGTCTGCCCGTCTGCCTGATGTTTGATTTGAAGGACGAGGGAGAGTCTGACCCTCGGAAACTCGCTCAGATGATGCAGAACCTGGGTGTTTTTATCAGCATCAAACCCAAGGTCAAGCAGACAGCGAAGGTACTGCAGCACAGCTCCCACAATGCACCTGTCACCAAACACTCAGGAGAAAAGGCATGCATACAAATTTATAGACTACAATTACGGTTTCATACTTTTATTTCCTGATACTGCAGTCATCATCTTTAGCACCGTTCACACTGACAGCAGTAAACTCACTGCATTCATTATCCTCACGTTTCATCATTTCACTTTTTGGTTCAAAGAGCACGGGGTTATCGGTCATATTAGAGCAAAAGCCACGCATAGCTCATTATTCACCAAAAATATGACACCATTCAGACACTGCTGACATACTGTTTTTAATGTACTATTCTATGAGTTAAAATGCACTAAACGCAATGTTTAGTAGTATGGATAGTATGGTGAGACTTACTCAGTCTTATTGCACAGCCAACATTTCAATATTTATTCATGAGTGAATCAATGTTATGGATCAAGGTTCAATGCCAGTGCTTTCTTTCTCCTGGTAAATTTTGTTTTGATTTTGCATCATTTTTTGCAACACTTTAAGCATGTCTTGGTCATATTTCACCCCATAATTATAAAAACAACTGTAAAATTGTATAATAAAAATTAAATAAAAATGTATAATATGTAAAATATAATATTTTGCTCATAGAAAATGAAAGAATATAATAATTATAACTGATGTCATATACAAATACATAAAACAATATTCAAATATATTATACTATTTTATTAATCTAATGTTAAACAATTTATATATACTTTTTTAAATGTACAAAGAATTTATACAATTTTTATGCTGATGTAAATAAAAGGGGCTACAGTGATGAAAATGTTACTCACCAATTAAAACAAAACAAAATAAAACTATAAAACTTAAATTGTTTAATAGTGTATAGAATGGGTAAGTTTTATTTTGACTGCATTTTTTGTGTTATTTTTTTATAGATCTAAATACAAATTTTTCAATGCTGAAACGACAACTGACATTTTTTTCAACCATATTTTATATATGATCAGCTAAAAGAGTTACCACTTACTATTACCATTATCAGGTTGATTTTCTTTTTTGCTCATCGTGTATAATTTTTTTATTTTATAATACTGTTCTTTTTTTCTTTTTTTTTTTTTGCATGTGACGTGTTAAATGGTAACTCTTTAAGCTCATCACGTATCATTTTACTTTACTATACTGTTTTTTTTATTTTATTTATTTTTTTTTTGCATATGAGGTGTTAAAGGGATAGTTCACCCAAAAATGAAAATGACCTTCATTCATCTTCGGAACACAAATTAAGATATTTTTGATGCATTCTGAGAGCTCTCTGACCCTCCCATAGACAGCAATGTAATTAACACAATCAATGTCCAGAAATCTAGCAAGGAGATCGGTAAAATAATCCATGTGACAACAGGGGTTCAACCGTAATTTTACGAAGCTACGAGAATACTTTTTGTACGCAAAGAAAACAAAAATAACGACTTTATTCAACAACTCTTCTCCTCCGCGTCACCTTGGTGCCATTTTGGAGAGTATCCACTGAACGTAAACAGCGTATGCTGTTCTGTGTCAGCCGCACCACGCGGATATGCTGTTTTCGTTCAAACCAAAGCATAAACAAAAGCGTTATTTTTGTTTTCTTTACGTACAAAAAGTATTCTCGTAGCTTCATAAAATTACAGTTGTTGATGTCACGTTATCCTTGCTACGTTTCTGGACCTTGGTCATGTAAAGACACTTGCTGTCTATGGAGGGTCAGAGAGCTCTTAGAATGCATCAAAAATATCTTAATTTATTTAATTTTTTAAATTTCTTACGGGTTTGGAACGACATGAGGGTGAGTAATTAATGACAGAATTTTCATTTTTGGGTGAACTACTCCTTTAAATGGTAACTCTTTAAAGTGTCTGTTTCCAGTCGGTGGTCGTTAAAGGTTTGGAGAGGAACATCAGCAGTCTTTATGAGGCCAGACGTCTACTGCTGGGCCTGGACTCCACTGAGGTTTCCATGACTACCAAGAATGTGTCTGAGGTGACGACCAAGACCGCTGTGGACCCTCTGGTGGCTAATAATGGAATCACAAGCTACTGGATCAATGTACTAATGCAGCAGCTGCGCCTCACTGAGACAGGTGTGTATGTATGTGTGTGTGTGTGTGTGTGTGTGTGTGTGCGTGCGCACTTCATCCTCTTTAGTTTCACTCATGCTTGTTTGTTATGCTAAATGAATGGTATGTTTTTTGTATGTGTCAATTTTCAGGTGCTATGCCCTCTCCTGATGCCATGATTGGCTCTCTCTCTGGAAAGCCCCGCCCCTTGCATCCTCCCGGATTGGCTGTTTCCTCAGAAGATGGACGGATAGGAATCAAAGGAGTGGAATCCAAATTAGAGAAGGTTTGGATGACCATGATATTTATGATGGACATACTGTATGTATATCACCTGTCTAGAACGTGTTTGACCGAGAACGAGTTGCCAGAACGAGTTGCCAACTATCTAACATGTTTTTGCAGCGTTGAGCAATGTAGCCAATCAAAGACATGTCTGTTGATTTCTTCAACGCAATGGTCAATCAGAAACGTTAGAGTTTTCATAATTCACTCACCGCTGAAAGCGCCGGAGTTTTTCACGCTCGTGAATCATTTCATGACTAAGTGCAGACGCAATGTAAATAAGAGATTTATTGTGTAGTTTAGAGAGCTTGATTATAATAATGAGGTAAATGAGATTTAATAAATCATCTCATTTATCATCTCATAAACCTTTGACACTGGAAATGGAAGAAATGGAACGTCTCGAATGCATTGTATTGTGATATACAGTACAGTATCTCAAACAGTGTATAGAAAGTTGTGTAGTTGTATAGAAATCTATAGGATCGTACTAATTGATCAGCTGATTGTACAAACTTATATGCTACTTATATATCTTCAATTTAAATATGCATTTAATAAAGTGCTTAAGTAAATTACATTGATTGACTGTAAACAATAAACTTTGATCATGTAATTGTATCAGATTCTAGAGACTGAGGATCAGCCAACACAAGTAGAGACGGAGCCCTGCGTCATGCCACATGCGGAGGTCAGAGAGGTCGTCGTCAAGCCGACTGTCTCATCGAGGAGAGGCAGCCAATCAGAGGCCTCGAGGGAGCCGAACCCACCTCTCACACCGGAGAGGTAAAAGCCTCTGTCCTGAACAGACAGCGTTTGGATAGACAGTCAGACGATGCTCTGGATTCCAGTGTAGAATATGATTTACAGCACTGAATGAAGCTGTGTGCGTGTGTGTGTGTGTTTCAGGTCAGTGAGAGTGGAGGTGGATGGTGTTTATCTGAACAGAGACAGACGCTGTAGTTTGAGAATATTCCCATCTGTGGACATTAATAATGAGGTAAAGCACTTTCGCATTTTTAAAATGAAAACAAAACTGCTTGCTGTAAATGTATTGCATCTACTGTATGAATACTTTTTCAGAAAGACAGTCTTGTCAGATTTAACTCTCAGTTACAGTTCACAAATAAAATCATTTCTCTTACTGGTTTATTGAAACAGTTTTTGTTTGCTTTTTATTTGAACAGGATCATGAATACGAGAGAAAGAAGTTGCTGGCAACTCAAGGTTTGTGTGTTTTTTATTGTAGGACTTAAAACATTAGTGCAAAAAGACAATTGATAACTTGATATATAATATAATATAATATAAAATAATATAATAAAAATATGTATTACATATTATATAGAATATAGAATAGAAAAGATAAAGCAAATTTTAAAAGTTTTTTTGCAGTGTGGCTTTATTTTATGATAATTAAACACATTTTTATTTGTTAATACTACTACTACTAAGTCATCTAGAAATATATAAAATTGTATAAAATATTATTGTATTAGAATATATTGTGTATGTTTTTGTCTTTATTATAATTTTATATATTTTTATTTTTAAATAGTATAATATAAGAATTATATTTTCTAATTTGTTCAGTTTTATATACTTTTATATGTCCTATATACAGTGCTGCTTGAAAGTTTGTGAACCCTTTAGAATTTTCTATATTTCTGCATAAATATGACCCAAAACTTCGTCAGATTTTCATAAGTCCTGAAAGTAGACAAAGAGAACCCAATCAAACAAGTGAGAGGAAAATATTTTCTTTGTCATTTATTTATTGAGAAAAATGATCCAGTGTTACATATCTGTGCATTGTGAAAGTATGTGAATCTCTTGGATTAGCAGTAAATGTAAAGGTGAAATTAGAGTCCATCTGTGCAGAGGTGTTTTCAGTCAGTGCAATGACTATCAAATGTCAGTACATGACCTGTATTATTCAAAGAACAGGGATCTATCAAAGTCTGATCATGTTTGTGAAAGTGAATCATGTCACGAACAAAGGAGATTACTGAGGACCTCGGAAAAAGAGTTGATGTTGCTCATCAGGCTAGAAAAGTTTACAAAACCATCTCTAAAGAGTTTGGACTCCACAAATCCACAGTCAGACAGATTGTGTACAAATGGAGTAAATTCAAGACCACTGTTACCTTCCCGAGAAGTGGTCGATCAACAAAGGTCACTCCAATGCAGAATGTGTAATAGTCTGCGAGGTTGCAAAGCAACTAAAGGCCTTTTAGTTGTGAATAATTGCACCAACTGTTGTCACCTTCTCACCAAGCTGCTTGGTGATGGTCTTGTAGCCCATTCCAGCCTTGTGCAGGTCTACAGTCTTGTCCCTGACATCCTTGGACAGCTCTTTGGTCTTGGCCATGGTGGAGAGTTTGGAATCTGATTGACTGATTGGTGTCTTTTATACGGGTAACAAACTGAGATTCGGAGCACTGCCTTTAAGAGAGTGCTCCTAATCTCAGCTCCTTAGCTGTATAAAAGACACCTGGGAACCAGAACTCTTGGAGATTGATAGGGGATCAAATGCTTATTTGTACATTTGCCCACTGACAAAGAAATGATCAGTCTATAATTTTAATGGTAGGTTTATTTGAACAGTGAGAGACAGAACAACAACAAAAAATCCAGAAAAACTTATTTCAAAAAAGTTATAAATTGATTTGCATTTTAATGAGTCAAATAAGTATTTGACCCCTTCGCAAAACATGACTTAGTACTTGGTGGCAAAACCCTTGTTGGCAATCACAGGTCAGACGTTTCTTGTAGTTGGCCACCAGGTTTGCACACATCTCAGGAGGGATTTTGTCCCACTCCTCTTTGCAGATCCTCTCCAAGTCATTAATGTTTCGAGGCTGACGTTTGGCAACTCGAACCTTCAGCTCCCTCCACAGATTTTCTATGGGATTAAGGTCTGGAGACTGGCTAGGCCACTCCAGGACCTTAATGTGCTTCTTCTTGAGCCACTCCTTTGTTGCCTTGTCCGTGTGTTTTGGGTCATTGTCATGCTGGAATACCCATCCACAACCCATTTTCAATGCCCTGGCTGGCTTCAGTGCCCTGGCCCTGATGGTACCCTGCCCCGTCCATCGTCCCTTTGATGCGGTGCAGTTGTCCTGTCCCCTTAGCAGAAAAACACCCCCAAAGCATAATGTTTCCACCTCCATGTTTGACGGTGAGGATGATGTTCTTGGGGTCATAGGCAGCATTCCTCCTCCTCCAAACACGGCGAGTTGAGTTGATGCCAAAGAGCTGGATTTTGGTCTCATCTGACCATAAGTGTGTTACTTATTAATTGTTTTCTTGGTGACTATGGTCCCAGCTGCCTTGAGATCGTTGACAAGATCCTCCCGTGTAGTTCTGGGCTGATTCCTCACCGTTCTCATGATCATTGAAACTCCACGAGGTGAGATCTTGCATGGAGCCCCAGACCGAGGGAGACTGTTATTTGGTGTTCCTTCCATTTGTGAATAATCACACCAGCTGTTGTCACCTTCTCCCCAAGCTGCTTGGCGATGGTCTTGTAGCCCATTCCAGCCTTGTGTAGGTCTACAATCTTGTCCCTGACATCCTTGGACAGCTCTTTGTTCTTGGCCATGGTGGAGAGTTTGGAATCTGATTGACTGATTGGTGTCTTTTATACAGGTAACAAACTAAGATTAGAAGCACTGCCTTTAAGAGAGTCCTCCTAATCTCAGCTCCTTAGCTGTATAAAAGACGCCTGGGAGCCAGAAATCTTGCTGGTTGATAGGGGATCAAATACTTATTTGACTCATTAAAATGCAAATCAATTTATAACTTTTTTTGAAATGTGTTTTTCTGGATTTTTTGTTGTTGTTATTCTGTCTCTCACTGTTCAAATAAACCTACCATTAAAATGATAGACTGATCATTTCTTTTCAGTGGTCAAACGTACAAAATCAGCAGGGGATCAAATAATTTTTTTCCCCACTGTACATCATGGGTGCATTTATTATGTATTATAAAAAAGAAGCTTCTGGCAACCTGAGGTTGTTTTTATTCAGAATTACAGGACAAAACATTCAGGAAACATTAGTGCAAAATGGCATTTGATAACTTCTAATATTATATTATACTATATTATAAATAATAATTGCTCTGTAATGATAATAATTGTAAATCTCATATTTACTCAAGAGTTTTACTGATCAAGATCAGCTCGACATATTACAGACTGATTTTCTGCATCATTTTCAGTGTCTCACATCAAAGTATAATCTTTGTGTGATCTGATGTGACGACGAAGCCTTAAAGTTGAGTGATTTAAGTTCAGATTGTTATTGTGGGCCGTGGCTGGATGGACTCGTGCCGCCGCAGGCTCCATCTATTTGGCATTCATCATGCTGTATAAAGCTCAAAATGGATTAAAGAGCTGGAGTGTGCCAGAGAGGTGATATAGGGGAGCCATTTAAGCGTTACTCAGTGCCAGAGAGGGTGATAGAGGGACCCATTTCAGAGGAACACGCTGCCAGATTTATAATGGAGTGCAGCCACTCCACCCACTGAATATGCAGACAGATGAACAGTCTCACACACACAAAAACACATGGAGAAACCTGACATCAAATCATTCTGGCTAGATGACATGAAACGTGTGACAACTTCCACTACATTCATCTCTTCTGCACCTCTTGTTAATTGGGAGACAAGGAATATTTGTACTTTAATTCTACTATAATTTAAAATGAATTACACTATAAGAAAATTGGGTCTAGGATTTACTTTAAAACAGTTTTCATTTAGAAAATGCTAGTGAATTTAACCAAAAATTACTAAGAAAATATAAATAAGTTATTAGAAAAACTGAAATGGAAATGTATATGTATGTATGTGTGTGTATGTATGTGTGTGTGTGTGCGTGATATAGTTTGCTAATAGAAAAAATATTTTAAATACATATATATTTATATATACATATATAAAACTATGTACAAATATTATATACAATTATTTTTATTAATATATAATGTTATTAAAAATTAATATGTATATTAAAATATATAAAAAAATATTATTTAAATTTGTAAAGCATTTATACATCATAAGTGGGCTTATTATGTTGCTTTTTTGTTTTCAAAAAAAAAAGAAAGAAAAAAAGAGAGAAACGTGCTTCAGGAATTGGCATCAAAATAAGGTCTATTTTTTTCTGTTTACATTTTAATTTTAGTTACATTTTTAGTAATTTTGTTGTGTATTTTGTTAATTTTGTTATTATTTTATCATGTCTTTATATTTCTTATTCATTTTTATTTAAATTTTAGTTTTTAGTTATTTTAGCACTTCAGGTTAAACTAAAAAATGAGAAATGATGCTTTGCCAACTAATTGTAATGAAATAAGTTACATTTAATATTTTCATTTATTTATATTTTCATTACATTTATTTTAGTGTTTATTTTATTTACATTTTTTAATGGTCTTAGTTTTTAATATTAGTTTTAGATAATGATAACTCTGCTACACACTCCAGAAACTGATACAGTGACTTTTACATAAACTCCCATTTAAACCACTTCATTCACACACAGAGAGAGAGAGAGAGAGAGAGAGAGAGAGAGAGAGAGAGAGAGAGAGAGAGAGAGATGTGGAAAGGTAGCAGCACATTCTTCTGCATGACTGCTTTTGATTAAGTTGCTTAATTAAGTGGCAGGTGTTTAATAATGCAGGGGGATTCACACAAACACACACACACACACACACACACACTTTAATTAGAGCTGCTGTTGTATGCCAGTGTAAATCTGGATGTGGTTCTGAGCGTGTAATGTTTCCAGGCATTCACGATTTTGTGTGGGTTTCATAATGCCTGTGATTTAATCTGTGAAAACCTGTGTGTGTGTGATAGCCATGCAGCAGAAGCCTGTGGTGACTGAGGTTCGAACCCCTACAGACACCTGGAGCGGCTTGGGCTTCTCAAAATCGATGCCCACTGACGCTGTGAAAGAACTGAGAGCCGTGAGCCGCCGCTGCTACAGACCCTACCACAACCAGCAGGTACACACATCAATATTTAATTCACATTTATGCATTTAGCAGCCACATTAATCCAAACTAATTTAGGAGCATAAGCACTTTGTTAAACAGCCAACAATGTTCAGCTCATTCCACCAGAGGGGATCAGAGAGGGTGAAGGTTCTGGAAAGTCACTTTTTGCCACGTTATGAAAGGACAACAAGGTGTTGTGACCATAGGTGGTGGGAGGGAGACTTTTAACTTTCTATATGAGGACAGATTATAAACTCAGTATTAAAAGTAAAAAAACTTTATTTATTTATTTATTTATTTATTTTTTACAAAGCTAATTTGGCTTTTCAAAACTCAGTATCAAATTCAGCATGTGCATCAACACAGTAGCATCACAGCAGTGAGTTTTGAACCAACAAACACCACTCAAACTTTCTTCATGACATGACAAAAATCAAGTTGTTTTGACAAAGGATATACCATATACACCAATTTTTGGTTTGTTTATTTGTGTTTTGATTAAATGTGACAGTAAAGAGATTTATAATGTTACAAAAGATTTGTTTCAAATATATGATGTTTTTTTAAACTTTCTATTAATCAAGGAATCTTGAAAGTTAAAATGTTTCATAGTTTTCACAAAAAATATGAAGCAGCATAACTGTTTTCAACTCTGATAATAATCAGAAATGTTTCTTGAGCAGCAAATCAGCATATTAGAATAATTTCTGAAGGATCATGTGACACTGAAGACTGCAGTAATGATGCTGAAAATCCAGCTTTGATCACAGGAATAAATTACATTTCACAATATATTCACATTAAAACAAATTTTAAATTGTAATAATATTTCACAACTTTCACTTTTTTTGATGACATAAATGCTGCCTTGCTGAGCAGAAGAGACTTCTTTCATAAACATTGAAAATCTTAATTATTCCATTTTTTTTCTTTTGGGATTTTGACATCTCCTTCTAACATAGAAAAGAGCAGCAAAACATCTGCTTTTTGTTCTACAGCAGAGATTAAGTCATACAGGTTTGAAATAACTTCAAGACTTCTTTCAAAAACATTTAAAAATCTTACCGACCACAAACTTTTGAACAGCAATCTTAGCCTTGCCATAGCAAAAATGGAATGAAGTTCATCAAAGTTACGTTTACATGAGCAACTTCAAATTTACTGAGTGTAAACATTAAACGCAAGTGCGTGTGTGTTTGTACTAAATGACAGACTGCACAATTACCCACCTGTGTGAGGAAACTAGTGTGTGATGGGTTTATGAAAAGGTTCATTTTTGATCAGTGGAATACAGTGAAACTGTATACACACACACACACACACACACACACACACACGTCTGTCATTCAGAGCAGTGTAATCATGGAGAAAAGTCTCTAAACTCCAATCACAGACGCGTATGAGCACACAGTGAGCAGCACATCCCCGTTCCCTTCACTTCCACCCTCATTTCCTCTCCGCTGGGATAATGAGACTCTCTCAATTAAAGATCTCAATGGAAGCGGTTTAGCGCTGCACTGCAGTTCTGATTGAATCTGTTTTTGATTGTTACTGCTGTTTGAATCACATTATTTCTGAGAATAAGTGAAGCCCTGTGAAGGATTCAAATTGAAAAGTTATTGAAATCTGTGTGTGTTTTGTTGTGTTTTGTGTTTGCTTTCTTTCCACTGTGCTTTATCTGTTCGTAAAGGGTAGTTCAATCAAAGATGAACCTTTTGTCATCATTTACTCGAACCTTTATGACTTTCTGTCTGCTGTGGAACACAAATTTTCTATGAAATTTTTCTATGAAATCAAAGCAGACAGTGATCAGGAGAGGAATAATTAAGATTTTCAATGCTTTGAAAGAAGTCTCGCCAAACCTGTATTTATTTGATTAGAAATACAGAGAAAATAAGTAATATTGTGAAATATTATTACAATGTAAAAAAAAATGTTTTCTATGTAAATATATTGTAAAATGTAACTTATTCCTGAGATGCAAAGCTGAATTTTCAGCATCATTACTGCAGTCTTCAGTGTCACGTGATCCTTCAGAAATCAGTCTAATATGCTGATTAGCAGCTCAAGAAACATTTCAGATTATTACCAATGTTAATAACAATTGTGCTGCTTCATATTTTTGTAAAAACTGATACATTTTACTTTTCAGGATTCCTTGATGAATAGAAAGTTCAAAAGAACAGCATTTATTTGAAACGGAAATCTTTTGTAACATTATAAATGTCTTTACTGTCACTTTTGATCAGTTTAATGTGTCCTTGCTGAAGTAAAGGAATGGTAGTTAAATTGTAATTATATTTCAGAAAATGTCACTGTTTTTACTGTGTTTTTAATCAAATAAATGCAGAATTGAGGTGAGCAGAAGAGACATACAGTAGTAAAACTTGCTGTGTCACGTTTAGGCAAATGTCCTTTTCAGTTTTATTATTAAAATAATAATAGTTTCACAGAAGAATGAAAGTTGTTTTCATATCTGACTTTTTAATTCTCTGGTTGTAGTCGTGGAGTTCACAGAGTGGAAAGGAACGCGGTTGGAACGGCAGCGACTCAGAAAACTGGAGGGAAAGACGTGGATCTTTGTCTTCATCCCCACCTCCATCATCATCCTCCTCATCCTCGTTCACTCCCTACAGTCTGTCAGCGTCCCGAACAAGCAAGTGTGATGCTAAATTCACCGCCCTGCTCTTTAATTGCAGAGGGTGTGACATATCTTGTTTAATTAGCAGTAACTATTAAATTAGTTCAGCTGCTCATTACACAATTTAATTCTGCCAGCAGTTTCATTTCAAGGTGAAACAATCACTTATGCTGAAACGCATCAAGATTTAGAACCTACTGGGAAATTAAAATATTATGAGCTTCTCATTTCTGACCTTTGACCTGCAGCAGAGGGATACCTGACCGGCTCTGAGGGCGGGGCATCCAGACATTTGATTGGCAGGTCTCCCAGTCCCTCCCACACAGACGATCTTATTGAGTTACTGGCACAGCTGGGTCTGGAGAAATATATCGACATTTTCCAACAACAGGAGGTGAATACACAACCCCCCCAAACACACACACATACACACATGTCCCAGACGGCACACCCACAGACGCCCACGCCGCTGTTGTCTGATGCATATCTGGCTCTGAGCGCTTTTAGGAGTCAGAGCGCACAGGTTTATTTTAGTCTGCCTGGAAACAAAGTCATGTCTAAAGGTCTGAGATTGAACTAGTCAGTGGGTTTGCCAAAGTTCAGATCTTTAAATACTCTGAATTTTGTTTGAGCAGGTTAGTAGAAAGTAAACTAGATTTCCATGAGAAGAACTGTATATTCTGCACTCTTTTCTGTCTGTGAAATAAATCAGTATTTACACTGCAAAAAATGTTATTCAGTATTTTTGCGATGTTATTCAGTACAAAAATCTAAACATTCCTAAATGAAGACACATTTATTTGAGAAGCAAAATGACAAATTTATTAGAAAATGAGACTTCATATTTTATCAAAAAAGAACAAATCTGCTAATGGGGTAAGAATTATTAAGCTTGTTTTGCCTTTGAATTAAGTTTATTTTTCTGACTCTTTGGCAGACATTTGTTCTTGTTTGAAGTATAAACTCGCTTAGTTTTGATCAATTTTTCAGGAAACAAGACTTAAGTAATAAGTAAAAAAATTAATTAAAATAAGATAAATATCATTAAAAATGTAAAGAAAATGTTATTAAATAAGTGTATCTTGATTTAAGAATGTTTAGATATTTGTACTGGAAAACAAGACACACAAAGAGTAATATTTATTTTTTCTGCAGTGTATTACAGACAGAAAATCAGATGTACAGTTATTTGAATGTTTTCATTGCAAATGTAATATTGTTAAAGGTAATATTGATACTTAATAAATATTAATAAAAGTATTATTGTTATTAGAATTATTTTACATTTGATCACTTTTGAGTTTGCAATAAATATAGCCTTTAATAAATAATACAACTTTCCTTTGACCCCATTAGCAGATATTTGTTCTTGAATTTTTAATATTTTTCATTTTTCTTCTCAGGTAAATGCACCTTTATTTAAAGATGTTTATATATTTGCAGTGTATTAGAGACAGAAATTCTGATATATGCATTTGAATGTTTTTATATTGTTTACACAGATTAATTGACTTTTTTTTTAAGATTCTCCTTGGAAATTAATTATGTATAAATATATTATTTATTTTTATTGTTGTTTATTTGTTTTCTTTTTAAAGATAATATTGTTAAATTATTGTGTACAATTCACTGAAGTATTATTGTGATGATTATTTTGTTACTTGAGTTTGCCACAGATATAGTCTTTAATTCTGATATGCCATTAAATGTTAGATGGATGGACAGATAGACAGACAGACAGACAGATAGTCAAACTGTGGTTGGTTTCTTCATGTTGCTGTAATGAGGGGTTCATAAAGTCAAATGTCTAACCACACGAGACACATTTACACATAAAAACACACACATACTGTGAATATGTTCTCTGGTCTTTCAGATCGATTACCAGACGTTCCTGACGCTCTCAGATGAGGATTTGAAAGAAGTGGGCGTGAGCACTTTTGGAGCGCGACGCAAGATGACCCTCGCCATCACGGGTCACTCTCATTAACCAAACTGACACAGAACTCCACTTGATCATCTCAGCATATGTTGGATAAATACGAACACTTGATGAGTTTTCATTTGAAACTTTTTACCCTCAACAGATTTGAGCAAAAAGAGGAAGTTTCCAGAAGCATCCAGCATGAAGTCGGGATACCTGGAGGGAGGCGCGAGCGGCCGTCTCCCGCGGATCATGAACGAGGACGCGGCTGCCAAGAGTAACCGCTGGTGATGGGACGATGTGACCGCTGTAGAGCTTCCAATAATGCCCCTGGGGCCGGTTTGTGCTTCCTGTCATGTGGCCCTCTGGGACCAATCAAAGTGTGACATGATAGATGATTTCCATATAAGACAGAGAGGACAGATGTGCTGTGACTCTCAGAGGAAACATGCAGAGAAGTGTGACCTTCAGCGTGAACCGACCGACTGCCCGTCCAGAACCCACACTTAGTATGCAAGTCTCTGACTCTCTCTACCTCTGTTTCTCTGTCTACTGCACCTCTATGCAAAACTTCATTTCCTTTATGGATTGTTCAAATATGAGAATTGGGATCTTTCATTAAATGAGAACCAAAAACATAGTTTCCTGTATTAACTTGAAGTAATGTTGAATTTTAGAGTTGTGGTGTCTATTAAAAACCAAAAATAATCAAAAATAAAAAGGAATGTAATATTGGATTACTTTAAGCATGCATTGATCACAGGACAAATATTTAATTTGGCCCTTTAAAATTTGTAATAAAATAATTATTATTTTAATTTAAATAATATTTTAAAATAAACATCCATTCACATAAATAATAAAATAATAATTATTTTAATATGAATAGTTTTTTGTGACAAAACCTTCAGTAAAATAAGATACAAAATAATTATTTTAATTTCAGTTATTTTTGTGACACAAAACCTTTATTGAAATAAAAAAAATAAAAAATATTATTTTAATGTAAATACTTTTTGTGACACAAAACCTTCCTTAAAATAAGTAATAAAATAATTATTATTTTAATATTTTTGTGACAAAACCTTCATTAAAATAAGATGTAAAATAATTATTTAATTACAATAATTTTTGTGACAAAAAATTCAGTGTAATAAACAATTAAATAATTATTATTTTAATGTACATTTTCTGTGACGCAAAACCTTCATTAAAACAAAATAATTTTTTATGTAAATAGTTTTGTGACAAAACCTGCATTGAAATAAGTTTAAATAATTCTTATTTTAATTGAAATCATTTTTGGACATAAAACATTCATTAAAATAAGTAAAACTATAATTATTTTAATTGAAATAATTTTTTGTGACACAAAAACCTCAGCCAATAGAGGGCGTCCTGTCACTGTCTGTGCCTCTATGAGCACTTCAATTTTTTGCATTAAAACTCTTCCTGGGAATAATTTCTCCTAGGAAATGAGTGAATGATGTAATTTCATAACCTTGAAAATTACCAGTTCGGCAGAGTTCTCTGTTAAATAAATATACTGTGTGCTAAATTAATAATTAGCTGCTTTTATTCAGCAGAGAAAAATATGAAACCGCTCTCAATATTTTGGCGTTGCACCCCAGTGCACAAGTGAAAGTTTTCAATTAAAATAATCTGTTGTGAGTGTGCTCAGCATTTCTCTCATTTACAATTTAATGCATCTCTCGTCTGCATGTCATTCAGCTGGATTTCTCAAATACATCATGCGGATTTCAGCTGTGTCAATATCTGGGCTGTGGCTGATGGGTATTTTCACACTCTAACACTTTAGAAGGGTAAAATGTTAACAGCACATAATCAGAAACCGCATTGACTTGCATTACCCACGTTAAAATATTGCCACTTAACATTAACAGCATTAAGCCAATGAAGTGGAACAGAATAAATTAAACACACAAACACACACACACATACAGCCCTGCTTGACACAGAGAAACTGTCTCGTGTCCATGAGCGTCTCGCCACAAGACATTCAGTGTTTTAATGATGACAAGTCATGAATCAAGCCACTGCAAGGTTAGAACCGTCAACCTTTTATTTACCACCAGCACAAACATTTAACAAATCACAACAAGACTTTGAGTTTGTGTGACTGTAGTGCTGATGCACTAATGCACATACAGCTGTCATTAGTTCCATTACAATGCATTTATTGATAAATTATACTGCATAAAATTGTTTTAAAATGTCTAGCATGATGTATTAAAGTAGAGCTCTCTAAATTGTCTGACAATTGAGTTAAGGCTGCTACATATTCTGTGTACAGATTCAATGCTGCATAAAAGCCAGATTAATACAACACTTATCTACCTCAGAGATGGCTCTGATGCTGTATTGCTTAAGCAATATATACATACATATGTATACAGTGCCTATAGAAAGTCTTCATACCCCTTCATTTTTTTCACATTTTATGTTGCGTAATGTTAAACTGCTTTAAATTACTTTTTTCCCCCACATAAATCTACACCCCACTCACCATAATGACAAAGCAAAAACTGGATTTATCACAACTTTGCAAATTTATTAAAAAGGAAACATTGAAAAAATGACATTGCACAACTCTTTATACCCTTTACTTTGACACCTGAAATTTATATCAGGAGCATTCCAGTTTCACTGGATCGTCTTTGAGATTGTTCTATACTCCGACTGGAGTTAACTTGTGGCAAATTCAGTTGATTGGACATGATTTGGAAAGGCACACACACCTGTCTATATAAAGTTTAACAGCTGAAATGGATGTCAGAGCAAAATCTAAGCCATGAGGTCAAAGAAATGGCCTGCAGAGCTGAGAGACAGGATTGTGTTGAGACAGATCTGGAGAAGACTACAAAAAAAAAAAAAAAAAAAAAAAAATTCTGCTGTGTTGAAGGTTCACAGGAGCATTTGGCCTCCATAATCCTTAACGGATGAAGTTTGAAACAATCAGGACTCTTCCTAGATCTAGCCTCCTGACCAAACTGAGGAATTGAAGGAGAAGGGTCTTGGTTAAAGAGGTGATCAAGACACTGATGATCACTCTGGTTGAGCTCCATGATCTTATATGGAGATAGGAGAAACGTACGAAAGGACAAACATCATTGCGACACTACACCAATCTGGGCTTGATGGCACAGTGACCAAACTCAAGCTTCTCCACAATAAAGATAAAGATACATGAAATCCTGATTGGAATTTACAAAAATACACCCAAATAACTCTGACTATGAAAAAAAAAGATTCTCTGGTCTGATGAACCTCAATTCCTTATTCATGTCCGAGGGAAACCAAGCACGCTTATCACCTGCATAATACCATCTCAACGGTGAAGCGTGGCGGTGGCAGCATCATGCAGTGGGGTTGTTTTTCAGTGGCAGGGACTGGTGAAGTGATCAGAGAAGACGGAAAGCTGAATGCAGCTAAATACAGAGATACCCTTAATGAAAACCTGGTTCAGAGCGCTCAGAACCTCAGACTGGGCTGAAAGTTCACCTTCCAACATGACAATCACCCTACGCACACAGCCAAGACAATGCAGGAGTGGCTTAGGAACGACTTCATGAACGTCCTCGAGTGGCCCAGCCAGAGCTGGGACTTGGAACCTATCAGACATCTTTGGAGAAACCTATAAATGGCTGTCCACCGATGGTCCCCCAGCCAACCTGACAGAACTTGAGATGATCTAAAGAGAAGAATGGCAAAAAAAAAAAAAAACCCAAATGCAGATGTGCAAAGCTTGTTGCATCATACCCAAAAAGATCTGAGGCTGTAATTGTTGCCAAAGTGCTTTGACTAAGTTTTGAGGTAAGGGTATGAAGTGTTGTGCGGTTTCATTTTTTCAGTGTTTCCTTTTTAATAAATTTGCAAAGTTGTGATAAATGCGGTTTTTGCTTTGTCATTTTGGTGAGTGGGGTGTAGATTTATGTGGAAGAAAAAGTAATTTAAAGCAGTTTAACATTATAACACAACATAAAATGTGAAAAAAAAATGAAGGGGTATGAAGACTTTCTATAGGCACTGTATGTGTACATATACACTCCTGAACAAAATCTTAAGACCGGGGGAAACATTACAAGTATTAACATTTCACGCTGGTGGATCGTAACCAGGTTGTAAGTACTGCTTCAAAATGGCAAAAGAAGAAACAGGAGCAAGAGACAAAAGATAGAGAATAGGCAATTTATTGAAAACTGCATTTAAACTCAAACAGGCTGTTCATCAGCTGATCAAAAGTTTAAGACCATAGCCTTAATAAGTTAAAGTCTGTGCAAAAATATGGCTTTCATGTCATTGTCCTTCAGGCAGTCACACTGTCATGACCTCCTGATGGCAAAGGCAAAAAGTCTTTCTATCTTTGAACGTGACAGGATTGTTGAGCTGTTCAAGCAAGGGTGCGCACAATGCGCAATCGCTGCCGAGGATGGATGCAGTAAGACAGTCATTTTACATTTCTAAAAAGATCCTGAGAGTCATGGGACAAAAAAGTCAAGAGGTAGACCCAAAAAAGATCAGGGGAACATGCAGGATGGTCCAAAAGAGCGACATTATTCTCCTGGAAGAGGTCCTTCATCAGGCGGTTGTTGTGAACTGCAGCGCTGTCCTGTTGAAAGACTCAGTCATTACCGCACAGACGAGGGCCCTCAGTCAAGAGGGATACCCGCTGCAACATGTCCACATAGCCAGTCGCCGTTTGATGCCCCTGCACAACCTAAGATCCATTATCCCACTGAAGGAAAAAGCACCCCAGATCATGATGGAGCCTCCTCCACTGTGCCGCGTAGAAAACATCTCCAGTGGGATCTCCTTGTCATGCCAGTAATGTTGGAAGTCATCAGGACCGTCCGGGTTGAATTTTTCTCATCAGAGAATGAAACTTTCTTCCACTTTTCAATGTCACATGTTTGGTGCTCAGTTGCAAATTCCAAATGGGCAAGTTTGTGGTGTGGGAGGAGACGTGGCCTTTGAAGATGTTTTCTGTTCTTTAAGCCCTTCTCTCGCAGATGCCGTCTTATGGTTATTGGGCTGCAGTCAGCATCAGTAAGTGCCTTAATTTGGGTCAAGGATCGGCCTGTGTCTTCACGGACAGCCCGTCGGATCCTCCGGCGCAGTGCAGGTGATTTTTTTGGGGGGTTTACCACTTGACTTTTTTGTCCCATAACTCTCAGGATCTTTTTAGAAATGTAAAATGACTGTCTTACTGTGTCCAACCTCGCCAGGGATGGCGCATTGTGCGCACCCTTGCTTGAGCAGCTCAACAATCCTGCCATGTTCAAAGATAGAAAGACTTTTTGCCTTTGCCATCAGGAGGTCATGACAGTGTGACTGCCTGAAGGACAATGACATGAAAGCCATATTTTTGCGTAGATTTTAACTTTTTAAGGCTATGGTCTTAAACTTTTGATCAGCTGATGAACAGCCTGTTTGAATTTAAATGCAGTTTTCAATAAATTGCCTATTCTCTATTTTTTGTCTGTTGCTCCTGTTTCTTCTTTTGCCATTTTGAAGCAGTACTTACAACCTGGTTACGTTTCACCAGCGTGAAATATGAATACTTGTAATGTTTCCACCGGTCTTAAGATTTTGTTCAGGAATATTATAATAAATAAATAAATAAATAAATACACACACACACACACACATGCACACACATACTGTTACGGAGCTGACGAGACGAGAGACGTGCGGATCCATGTACAAGGCTTTTATTAAAAAGAGACGTGGTCACAACACAAGCAAGGTTCAGACAATGGCAAACAGGTATATCACAGGCAGGGCAAAAAGTCATCCAAAAAGGGCGTGAGTCAGTTGACAGCGAACAATATCCAAAGGGGCTTGACAAGAGAGGTAATCCGAAAACGTGAGCAATAATCCAGGCAAGGCAAGGGTTAATCCAAACAGACGATAAATCCAGGGCAGGCTGCTGACAGACAAGATGAGATAAACCAGGCAAGGATCAGGAAACACGAGAAAACAGGCAAGGCAAGACTAAGATTACTAAGTCGGCTCCGTAGAGTAGCTATCGCTTGGAGAGTGATAAAGGCTATACAATACTCGGCACGGAAGGGCATGTGAGTGGCTGTTATATAGGCAGTGTGATTGATATCAGGTGTGAGTTTAATTTATGAGATGGAACATGGGAAATGTAGTCTGAGGTGACAGTGACAGTCTGTGAAGTGTGAGAGTCAATGTAGTGAGAAGGCGACATCTGGTGATGAGCAAACAGAAGTGCATGGACAGGATTCGTGACACATACATGCATACACACACACACACACACACACACACACACACACATATATATATATATATATATATATATATATATATATATATAAAACTTTAGTTTTTTTCCTCGCTTTACATTTTAGTGCATAAAAAAGCTTAGTGCCTTTTCCCCAGGTTACATGTCAGCCCTTCTATCATACAATACCATATAGAATAAAAATAAATAGATAAATACATATAAAACAGCCATATTACCACCATCCTTTCAGGCTATGAATTCTTCAAGGACAAGTAAGTGTCTCTTCTTTTTATCACTTCGTTATATTATGTTGGTTTTGTTGGAATGGAATGATTTAAACCTTTTATAGTTTTGAAAGTAATTTTTAAAGGCACCCATTTTATGGAATGAGTCTCAAAATATTTCTGCATTAGTAATTTTGTGGGTTAGGTTATGAAAATGTTACTTTCTCTGAACATTCAAAATGTTTTTCAACTAGTTTTTAGTGGTTTTTGTAAACGTGCAGGGAACTTTCCATATTATTTATTTTTTCCCCAAACTTTATGGGAATGTTACTTTTAAATGTTCCCTAAACAGATAAACATCCAACCAAAAACGTTCCATAATGTATAGAAATAATGTTGTTGTGCTTATATTTTAAGAACGTTATTAAAGAGCAGATAAATTTAAATAATGTTCTATTAACGATATCGGAAGAATGTTTCTTTGGTTATGTAGCATTGAGAGAACTTTGCCAGAACGTTCCCTGTTAGCTTGGTCAATTATTTTAATCCCTTATGCATATAATTCCAAAATAGTGTTTATCTTATTATTTTAATATATTATCACGATGTAGCGCAAATGTACCATTCACAGCACTTTGTTGGTCTTCTAATTATTTACCAATCGGAAACGTCGCACATTCAAGAAAAACAGTGTACTTCCGCTTTGCAAAAAAAAAAAAAAGAAAAAAAAAGGGGTATACACGCATCAGAAGCGGCTTCTTTGTAGTGTACAAAGCTGGCGTAAGTGCAGTGGTATTGTGGTGCTGAACGGACAGCTCCCTCACTGGGGAACACCTACAAATATCCGTCTCGCGCGTCATGTTTACTAATGAGCTTAATCTATTGACTTATTTATTCTCTTTAATTAAAAATCAGCCAATATTCCCATCACTCTCTCTCCCCGCAGCTGAATTCACTGCAGTGGACAGCGGGCAGTTCAGAGCCATTATAGGCTGATTCCAAATGAAAACCGAGGCTGGTTTTAATTTGTTAGGAGTGATCAGGGAGCGTGTATTGATTCCCTCCGCACAGCACTGGATGTTTTACAGCTTAAAATCAACACCTGCGTATTACCTCCAGCACACCTCAACCTCCGCGTTTATTCCCGAGTGAATGCACCTCTCCCTTTGTTCTACATCATTTCTGAGACTGAAATTCTTGGTGCGTCCCAAATCGCATACTTATGCACTATTCACTATTGTATGACGTTTTGTAGTATAAATAGCGCGAGCAGTGTGTTATCACAGAAAATTCCAAGAAGAAAAAGTGCATTTTAAATACCCGGATGATGCACTTAAAGAATGGAATGTTGGACACTTCATGCGCTCAACTGTCGCAGCTTTAATTACGTCGCGAAGGGGCTATCAAACTCAGATTCTTAATGACAAAATAAAATTCATACACTACATGGTTGAGTTCATAGTGCTTAAGTACATAGTGTATAAGAGTATAGTGCGTCATTTGGGACTCAGTTAATGTGTGAGCGACGCGACAAAACTGCAACCTTTACGTTATAATACAAAGGTTTTGATAATTCTAAAAACTGAGTTTGGTTCAGTTATAAGAGCTTGAGTCACGTGATTATCATTTGTGGCGTCGCGTCGCTCAGTGTGGAGAAGAGAGAGAGAGAGAGAAAGTGGGCGGAGTCACGGTGGAGAGTGGGCGGAGTCGCTCACCGTTCAGTTACACGGGTCCGTTTCTCCCGGTTGTGTTCAGTACAGCAGCTGCGAGGATCTGAGGAAACTCTCTCACTCACTCACCCTCCCGTGTCTCGGATACTTTACGGTCCCGCCCGGTCTCCAGTCACCCGCTCGGGAGCAGAGAACCGTCCCGTCTTGAGGTGAGTGAAGCGAACGATGAATAACGTCTGTTTCAAATGAAGCCAATTAACGCAGAAGCCACTGGAGCTCGCGCTCAAGGAGCCGCACGCGGGAAGCGCGACCGTTAAAGTCCGTTGACAGATTTTCTCCTCAGGGATGATTAATCATATCAAATGGACATATTCAGCGGATTTATAATCCAGAAATAATCCGCGCACTGCCTGTGAGGCTCTGGAGTTGTTTATTGGATAAGAATCAGACAGTGAGCTTTTTAATATTTTATGTTTTGGGCGTGTTTAAAACGAAGTCCTCTCAAACTCAAAAAGGCTTGACGTCTTTACCTCATGTGCCCCGCTCCTAATTTCACCTGCTCTCTTTCTCTCTCCCTCTCCTCCAGATGATGCTGAGTCTCGGTCTGTTCGTGTCTCTGGTGGTTCTGACGGTGTCCGTTACCGGCAGCAGTGACGGAAACCCGCTGGACAATGATAAGTGGATGAGCACCGTGTCCCAGTACGACAAGAGCAAATACTGGAACAAATTCCGCGACGTGAGTTTTCCCTTACGTTTCCTTCTGCTGTTGGGACACTCGTGTGTGTGTGTGTGTGTGTGTGTGTGTGTGTGTGTGTGTTTTGCTTTCTATATAGGGACCAAATGTCCTCTCAAAGATCTTGTGGTCATTATAATTAGCTTAATTTAGAAACAAAAATCAAAGGAAGATCTTTGTGTTTTGTTAGCCTGCTTGGGATTTCTCTAAATAACCCTTGAAGAACAGCAAAGCTTACTGAACATTATTTTGTTGGCTTTGATACAAGCCAAAAGCTTTATAAATTGGTAACATAGTTTGTTAATTAAAATGTCAAAAGGTGTATTTTAGGGATAGGGGTTATTTAGTGTTTATAATACACCTCAAAACAATGGATATGGGTATGAGCTTGTATGTGTTTGGCTGTATTTACATTTGTATACTGTTCCTACTATGTAGTATGCAAGCATAAAATAGCTTAAAATTACTGGTAGATACTATTTTTGTGCTTTTTCAGGTGAATATATTACTCACAACCGGTCAAGAAATGGTAGAGGATGAATACACTTATCTACTATATAGTATGCAAACGGTCAAATGGTCAAATGATGTCCGAACACATGAACACATGGTTTTATGATTTTGTACCTGGGCCATAAAGCTTGTTTCTGAAGAAAAAAAAAAAAAAAAAGAGTGATTTACCTCACAAATTACAAATTATCTCACAATTTGGATTTTTTTTTCTCTCTCACAATTTTCGCAATGTTTTTTTCTTGCAAATCTCTATATTGCACATTTCTTTTTTCTTAGAATTGTGAGATATAAATTCAGAATTGCAAAAAAGTAAGAATTGTGATATGAGAAGTCACTATTACCATTTTTATTCTATAGTGGGAAAAACATAGTGAGATGTAAACCCAGAAAAATGTCATAATTATGAATTTGTCTCATCATTATGACCTTTTCCCCTCAGAACTCTGAAAAAGTAAGAATTGTGAGTTAAAAAGTAAGAATTGTTAAAAAGAATTAAAAAATGTTGCAATTAACATTTTTGGTCCCAATAAAACAGAAACTGTTAGAAACAATAAAACAAAATTGCGAGATATAAATTCAGAATTCTGGAAAAAAAGTCAGAATTATGAGATAGGAAGTCTATAATTATGACTTTTTTCCAGCATAACTGTGAAAAAAGTGTCAATTCTGAGATAAAAGTAGCAATTACCATTTTTTTTTATTATTCTGTAGCCGAAAATAAAACAAAACAGAATTGTGAGATGTAAACCCAGAATTTTCAGAAAAAAATTCTGAGTTTATATCTCACAATTATAAATTGTGAAAAAAGTAAGTATTGTAAGATTAAAAAGTCGTAATTACCATTTTTTATTACATAGAGGGGGGAAAAAAAACTGAATTGTAAGATGTCTGAATTGTGAGAAGTCACAATTATCTTTTTTTTTTATCCCATGCCAGAAATGTGCTTCCATAATATTCACCTTAAACACAGAGGAATCCGATTTTGCAGGTTTTCAATATCAGATTCATAAAAGAGTGCATTTGGTTCCTAAATCCTGAATATGTGGTTACTGTCTTGTTGTAGTGAGTCCCAATACTGCCGTACACTTCAGCAGTGATGTGCATAGCTTTAGAATGCAGTCAAAGTATGCCAGTTGGGATGCAGCCTGTGCGTAGCGTGCATGTGTTGTGTAATCCGCACCAGAGAGACTGAGATCTGGAAATGAAGCACCTGTCCATAAGTGTGTTCGGAGGGTCTCAGCTGTGGGATCCATATGAGTGAGATTCGGAGGCTCTTTGTATGGATGAAGTGATTGCAGGAGGTGAAATGAAGAGTCTCTTCATGCCTCTCTCTTTCGCTATGCATCTCTCTCTCCTCTCATTCTTTATCTCTGCCTTTCTTTCCCTCTGTGTCAGTAATTTTTCTGTGTTAATGAGAGGTGATATTATGAATGATGATGCAGTGAGAGACGCTTTGAAAAGGAAGGTGACAAGGACATTAGCACATAAACGAACACACACTCACACGCTCATATGGTTCACACTGAACAGCCGCCAATACTGGAAAAATCATTATGGGTGGGCGGAATGACCGACATCTTACATCTTGGTATGTGTAGATCACAATGTAGGCATTTTTTCCTGAAAAATCAATGTGCAAATGGTTAATGTATTAAATAGCCATCTGGTAGTGGTATTTTTAGATAAGCCGGTAAATGAAATACTGTACAAATGAAAGGCACTTCATGTCTTTTCACTTTTTATTTGGAGGACACACAGCAAAAAATCGGGCTATTCATAACAAATGAAGTCTGGCATCAGTACAAAGCCAGATTCACTTTATATAAGAGCAAAAGTTGTATTATAAAACTCTCACTGGGTGAAGAAAATGGAATTTCAGAATTCATTAGTGTGAATTTAAATTGAATTAATGATGCACTACAGGAAGTTGAATTACAATTATTAATTGTATTGGTCTCAACTGCAGTTATAAAGAAATTTAATTATGGGAAATGAAGCGTTCTTCCACCCTGACACATAAAAAGTACGTTTATCTGTTAATATGAGGATGTGTATAGAATTTTTTTTTACAAAATTGTGCAGGTGGCATTTATATATATATATATATATATAAACTACAGTAATTTTTTTTTCGAAGTTATAAGTAAAAGATTATTGGAGTACATTTTACAAAAAAATATTATTCAATTTATTTATTTTAATAAATATTATTATTTATTGTATTTTTTTCTTTCTTTATTTTTGCTATAAATAAAGAAAAATAAATTTGTATTTTTATTTTTGCGTTTTGCTCTATATTCGTGTATGTGTGAGTGTGTGTGGTGTGAATGTGTGTAATAACTCCACAAGCTTCATCAGTCTGTAGGGTGAGAGATGACAGGTAGTGTTGAGCCCATGGTTTAAAAGCTTTAAACTGAAGGTTTCCTGAGGATCTAGTGCAGAAAGACATTTTTAAACACACACATACGCACATTTTGAAAGGCTTTCTGTTCCAGTAATAGCCTGAAATTAGTGGTCGTTTTAAAGGTCATTGTGAAATCTGTGTAGGCCTGTCTAATGCAGTGCTCTGGCTGAGCAGGTTTGATTCAGTTTTGTTTTTCCATTCACTTTTGGCATAAACTTGCTCAGCAATAGGTCCTCTGCAGTGATTGGGCCTCATTCATGAAACACGAGCAGAACGAATTTTTGTGTAAATCGTTCGTAAAGCCGTTCTGAAATAAACTTTCGAATTCATGAAAATGTTCATATTTTCAAAATGTTAGTTGGTACAAAAGAAATGTAGGCCTACACCTGCTCCCTACCACGTGTAAATGGTGCGTAAAACGTTCTGTGTTCTTTTTGGCAAACTGATGACACTGAATTTTGATGCACTGCCATAATAATTACAAGTTCATTTGCCCTTGCCCTCTTTATGATTTTTTGTTTTTTTTGCAGCTGAGTTGATAACTGTAAAACGCCAGTCGTAAATAGAGGACGGGTGGGACAAATAGCGACCAATCATCATATTTGTACAACGACTGCCTACAACAATGGAGAAGTCAATATTACTGCTTACTGCTTTTTTATATTTAGTAAAATTCTTAAAAATGAGAGACTAGTAATACGTTGCCGCCATGGATATTCCAAATCATAGCAACTAAAGCGTCTCAGCTGGAAAAACGCTGTGCCACCAAAACGTTTTCAAGCGCCACCAGCTGGTCATTTTAAGAAGAGCGCGTGACATTTTTTCAGCTGGCTAAAAACTCTTTGGTGGACAAACGTTATTGAATATTTATTGTTAGGCATATTTATTGTTATTGTTTGTTGTTATTGTGAGCCTCATGGAGCCAAACCTGAGAAAGTAGACCAGAATATTCCCCTGCATTCCTGGACACGCAATTTATTATGCTTAATTATTAATTATGCTAATTGTGAATGAGCGTGCATGAGCGCCCTATTTACGAATGATTGGAATTCATTAACATACACGTTTAACTATCAAATCGGATATTTACGAAGCATTTGTGAATCCAGAGGAGAGTTTTCAGGAAGGTCTGTTTTACACGCAAATTACTCAGAATTTACTCATATATTTACGCAAGTTTCATGAATGAAGCCCAATGGGTGCCGTCAGAACGAGAGCCAAACAGCTGATAAAAATGTCACAATAATCCACATGACTCAAGTACATCAGTTAACATCTTGAGAAGTAAAAAGCTATGTGTTTGTAAGAAACAAATCCATCAAGACATTTTAAACTTCAAACCATTGCTAAAATACAAGTCCTCTATCCATCATATTGCTTTCTCCAGGGAAAAAGTCATCTGGTCTGAATCAGGAGAGAAATATGCACAGATCAAGCACCGAAACAGTTCTAAGCAAATATGTGGGTGGATTTTGATGTGAGAGGACAACAGGGGATGGACTTTTTAACTTGAGGAAGCGCTATTATGGATTATGCACTCGTATTTGGTGACATCAAAGTCATGTAACCTTGGTGTAGTTCATTTATAGCCTACGTTTATCTAGGTAATTTTATTTAGGCTTCAAGATTCGTAAACGTTTTGTTCATTTGTGAAGATTATGATGCACAAAATGTATAGGAATAAAACTTTTGTTCGTCCCAGAGTTTATTTTCTGCAATAATCCAAAATCCAATGGTAAAATCCTATTGGATTATTGTTGAGGGGACCAAGGTGATGCAAACTCCCAGGTTGGCCTACAAAAATGCATCATCGCTGCAGCACTCATTTGGTTCAAGGTGATGTTTGTTAACAGAAGACAAATTAAGTTCTCCTCAGTTTTTTGAAGCACCAGTAGATGATTTGCAAAAGAATGATGAAGCTCAAGGCATTTCATGCAGGATAAGACTCTTTTGCTAATTGACTCTTTTGCTAATCTAATTGTAACCTTTACTTTTTAAAGACCAGTCAGTGTCTGCAGCTTTGAGTTCATTTGTATGCTAGTGTACTCATAAATTGACAAGATTAACTTGCAGCAGATTTACACATTAAAAATTCAGTCTTTCTCCTCTGGGAAAAATGAACAAATATTTTTCATGAGTCATCTCGCAATATGTTCTGCCCAAACTTCCTGTTTCAACAGGAAACACATCAACACAGGAAAGAAAATTGACCTTGTCAAGTTCTTTCTTTAGCAGTGAAGGACTGACTATCCTTGCTAAAGGCTGATTGGTCTGAATTGGATGTGGTTGGACAGTAGAGGTGAGGTTACAGCAGGAAAGACTGGATGTGAACAGGAGGTCTGATTTTTAAAATCTCATTAATTAAATGCTTTAGGTTTGTGCTGTGCAGCGTTGTGTTGTTAAAGGATGGAAATATTATTTTGCCATTGATTTAGGTGTATGGGATTCATAAAGTCATCAATAAAGTGAGTTTTGAATGCAAAAATCAATTGTTTGCCAGAGTTAAAAACAGCCGCATTTGGACGTCAGAGATCTGACCATCATTTGATAATTTGAAAAGTACAAAATCAGGAGGCGTTATACTGACTGTACAGTTCAATTTGATTCAATTCGGTGTCCTTTTAAGTAATTTTTGAGAGAACTCAAAGGGCACAATCATGAGAGAGACCTTGTGTATGTGTGTGAGTGTGTGGTATGGATCCTCTGGGGCCGCTGTGACTGCCATGTAAATGAGCCTCATTACTGAGAAACTGCTCACTATCTAAACGAGAGGAGCGCTGAGGACAGCAGAGGAGAGGCTGGAAATTTTGGTTTTGTTGATGCTCTATTGTTCTCCAGAGGAAAGGTGGCTTGTGATTTACTGTAATCACTGGGATTTGGAGTCTTAAGAGTTTCGGTCTTTCTCTTTCTGATTCAGTTTTGCTTTCTGTTGCTCCCTTTCAAAGGAAATAGTGCTGACGTCAGTGCAGATGAACTGTGAACCTCTCTCAGGTCAGACCTGCATTTCCAGTCACTTCAGAGATGAATAATGACCCAGCTGACTACATTACTACATAACCTGCCCTCTGAATACTGGTAGTAGGGTGCCAGCATGGGGCAAAAGTTAGAATTGAGGAATTATCTCTGTTTCAGTTTATTATTTGGAATTTGAGTTGAACTGGCCTTAACTCACAGGGGGTTATATTGCACTTTGAATTGAAATGAGAGGAAGAGAAATTTACTGAATTGACCGTTCGCAAAGACCCGCCTATCTCCGACAAACAATGCCACTCTCACGCTACACATCATGTTCTCACGCAGTGAAAAATACATCGCAGAGCAAAGAGGAAACTGACAACAAACCGACAGACAAGACAGAGCAGGTTATTTCTGATATGAAACAAGGTCTCAGGATTCTCACCTTTAAAATTTAGTCATTTTTAAAGAAATTCAAACAATAAATACCGTTTTTTGGCTCTTTAAAGGTGCACTAAGTGATTTGTGAAAAATGCTTTTGACCACAGCATCGGACCGAGTCCCAAAACACTTGTAGCCAATTAGCAGTAAGGGGGCGTACCTTGTAATGACAGAGAGAAGAGATTCACTCAGTTTGAGTGCACAGGATGGATATTAGCAGATCGACTATAGATAGAGAGAAATGGCAGATAAAAAAAAGAGGAAAATATCACAGAAACAAAACATTAAAAAGGGTTACGATCAGGCAGAGGTAGGACCCGTGTAAATATCGGCACAGCTTTCCAGCGGTGGAGAGAACTCAAGGAGCGGGAAGGGCTCGATTCAACACCGAGGTTGCGTTGTTTCTTCTTGATAGGTGAGTAACGTTGATTTTGCTTCGTTTCACACAACTTAACCGTGTTGGCTTTTGTTTTGAATATGCTTGTGTGTCATCTTCACTTGTTTCTGCGATCGTCGTTGCCATGGTTGTGTACGTACGTGTGGGACGGAGATTTCAAAATAGGGGCGAGGCCCTGTTGGGGTATGGGCGTGTTTGTTTTGGTGCTTTCAAATATCAACATCGTTTGGCAAAAATCGCTTAGTGCACCTTTAATGACAGATCACTGTATTGCCTCAGTTAAAGTGGCACGTGAACCGATCGTCTTTTCATATTTACTTAAAGCACGAAATTAACATGAATGAACATCAGAACGTATTTTATTTCAAACCTTATTTAAGTTTAAGTCCACCGAAGTTAATCTACTCTCTTGTCTGATTTGTGGTTGGAATACAGCTGTGGCTCCTGGGCATGCGCACATCAATATAGAGTATTTTTTGTCACACTGTACAATAATAATCACTTTGCATTATTGTTTTTGCATTATTGTTTAGGGTTGGGGTAGGTGTAGACATTAATAAAACAATCTAATAGGTAGAAAATTTCATTTATTGTTAGTTTTTGGTTGTAGCAGTTGGACAAGATGGCGGATTTGGCGTTATGGTTTGTCAGATCGCCTGTCAGTCAAGCTCTTTGCGAACGGTCAATTGCATTTCAAAGAAGTTTAACACAGGCAATGCATTCTAGGATATGAAGTATTATACCATTATATCCGTCCATCCATCCATCGTTCTGTTGTTTGATTTATATGCTGTTCTGTTTATCATTGTATCTTTCTTTTGTTCCATCCATCCATGCATCTATCCATCCATCCATCCATCCATCCATCCATCTTTCTATTGTTTGATTTATTGTTGAATTGTTTTGTTGTTCTGTTTATCATTTCTGTTGTTCCATCCATCCATCATTCTGTTTATCCTTCTGTTGTTTGATTTATTGTTGTATTGTTTTATTGTTCTATCATTCCATCTATTGTTACATCCATCCATCCTTCTGTTTATTGTTCTATCATTTGATTTTTTTGTTGTATTGTTCTGTTTATCATTGTTTCATTCCATCCATCCATCCATGCATCCATCCATCATTCTATTTATCGTTCTGTTGTTTGATTTATTGTTGTATTGTTGTATTGTTCTGTCTATCAATGTATCATTGTTCCATCCATCGTTCTGTTTATCGTTCTATCATTTGATTTATTGTATTATCCATCCATCCATCCATCTATCTATCATTCTGTCTATTGTTCCATTGTTCTGTTTATTGTTATATCATTTGATTTGTTGTTGTATTGTTCTATTCTGTCTATCATTGTATCTTTTTCTATTGTTTTATTGCAGTTATAACAATTTATTTGAATTACAAATTATTATAATTGTACTTATTCAAATTCAAACAGCATTCTGTTTACTGCCTCAATTTAAATTCAGGAATTGCATTCTTAATTTAATCCCAGCGAGTAGTAAACAATTCACAAGCATGAAATTTGTAAATAAATTTATTTTAATTCAGACGAAAGGTGAAAACAGAGTGGCTGGAGTTGAATAGATTTACTGCATGAAAAAATAGGAAGTGAGTGCTGGTCGCCTGTAAGCAAATCACGTTGCACCTCTGAGCAAAGTGTCGAGCACTTAAATGTATTCAGATTGGCTGTTTATAATGAGAGGGGTTTGAGTTTATTTGTGGTTTTAAGTTACTGACCTGGGGCCCGTTCTGCGTATGTTGCTAACTCACTTAGCTGGATTTGATTGTTGCCAACTCACTTAGCTGGATTTGATTGTTGCCGATTTCACTTGATCTTGGATCATTTGGTTCTTCGAAGCTCATCCTGGACTTGCTGTCATAGCAACAGGTCCGTAAGCTTAAACCTGCTCGGAAGCAGGCTTATTTCATGTAAACAGGATTAGATTGCATCTTTTTAAGCAGATTTGATACTTAAAATCTGCCCCAGCCACCGCTACTTTATTACAAGACTACCCTGAATTTCGTTTTTTAAAATGGGGGGGGTGACCCATGTGACCCATGTGGGGTCACATGGGGGGGTAGACATTTATTTATGTCTACAGATTTTAATATATGGTGGTTTTCAAAACAGCTTATTTTGCTGGTTTTCAAAACAGCTTAAGAACTGTATTAAAACTATTTAGAAATGCCTTTCAGAATCAGTGTTTTTCATATATTCCAGTTTCAGTTCAATTTCTTTTTGTATTTTGTATAAAAAAATATTTTTCATGGTGTATTTTGTATAAAAAAACAAAACAAAAAAACTTTATACAAAATACACCATGATCTCATTCAAATTGACATTAAGAACTCTGTTTAAACTAATATATGTCACTTAATGTTTCATTGAGGTTTGAGTTGCTTTCAGTTTTATGCCTTCTGAATGAAGAAGGAATGTCTCAGCTTTCTAAGATATAGCCTAATTATTTTTTTCTAATGTTTAATTGAAAAAATCTGATCAAAAATTAGCCTTCCCATTACAAGGTGATATTTGACTCCTTAAAGTGATTTACAGGGGAATTTTATTTTTACCTTTGTAATGGCATTTTTCTAACTTTATTAAAAGTATGTCATCTTTTGTCAAATTTAAAAAAATACATATTTATAAGCTTTTTAAAATTTCTAATTAAAACAATAGAATAAGAAAAAGTAGAATAAGATACCAATCAAATTAAATCAGTATTAACAAAATTATTATTTTCCATTAAGGTGGAACAGAAGAACACAAAAGTGGCTTGTAGGTGTATTTTCAGACATTTAATGAGCTTCAGAGTTGGCATGAGTGCAATTAAATTTATAAATTCATGTTGAGATTAATATTCTAAATATAAAATTTGAATAGGTTAGAGAAATATTAAATGCTTTAAATAACTGAAAGATACGTTAAAATGAAACTAAAACTGCCAGCAGATGGCAATAAGGCACTGATTTGATCACTGAATCATTCATTAAATTGATTCGTTTGAATGGCTGATTCATTCAGGAATAAAGCAAGTGACTGTCTTTATGAATCGGTAATTGAATCATTGACTCACTAGATTCGTAAATTCATGTTCATTCATAAATGAGACACCGCTGGAGATGGAGATGCGCATCGGCTCAGCTGTGACTTTGATTCAAACTATTTTCGTCGACGAAATAGAGCAAAATCAGGCAACAGTGTTATAGTCAGACAATAAGTCACTTAATATTAACTTCTTGTTTATTGAACTGATGTATTAAATCAATATCACATTTACAAACTCCCTTATTAATCATTACATCTGTCACTCTCCTTAGTTCATCGCGATCTCACAAAGTTCTATTATAATCAACGAAGCTCTCTAAACTAAACAATGAATCTCTTATTTACATTGTGTCTACTTTGTTTATGAAAGGATTCGTGAGATATGGCTGTAATGCATTACTGAACTCCGCAAAAACGCGTAGAAACCTTTGAAGCTCCCCTCAGCGCAAACACAAATGTGCTCGGGTCAGTCGCACTGGTGCTCCTAAATATTTTTTCATAGTCGCACGCAGTAGTTTTCAGTCACATTTGCGTGCGACTCAGAATATTAGAGCGCTTCACACAGCCTTGTGTGAATAAGATCAGTGCGACGCAGGCCACGGAGATCACGCCGATGTTATACAGGACTCAACGACAGTCAGAGAAGACAGCTGCAGCGCTGTTTGTGGAATTAAATTCTAAAATAAAGACAGACTGTTTGAACCGGTGATTTCTTTTTTCGCTTCTGTGGATGTATTTATTAATTTGATCTGAGATGAAGAAAAAATACATTTGTGCGGGAATTTCTTGCATTATAAAAGTTAAACTTGCGGGAATGGTTTATGCACAATCCCCGCAATCCCGCGCCGAAATTCAAGCCCTGCTACTGATCCAGGGACAGTAATTTAAAATAATAATAATTGAAAAATTACTTGAAAAATAATATAATAATGTTGTGTAGTATATAATACTATAGACACAACCAGTTTCACTCACTGAAAGATTTATTAGTGATGAAATAATTACTTTATAATTGTATTGGAGTCTAACACAAATGGTATACAGTTGATCTGAGCTGTGCATTAATTTGAGTGGTGACAGATATTATGGGAGTGGCTTGATGGAGCGCAGGAATTACAGATAACTTTATCTTGACCCTTAAGAAAGTTTAGTTAATGCTGTCACTAGGGATGTAACGGTATGAAAATTTCTTATCACAATTATAGTGACCAAAATGATCATGGTTATCAGTATTATCACGGTATTATTAAAATGTGCTGGAGATGTTTATAAAATACAGACACATAAATCACTTCACCAAGTTTTATATTTAAAAATCAACAAATAACAAATAAAATGACTTTTTGTTTGCATAATCACTAAAACAATAACATTACCAATGATTTCGGATTTTAAATGACAACTTGACTGAAAACAGTTTAATAGCATGTTCAAATATCTAATGTAAATGTTCAAATAAAGCTTTGAAAAAGTTTCATATAAAGGTAAACCTCACATTTCAGGCTTTAAATAAAGAAAAGGGTTAAGTCAAAATGATAATTTATTAATAAATGGTTATATGTATTTTATCTCTTCCATAAATAATTCTACATAACTTATCTGAATTGTTTAAATGTGTAGAATCCACATAAGCTTGTTTTTCCTTCAACCGGTCAAAATTTGCAGCAGGGCATGCAATTTTGCTCCGTTTTTGGACAGACAGAAACTGCACACATGCTGAATGTAAATATAAGTCTCTGTAAATCCACTTTAAGACAGCAGGTGGCGCTTTATATGGAAAAGCTGAATACAGCTGTTTCCCGTAAACTCCGTCCACAAAGCAGTATTGCGATTAAGAACACTTCCTTTAGGTATTACATGGAGCGAAGATGAAAACAAAATGCCATCGAATCGTTTCTGAAGACAGTAAGAACTTTCAGACGTACATTCATATAATTAATTAATTCATATATTCATTTGTATAATTCCCTCAGCACTCTTTTAAAACCTCCCAGCTTTTCCGCCATGTTTTCACTCAAAACGAAACTAAGTTTAAGGCATTATTTTAATGACATGTCGAGAGCGCATTATTATAGAGCGAAAGCACATTAATATAATGCGCCAGTGCGAATCTCTCCGCTCACACACGGATTTCCTTTGCTCTCACACAAAACCGGACGCGTGCTCAGATACACACTGCTCTCGCCCAGTGAGAGTGCGCACACTTAAAACGTGTCCCTCCTCTCACTCAAACTTACTCTGCCAAGTTACTCTGCTGCTGTGCGCACGTGAGACTGTTACTGAAAACTGTACTTTATGCTGGACAGTATTTATTTATCGTGAGATGTTCAAATCGCGGTAATCGAATACGGTTTTAATGATAATTAAAAAATGAAACGCTAATACTAACCGTGGTGAATTTTATCATGATTTATCGTCAAACCGGTAATCGTTACATCCCTAGCTTTCACGTAACAAATCTGTTTCAAAGATACAATTAAATGAATTTCTAATTACAACATTGAAATAAAAATATAAAGCCTGTACAAATACTAGAAATTGTGAATATCTAAATAATTGGGAACCATTTAAAAAAAAACAAAAAAAAAAAAACGAATAAATTAAAAACAGTGCACATTTCTTTTATTATAACATTTATGTAGTTTTGTTCGCTTGGCTGTTTCCTTATAAAAGTCCAGAAATTTGTCAAGTTTTTCGTCAGGTGTCTTTTTTTAATGATATGATGTCATTACGTTGCTGTCTTGCCGCCAGCCAATCACTGCATTGCTGATCGTGGTTTCGAGTATTGATGCATCTGCCCTTTTAAACCAACCCATGAACGCGCAATTTTCTCAGATAACTCACGGGATATATCGCCCTCCGAAGGGCACTTCGGAGTGAAAACAATCATGGCCGCCATATTGAAGGGTCGTTCCAAACCGAAGTGCTCAAAACTAGCCACTTCAAAGGGCCCTTCGGAATGAAGGATTTCGAAGGGTACAACTGATGGACACTTCGGGCTCCCATGATCCTTTGCACAGATTCTTTGCATGATGACGGCGCTTCCGTATGATGACGCAGAAGGGCACTTCAAGAAACAGTTGTTTGGTCCCCTACACCCTTCAACCCTTCGAAGCTATCACTCCGGAGGGTAAACCCCTTTGAAGGGATTAGGGCATAGGGATGAGCCCTTCCGAATGGAACGCAGGGTCAGTCCAGCCATACTAATCATCAACAACAGGTGCATTCGAAGAACCGAATTAGCCAGATCCTGATTAGCGTGATGATATCATCTTGGATGTGCCATTTGATCTCGTATGTAAAAGCTCTTTGCTTTCTGATGTTACTGGCTCCTGGCCGAGGACCAACAGGTTTAAGGAGCCGACGTGGAGCTTTTTTCTGACATCATCTCCTTTGTCCTACATCTGACTTCCCTTCCCCCTTCTCTCTCTCTGTCTCTCTCTCTCTCTCTCGTTCTCATTCACTTTCTTTGACACATCCTGACCCTGTGCTCCGTCAGCCATGAAATCAGCCCTGCAACACACACTCAAACACACACACACCTGCCTAAATCAGCTGCCATATCGCTGATATGCCGTCATTAGAAGGGTCATGCATCCAGATCCAGACACGTGTGTTTGCTTTTGCATCTAGCTGTGCTATTTTATATTTGGTTCCTTCTACCTTTGGCAAGTGTGTGTGTGTATCTGTGTGTATCTGTGTGTGTGTGTGTATGCGCGGCTGTTTCTATTGATTTGTTAATTCATTAGACTGGGCAGAAAACCTGAACAGAATTGCTGAGGGAACATGACTGTAAGAGAGGCAGGTGTGTAAACCCACAGGAATGATCAGTGTGTGTGTGTGTGCTGACAGACGGTATTACACTGAGTGCTCACAGCTGGGACTATGATGACTGTGCTGAGCATGTTCTGTGAATGTGTGCATGATGAGAAAAGAGGGATGAAGTGAAAGAGTGAGAGAGCTGCGAGGACAGATTTCAGTTCTGAAGAGAGAAAAACGGAGTTTTGAACTATAGTCATTTCCATTCTATGGAAGCCTATGTTGATAAAATGTCAAAATCACAGGTGTGTTCAGATGTACCTATGATACACAAAAGATTAAGGTTGGCAGCAAAGTAGGTTTTAAGACACAGAATCTGTGTCCCTATCTGTCATTCTATCACTTTCTCTCTGTCCATCTGGCTGTTTGTCTGTTAGATTCACAATCAGATTCAGTAGGCATGGTAAAAAAGTTTTACATATACACTTAGGGCTGGGCGATATGAGCAAAAATTCATATCTCGGTATTTTTTTGCTGATTTGCGGTATACGGTATATATCTTGGTATTTTCTACGCTTTTGTATTTGGATTAAACAAATAAAGTGTATGTAACCATGTAGGCATATATTATGTGCAAAAAAGGGTTAAAAATACATTCTAATATTGTAACATTGTAATCTAAAACCAAAAATAATGCTTTTAAAGCAGAAGTTAAATTTACTAAATTAAAAATGAAAAAAATAAAAAAAGCACCGACCAATTGAGTAAAAAGTAGTGCTGTCAATCGATTAAAAAATTTAATCGCGTTAATCACAGTCATGGACTGTGATTAATCATGATTAATCGCAATTTTAAAATATTAGGATTTACCTGTAAATGTGTTGAAATAAAGAAATGCATGACAAACTAGTTTAAGGAAACAGAACCTTTCACACTTCCGCCAGGTATGAGACATAATCCTTATTATTCTTTTATCATTATTCATTTGTTTTTATTCAGCCATTATCAGCCTTTAAACTGGCAATAAAACGTTTACCAAGCCACATCGCTTCAATCCCAGTTTACATTTACCCAACTATTATCAAACGTATTTCTAAATAAATACAACAAAACATTTTCTTGCGACTTTACATGAAGTATTATGACAAAATACATTATGAAGAAGAATTGGACCTGTTCTGCAGGTGCATTAGAGCTAATATTAGCATCATGCTACATAAGACAATTTATGAGATTAATAGTACACTTTTACTCAGAACTCACTTCAAACCAGCATCGAGTGTTTGTAATAACTTCCTTTTGCGATCACATGTGGAATTTGGTCGTTTACTGTTGTTAAAATATGCTATTTATAGCCTTTTATATCGCTGCACAAATTAGCATTTCAGATGTACACATTAACTCAAGAAAATCACATACAAATATCCTATCGTAATCGTTTGTTTATTATCTAATCTATAGTGGGTGTTGTCATGTTTATTTCTGCTGTGTAAAAGCCTTAACGTGTGCTCTGGCTGAAACTCACGTTGTGTGTGATGTTATAACCGCCTCTCCGTTCTTAAGTTGCCAGGTATACATTCCAAGTACAATACACATTAGTAAAAGGATCTATTTTAATTTTCATTTGTCTATATACACCTTGGACGGCCGCGGTACATTATAAAAGTAGCCCAAAAAAACGCAACCCACGGCTCTGTAATTTTTCCCGCGACTGTATTTTCAAAATAGCCCAATTGTGCCGCTACCCTGGCAACACTGGTTCACTGTACTCTCATCACACACTGATAGATAACCTTCTGCGGTGCGATGACGGGAAGAAGTTGGGGTCAAACATTATTAAACGATTAATTTGCGTTAAAAAAATATTAACGCGTTAAAATTTTTGTATTAATCGCATGCGTTAACGCGTTAACGTTGACACCCCTAGTAAAAAGACTATTTTGATTACCCTGTTACAGCCACTTTACATTTAGTGCTATCATACAAATACACTTACTTGTAGGTTTAAAATTCTACATATGTCACATTTATTGTCCAACTACAAATATTTCAGCAAAATGTATATTTTAGTTAGAATTATTGCACTTCTATTTCATTGAGCTCCATCTGTTTGGCGCGCATGCACGTGGCGGCGCTCGTTCAAAATTAAGTTTGTGAAGTTTAGCGGAGAATCGCAAAGCAAAAGGCTCATGCACTTCTGACAGCAAAATGGAAATATTTCCATGGCTTTCTAATAGGATAGAATTTCGAATATTCGTCAAATTTAAAATAAAAATCCACATTCGAATTTTAGGTGTGCGTCAGGCAGCCTTATCAGTGGCGCACAAGATGCGATGACGACGTGTCATTGCATTTTAATGTTTTTTTTTTAGCCTATTCAGTAAAAAGAGAACATCAATGTGGAGAAGATGTTGTTTACCTCAAAACTGAAACCAAGCTGTTCACACAGAACGCATATTTATCACATTTTCTATAGGGACATCTATCACCGTTGCTCTCGCGTCTCGCACAAGAGAGCTGCATGTCTAGAAAGCCATGTAAAATTAATGTAAGTTCAACTTTTAAAAAACATGTCTCGAGACTTTATGGTGGTTTTTCTGCATCCTATTGCCTCATGTTTTTAAATGAAAAAAGTACTCTTTGTGATTGGTTTTCAGTCCTTAGTATTAAACTATACATACATACATGATACTTTTTGTTTCTAATTGTTTAAGCAACGTAATTAATTATATATGGTTTTGAAACATTATTTTAAACATCATTATGCACTTTTTTCAAGATAGTCGTGTTTTTTTTTCCTTTGAAGAAACGTGCATTAGAGGGTGACAAGGGAGTGGATTTTCAAACCTCTCCCGTCCGTCCCACTCCCACAAAAAAAAGTCCCGTCCCGTCCCATCCCAATCCCACGAAAAACTGGGGGAAAATCCCACCCCGTCCCAATCCCGGAAGAATGACTCCCATTCTCTCCCACTCCTGTGTTATGTGTTTGTTTTTTGTTTTTTTTGGATGGAATCTGTCAGTTACAGTAAAAATACAGTACAGATCACAGCATGCCCACCTTAGTTGAATAAAAATCCAAAATGTAGTTTTTTGTTGTTATATTGAACTGAAAGCCAACTTAACAATGCAATTAAATTTCATGTAAAATCATCCATGCTAACACACACGTTTTCTATTTGAATTTTTTATTATTATTATTATTTTTATTTCACTCTCTATAGATATATATATTTTTTTTTTCATACACAGAGTTTCGAAGTTTCTCGCTCAAGTTCACAGAGACCTAGACGGCAGAAAGTGCATCCTGTTTGCTGTAATTACAGATGCGCAACATTTCGTTGTTATTCTGAGTGCACACAAATAAAAACAAATAGAGTCTTTACAGATTCGAAAGATGTATTACTTATATCTGTATGACCAAAAATTATGGAGTATTTTAAGAGCACGTGAGCGCACCGGCACCTGTCCTGCAGCGAGCACTACTGTTCAGCTCCACACTCCACACATAGGGTACACTTCAATAGTGCACATTTCTCTAGGTTAACATTAGATTGAGCAGCCATGTAAAGTTGCTACTACATACATCTTTGAGATGAAAAGCCATATTTGAGGTCGATGAATGATAGGTGGGTATTTGGATGTCCTGCCCGATGTACTATATTACCACATAGACCAGCCGCGATCTGTCCGTCACGGACTGCGTACATCATTCACTTAACCAGCCACACCAAAGCAAACAGGAGGAGAGCGTAAAGAGACAGGGCAACTAGAATTGAGTTCAAAATATGATATACAGTTTATAGTTTATTTATATAAAAGGTATATTTGTGTATAAAGTTGGGTATCATAGTGTTATTACTATTCCCGGTCCCGCCCACTCCTGCTGACATTTTTTCCTGTCCCATCCCAATCAGGTGATTAATAGATTCCCGTGACCTGTGGGATTCCCGAAAAAATGTCGATGTGCCCTTTTGTGGCCTCAGGAGAGAAGCCAAAAGCTTTTTCCCCCCTAACAGAAATTATGCCTTTTAAATTAGAATATAATTCGAATATTGATAATATTTTAGTACAAAATTCGAATTTAGTTTTTCAGCCAATTTGACAGCCCTACTTTCTAACATTTACAGATGGAGAATATACCTTTGAATTGTAAGTAATGCATTAAGGAAAACAGCACATCTCAAACACATTAAACAACATAAGTAGCATCTCTGTCAGCCTCACACGTAGCCTTTCTGTCAGAGCATCTGACAGGGCAAGCACGAGCCGCTTTAAACTGAAACTATAAACTATAGGCTACTATATCTTATGAGTTTTTTTTTTTAAAGCTCTTCATAAAAAGCTTGTCACATGTTTAGAACAAATTGTATTAAGCACTTTCTCCGCAGCAGTTCAGTCTGTGTCCTCCGCTAGATATTTTTTTCTATGTAGAAAATAGCCATTTAAATAATATGAAAAGAAAAATGGCTATTTTCCTGTGATAAATCTGACTTTTCAGCATAATTACTCCAGCCTTCAGTGTCACATGATCCTTCAAAATTCATTCTAATACACTGATTTCCTGCTCAAGAAATATTTCTAATTATTATCAATGTCAATTTAACTCGAACTTTTATTTTGACAGGTTGCTGTGAAGACCTTCCAGTTTCTGTTTGTAGCCTATGTAATATGACGATAGTTTTTCTCAAATGAAACGGTAAAAATGCTCATGAAGTGACTCTCAGAGCAGTTCTAGAGATTGTTTATGTTTATGTACTCATATATTGAGGCGGCAGAGGCTGAAAACAACATGAGCGTCAGCGCGCTTCAGTATGTGTGTAGTAAACAAAACCGCGCGTTTGTACTATTCCTTCACACAGAGACACGCACAACATGCAGGATTCATATTCAAATAGTATTATTGCATTAAGTGTAATGACCTACTCTTGATTTATCCATCCAAAATTTGGCAAATTCCATGTCATTCCATGTTAAATAGTAAATTCTGCTTTTATGACTGGATTCCGTCTGCGTTTTCCGCATCGCGTAAATCATAGAGCCCTACAGAAATGATCATTCTTTGTAAAGAAATATAAAGTAAATGGGTGTAAATATATCAGCATTTCCCCAAATATGTCCACTGCAGGACTAAAAGCCCTAAGGCTTGTACGTGACTGCCTATCTGAGTTTTGTTGACAGCCAGAGACAGCAGAAAATTTGACGGAGACAGCTGCCTCATAATTCTCTATGCAGAAAAAAACCCTGCTTACTGACCCCAAACCTCTGAACAGAAAATGTTCAGAGAAAAGATGTAAAATCTGCTGGTCTTTCTCTCTGTGGTCCATCAGACAGTGATCTGTGTTAATGTGTGTGAGGGAATACTTTTATTGACAGGGCTGGAGACACACCGCTGATCAATCAATCAATCAATCGGCCGCTTGAAAAGTGAGCAAAGTCCTACTGAGAGACCCGTATCACATGGGTGTGTGTGGGAGTATGGAGGTTAGCCTCTTCGCAGGATGCAATGCACTTTAATAGCATGTTAACTGTGAGTTCAGGTTTGAGAGGTTTAAACACCAGAGGAAAAGCTGATCTCATGTAAAGCAGTGGAGGAGAAATAAAAGAGCACAGCCATTACTTTAAAAACATCTTCAGAAATCAACCCATAGTCCAGATGTCAGCTCATTTAGTCAGAAAAGGTTTGTTTATTTGATATTATGATATTTCAGACATGTATTTGCTTTCTACTGCTTTGATGTGTGTGTATGAACCTTCAGCTTTCACCCTGTCAGTGGGTTTAGCAAGTGAAAGTGAGTATTTTCCTGCATGTGTCTGTTTAACAAGCTGTTTGCATCTTAAAGTAAACAGAACAAATTTGTCTGTCCGTGTCATTAAAGGAGGCTTGTGTGTTTTACTGGATGGCGAAGGTTTTTTCAGCTCGCTGAATGGAGGATTTCTCTCTATGTTGGTGACACTCTTGTCAGATGGTTGCAGAATGTCTTTGATGGGAGAGAGAGGCAGAAGTTATTTTCCGTCAGTCTGGTTTATTGTTTGTTTGTCTTCAAGATTCGGCTGTTTTTCTGTCTCTTTTTTAACCTCCACCTCCGTCTTCCTCTCTCACTGCATTCATCTCGCTCTGATTTATCATATTCCTTAAAGCAATGCATGTTGCCTCGTGCTTTTGTGTGTGTAGTTTGGGTGACTTATAACATGTTTTACGGAAAGCATCGTGCGCCAACCATCTTCTCAAACTTAAAGCTGCAGTCCGTAACTTTTTTTGGTTAAAAATGATCCGAAATCAATATATGAGCAAGTACATAACCAGCCAGTGTTCAAAACTATCTCCTTACTTTAGTTCGATTCACAACAGTTAGCTTATAGTAATGTTTTCTGATTTGAGTGGTACGGGTAGGTTTTTGTGGGAAATTCGAGCATGGCACTGCGTCATTACGTCACGCCTGTAAACATAAAGAAGTTGTCCCGGCTGCTAGGCTATCGCATGTGAGGATCCTGCAGGTGACAGATCGTTCGTAGCCTTTTCTCACATCAGCTAGAATAATTAAATGTATCATTTTGATGGGGGATTGTGGTCCAGAAAGGATTATGTGTTTATGAAACACATGTGAATGAAATGAAATTATATTCCAGTTTTAAATATGCTTCTGATTACAGATAGCCTGGGATTACACAAGATTTGTATTTTAAAGACAACCAGTTCAAAGGGAGCATAGTTTGCTTTTTGGGTTAAAAGAATTTATATGAAATTCGAATGGTATGACAATTTGAATTAGACTGTACAGAAATTGAAATCTATATGCTAATACACACTATACTCATAGTCACACAATGCTGATGTTGTTAACATTAATAATTTGAGAATAAAGTATAACAATAATAATAATAATTTGCACGGTTTAATGTGATATGAGCTAACCGATCTTTAAATTAAATCACCATTGGTAGCGCGATTTATTGTAATGCTTTTTTCCTCAGTTGGTCAGAACTAGGGCTGCAACAACTAATCGATAAAATCGATTATTATCGATAATGAAAATCATCGACAACGATTCTCATTATCGATTAGTCGGGTCTACCCACAGTGCACGTCCAACTTCAGCCGGTCACGTCAAATTAACATTACAGCACTGAATAACACATTTTTATGGACAAAATCCATCTAAAATTAGTGGAGGAAACAGAATGAGATGCTGCAGGAGAAGTACGTGATCCAAGCTGCACAAAACATGAGAATTCTTTATTTTAAGCTTTAAGCTAATGCATTAGCGTAATGGCTTGCCTTGTCAGGCGCTTTGACAGATGTGTGTGCGTCCTCAGCGCAAAAACGTTCAGTTTACGGTCATATCCTTATCTGTAAATGTCACAAATTCACGTGAGCATTTCCATTTTTGCATAAAGTTCCGTCCTGAAAGTCTGTGTGAAGTTTAAATCTTTACTGAATGAGCGCCGGTGTTGTGCCGAAATCTGTGACCTAGCGAAAACTGTGACCAGGGGTCACTGTTCAGCAAATGTTCGCGCGGGAGCGCGCACGTTAGATCAGATGCTGAAGCCGAATGATCAGCGTCAGAGGAGACAAGCGGTGCTGTAAAAGATGTTTAATTTCTTAAGACTAAAGAAAATTGGACAAGCTAGATATTGTTACGAGCATCTAAATGCTTATATAGAAAAGAAAAGAAACGAAACATTAATGCTGCTGTTTTCTGCTAATGTGTTACCCTACTAGAATGGTTTCCTTATGAGATGTTAAAACATATTCTGATTATCTGATAAATGTAGGCCTTATCTTTATTCTTATTACTATTTACTGTAATTACCCAATAATGTTGGAGATCTATAGTTTGTTCCTTACAAATGCATATGATTATACAGTTGATGTGTCACTGAATCTGACAAGTAAAAATTCATACAGCTATCAAAATGTTACCACTCTTTCATAATAACTTAATGTAATTTATTAAATGTTTAATAAAGTGACTTGTTTAATAAAGTGTGAAAAAAGTGTGATTTTGAGCTCTATTTAGAATTATAGAATTATATTTTACAGAGATTTCCTTGTGAGTTTTTTTCCCCCTGCCTTTTAGAGTATTCCTAGATGAATTTTCATTTTAATTTCACAAGTCAAATTAGAGATAAGTTATGATTGGGTTCAAATGTTTTTATATAATCTGAAAAAAGTAGGATAAAAAGTGTAGGCTATGAATAAATAGCCTAAATAAGATTTTTATGTAACTGTAAATAACTTTTTAATAACTGTAAATAACCTTTTACAAAAAAAAAATACAGAAATATATACTGTATACAGTACTTAATATACTTAATATACTTATAGTATATAATTATATACATGTTAAATGTTCACTGTCCCACATGACTTTTATGGTTTATTCATTTATTTATTTATTTATTTTTTAATGTTTACAACACTATTTCATGAACAAATAATAATTTCATTTCAGTAAACTACATACAACTTGAAAGTTTTTCAGCATTACTGCACTTTTTTTTAAATAAAAAAATTCAGAAATGGAGGGGGTGAATGTTAACAAGATAAATACATGTTGGGCAAAGGAATTCCTTCTCTGTCTGCATTTTTCACATTGAATCTGTACAAGAACATTGGGGAGAAAACCTGTAAGCTACAAAACGGGCATATAAATGTTTTAATTTCAATTCTGCTTTTTCTCTTGATGCCACATAATACCTGCACATATTAGCATATTATTTATATTTTTAATGAGGTGCAGATTCTGATATGAATAACAAAAACTCATATAAAAACAAGGTTAATGTGTAGTTCTTATTGCTTTTTGTAAATGATTAAGCCAATTAATGGTAGGTACATATCAAACAACTTTTGTTTAAATTAGAAAAAAAAGTGACAATGTCACTTTATTAAGCATTATATAAAGAAGGCTAGCATTTCAGTAACTTTAAATTTAACCTGTCAAAACCTACTGTATCTATAAATATCAATATCCGATCAATATGCTCTGTTTATGTAAAATAGAAAGAAAATGAGCTCACACATCACATGAATTACTTTATTAAAATTTTTTTAGTCAGTTATTATGAAATAAAGAGTGACAATATTTTGATAGCTATATGAATTTTTACTTGTCAGATTCAGTGACACATCAACTGTATAATCATATGCATTTGTAAGGAACAAACTAAAGATCTCCAACATTATTGGGAAATTACAGTAAATAGTAATAAGAATAAAGATAAGGCCTACATTTATCAGATAATCAGAATATGTTTTAACATCTCATAAGGAAAAAAAATATAATAGGGTAACACATTAGCAGACAACAGCAGCATTAATGTTTCTTTTCTTTTCTATATAAGCATTTAGATGCTCGTGACAATATCTAGCTTGTCCAATTTTTTTTAGTCTTAAGAAATGAAACATCTTTTACAGCACCGCTCGTCTCCTCTGACGCTGATCACTCGGCTTCAGCGTCTGATCTAACGTGGGCGCTCCCGCGCAAACATTTGCTGAACAGTGACCCCTGGTCACAGTTTTCGCTAGGTCACAGATTTCGGCACAACACCGGCGCGGCGGGTGCGTGAACGCACATCAGAGTGGGATTAATATTCAGCGCAAAAACATTCATTATGCTGAAATATCTGTTGTTGAATGTTAAATTAAGGTTTAAAAGTCAACATGTAGTGCACGTATTTTATGAGAGTAGGAACTGTAAAGGGATAACTGCGTATAGTTGTCTGAATATAAATATCAGATGCTTCATAGCCGCCTTTTACAAGATAAAGAAATTAAAGTAAACGTGACTGTGATCAAAAAGTTGGTTTGTCAAACATGGCAGAGGGTGGGCCCTCTCTCTCCGGGGATGATGACCCGGCTGTGTTGCCCCCTTCGGGTGCGGTAGCATTGTCCGAGCCAGACCCAGAGATGACGGTTATGCTTTCCCGGGCCGCTGAGAATGTCGGGCTCATGTGAAATCCTCCAACGCGTCCCGATCCTTCGAGGCTGGACGAATGGTTTCTCAGCGCCCCCCTCTGGTGCCATTCTTTCCGGAAGTGCATGAGGAGCTTACAAGATCGTGGAAGGCACCTTTCACTGCCCGAAACAAATCTTGTGACTCCTCCGCTCTCACCACCCTCGATGGTGGGGTGGCTTTGGGGTATGCGGGCATCCCCTCGGTGGAGCGGTCTCTGGCCATGCAACTGTGTCCAACAGCTGCTTCCACCCTGTGGGGTGACCCGTGTCTCCCCTCACGGGCCTGTAAGTATTCGTCAGGTCTAACTGGCAGTGCTTATAGAGCCTGTGGGGAGCCGGCTTCTCCCCTCCACACCATGGCGTTACTGCAGGTCCACCAGGCCAAAGCCCTGAAAGACCTGCACGAGGGTGGTCACGACCTGGCGGTTCTACATGAGCTGCATGCTGCGACAAACCTCGCGCTTCGAGCAACGAAGGTGACTGCACAGTCTCTGGGTCGTGCGATATCCACGCTAGTGGTCCAGGAGCGCCATCTCTGGCTGTGTCTCGCTGACATGAAGGAGCAGGAGAAGGTACAGTTCCTGAATGCTCCCGTGTCACAGACCGGCCTTTTCGGCGATGCTGTCGAGAGCTTTGCCCAGCAGTTCTCGGCAGCCCAGAAGCAGACTGAGGCAATCAAACACATCATGCGGCGGAGGAAACCTGCTGCTTCCATTCTGGCTGCAGCCCCTCAGCCTGCCTGTCGCCGTGGGTTCCCCCCTGCGGCCGCCCCCGCTCCCGCGCAGGCGCAGCAGCCTTCCACCAGGCAGCGTCGTGGAGCCGGTTGCAGGCAGGACGCCCAGCCCGTCCAGGCCCCTGTCAAACCTGGCGGTAAGCGCAAGTGCAAAAGGCCCTGAGACGGGCGACCCAGAGATGGAGGAGACTGCTCGTCGGGAGATGGTGACCGCACCACTCCCTCCCCCGGAGTATGGCTGGGTGGAGAATTTTTTGTTTCATTATGTTTTTGTTCCGCCGCTGGCCCAGCAGCCAGCGGTACCCAAAACATCGGTAAAAGAGCGGTTTCCTCAATCTCTGGGTCTCAGGAGGAGGAGAGCGGTGAACCGTGCATCACGGGATCACTTCCCTCCCAAAGTGCCCAAGAGCACCCCTCCTGCCCATTCGTGGAACCAGGTAAGGGCGATAGCACTCCAGTCCCCGCTTCAAGTCGTCACATGCCGGGCTGTCACAAGCCTCAAGCCGGGTTCCTGTGTCTCCTCCCACACGAGGAGGAATCAGGTGAGTGTTACTACCTACACACTCAGACCCCGCCCCCCACCGTCACAGGCCAGGCCGTCACAGGCCCCGGGGCTGGTCCCTGTGTTCCACCTCGCTGCCCCACCACCGCTACATCGGTGGCCCCGTTGGTTCCGCTGGTACGGTCTCTCGGAGCCTGGCTAGCGCTCCCCAGTCCGTCTCGGTGGCTCCTGCAGACCATCAGACTCGGCTACGCGATTCAGCTCGCCTGGCGTCCCCCCAAGTTCAGGGGCATCCGGTTCACTTCAGTCAAGGCCGTCGATGCCCCTGTCTTGCGCGCGGAAATTGCAGTCTTGCTGGCGAAGGACGCAATAGAGCTGGTCCCTCCAGCTGATATGAGGTCGGGGTTTTACAGCCCTTACTTCATTGTGCCCAAGAAAAGCGGTGGGTTACGACCGATCTTGGTCTGCGAGTTTTGAACCGTGCACTTCACAAGATGCTGTTCGAGATGTTGACGCAGAAACGCATTTTTGGGTGCGTCCGTCCCCTAGATTGGTTTGCAGCGATCGACCTGAAGGACACGTACTTTCATGTCTCGATTCTCCCACGACACAGGCCTTTCCTGCAATTCACGTTCGAGGGTCGGGCATATCAGTACAAGGTCCTGCCCTTCGGGCTGTCCCTTTCGCCTCGCGTCTTCACCAAGGTCGCAGAGGCGGCCCTTGTTCCCCTGAGAGAATGGGGTGTGCGCATCCTCAACTACCTCGATGACTGGCTCATACTTGCACAGTCTCGAGAGCAGTTGTGCGCACACAGGGACCTGGTGCTCAGGCACCTCAGCCAGTTGGGCCTCCGGGTCAATTGGGAAAAGAGCAAACTCGTGCCAACGCAGAGGATCTCTTTTCTCGGCATGGAGTTGGATTCGGTCAACCAGACAGCACGCCTCACCCAGGAACGTGCTCAGTCGGTGCTGAACTGCCTCAAGACTTTATCAGGCAGGACAGCGGCCCCACTGAAACACTTTCAGAGGCTCCTGGGGCATGTGGCTGCAGCTGCGGCCATAGTTCTGCTCGGTCTGCTCCATATGAGACCGCTTCAGCACTGGCTCCATGGCCGAATCCCGATGTGGGGTGTGGAAACGTGGTACTCATCGGGTTCAGATTACACCGGCCTGCCGCAAAACCTTCAGCCGTGGTCAGATCCTTCGTTCCTTCGGGCAGGAGTGCCCCTGGAGCAGGTATCCAGGCATGCTGTGATATTCACAGATGCCTCGGCCACCGGCTGGGCTGCCACGTACAACGGGCACACAGTATCAGGTGTTTGGACAGGTCCCCTACTGAGTTGGCATATCAATTGCCTCGAGTTACTGGCAGTACGCCTTGCCCTGAGCCGCCTCAGAGGGCGCCTTCGGGGCAGGGACGTTCTGGTCCGTACACTGTGACCGTTGCGTATATCAACTGGCAAGTCGGTTTACGCTCCCATCGCATGTCGCAACTCGCCCGCCACCTCCTCCTCTGGAGTCAGAAGCATCTGAGGTCCCTTTGTGCCATCCACATCCCAGGAGTGTTCAATCAGTTGGCCGACGAGCTGTCTCGAGTGGCACTTCCTGGGGAGTGGAGACTCCATCCCCAGGTGGTTCAGCCACTGCCAGTGGCTCTACTCCCTATCTGAGGCAATGCTCGGCACGGATGCACTGGCACACAGCTGGCCCCAGGGCCTGCGCAAATATGCATTTCCCCCAGTGAGCCTGCTAGCACAGACACTGTGTAAGATCAGGGAGGACAAGGAGCAGGTCCTGCTAGTGGCTCCATATTGGCCCAACAGGACCTGGTTCCCGGAACTCATGCTCCTCGCGACAGCCCCTCCCTGGTCGATTCCTCTGAGGAAGGATCTACTTTCTCAGAGACAGGGCACCCTCTGACACCCGCGTCCAGACTTGTGGAAACTCCATGTGTGGTCCCTGGACGGGACGTGGAGGTTCTAGGTGACCTGCCCCAGGAGGTAGCTCTCACTATCGCTTCAGCACGGGTACTGTCCACAAGACGGGCCTATGTGCTGAAGTGGAACCTGTTCGTCGAATGGTGTTCCTCTTACCATGAGGACCCCCGGAGATAGTGTTGTCAAAAGTACCAACTTCGGTAACATTCGGTACTGTCATTTTAAAAACGTCCATTTCCCGCTAACATTTGAGTGCTGTTGAGCAGATTCTTAAACACAGCTGATTAGCCATAGTGTTCACGCGCTCAACAAATATGACAGTGATTGGCAACAGTGATCATCACTTCACGCTCTTCACAGAGCGCTTACACAAAAGCACATGGGAGCGTTTGAAAGCCGCGTCTATCAGCGGATCCCTAATATATCTGCACGTAGATGGATCCGCGCTGATAGACGCGTCTTTCAAATGCTCCCATGTGCTTTTGTGTGAAGAGCGCTCAAATGTTAGCGGGAAATGGACGTTTTTAAAATGACAGTACCGAATGGTACCAAAGTCGGTACTTTTGACAACACTACCCGGAGATGTTCGATCAGAGCCGTGCTTTCCTTTTTGCAACAAGGGTTGGAGCGTAGGCTGTCCCCGTCCAGCCTTAAGGTGTACGTTGCTGCTATTTTTGCCCACCACGACCCCATAGAGGGGAGGTCGGTGGGGAAGCACGATCTGGTCGTCAGGTTTCTTAGGGGGGCCAGGAGGTTAAATCCTCCTAGGCCTCCCTCCCTACCCTCTTGGGATTTGGCATTGGTGCTAAGAGCCCTACAAACTGCCCCCTTTGAGCCGTTGCAGTCAGTCGAGTTGAAGTTTCTCTCTATGAAAACCCTACTCCTGACTGTGTTGGCCTCAATCAAGAGGGTGGGGGACCTGCAGGCATTTTCAGTCGACGAGTCGTGCCTTGAGCTTGGGCCGGGTGACTCCAGTGCAACACTGAGGCCCTGGCCCGGCTATGTGCCCAAGGTTCCAACCACTCCCTTCAGGGACCAGGTAGTGAACATGCAAGCGCTGCCCCTGGAGGAGGCAGACCCAGCCCTAGCTTTGCTCTGTCCTGTACGCGCACTGAGTCAGTACGTGGATAGAACTCAGAGCTTCAGGACCTCAGAACAGCTCTTTGTCTGTTACGGAGGACAGCAGAAGAGGAAGGCTGTCTCCAAGCAGAGGATGGCCCACTGGATAGTGGATGCCATCACCTTGGCCTACAAAGCACAAGGTGTGCCCTGCCCGCTCAGGTTGCGTGCTCACTCCACTAGGGGTGTCGCATCGTTGTGGGCGCTGGCTCGTGGTGCCTCGCTAGCAGACATCTGTAGAGCTGCGGGTTGGGTGACTCCCAACACGTTCGCTAGGTTTTATAGCCTACGCGTCGAACCGGTTTTCTCCTGTGTTCTCACCTCAAATGGGTAGTGGCACTGAGGCCGGCTCAGAGTCGGCTTGCGGCGTACTTACGCCTAATTCTCCAGAGAGTTCCTTAACCAGGCAAACCCTGTTGAGTCCTCCAGCACTCTGGCGTCCGGACGTGGCAGAGCGTCCGGTGCCAGGCCTTTCAGCCAATGAATTATTGAAATCTGGTGCGAGGCTAGTGCCCATATGAGAGACCCTGTCGGGATCCCATATGTGTATTCCACGGTATGCTTATTAGAGCCGTGTTTCCCCTGGCAGACCACGTTCTGCCATCTCTAATGATGCAGCCTAAGCCATCTCAGAGACTTCCATGTGCAATAGGGCCCTACGGGGTTACTTCACATGTCTGAATGTCACTTAACCCCCTCTGGGAGGAGGTGACTCCACAGTGTGCCTCTTCCAAGTGGAAGGGCACGCTTCCCAGTGTTATCCTTGTCCTGCTGTTTGGGTTGCTCAAGGAACAACAGTAGTTGACCTTCTCTGTGTAGAGCCCGGTCCTATCGTCTGCCTTATAGGAAGGATCAGGAGGCCTACACAGGGCACTGGAAGGGGCAGCTCCTGTGGCGCTTTGCTAGGGATCCCAATTTTGTCGGTCATCTGACGTGACTCGGAGTGACCGACTGAAAGGGGAACGTCTCGGTTACGTATGTAACCCTCGTTCCCTGAAGGAGGGAACGGAGAAGTCACGTCCCGTCGCCACAGTCGCTGTACCACCGCTGAGCTGCCGGGTCACCGGCTCGGCTCCTCAGCGAAAGCATGAATTGATGCGGTGCACCAGCTGCCTCTTAGGCAATAATTGCACGCCAATGTCCATTGGCTCGTTTAGTTACACTCGAAGTGGATTGATTTCTCTGGCGCGATCCCAATTTCGTCGGTCATCCGACATGACGTCTCCGTTCCCTCCTCCAGGGAACGAGGGTTACATACGTAACCGAGACGTTTTGTGCCACTGCTGCTCTAAACTAACAGTATTGATGTTTACTAAAATCATTTTTTAGCTATCTGTACTGGTTAGTCCTCCAATATGCGTAAGGCCTTTAGTAACAGTAGGCTATTTCTAACGCTATAATATAATTATTTCTGTTATCTATGAAAGAATGAAAGATCTATGAAAGATTTTTTCAGATACCCAATTACAGTCAAAAAGTAGCTAAACAATGCCAGCAAGAATGCATGCTGTTATGAGAGGTAGGAGGCTATTTTTTTATGTGAATAAATATTTAGTTGTTTCAGTTTATTTGCCCAATAAATGACAATAATTTTTTTTTTTTATTTAAACAATTCTTTGACAGATTCCTACAATATTTGTGTTTTCTCTTTATTATGACAGGTGGTCTAATAAATTAAGCACTGTATGTTTTCATAGCATTCAGTTGGCACGTTTGTTTGAAGGACATTGGGCAGAATGTGGAAGTGTTTTTGTCAATAAAATTAAAAAAAGAAGAAAATTTAGCTTTTTTATTCGATTAATCAAAAAAATAATGGGCCAACTAATCGATTATCAAAATAATCGTTAGTTGCAGCCCTAGTCAGAACAAACGTGGCAGACTTGTTACTTACTTGTTCAGATGGCAATATACGGTGAAAATTATTATTTGGGTAATATATTCCAAGACACGTACACTGTTAAAAAATTGTCCCGTTAAAAAACAGTAAGTAACTGGCAGCACGGTTGCCAGCAAGTTACTGTTAAATTAACAGTGTCTTGCTGTTGTTGAAATGTACAGTTTTTTTTTTACTGTTTTTGGAAATACAGCATAAAGCTGTTATTTTCTACATTAACAGTAAATTACTGTCAAAAGCATTAACAGTTAATGTTTATTTGCACTTTTTTAACTGTGAACTACAAACGTTATTATATTGAGAAATGGACTGCTAAGAAAAAAAGGTGGAATTATTTTTCTAGATATTTCTTTGATTTTATGAATTACCCCTTAGAAGTCTTGCTATAAAACCATGTTTTAATACAATGTACAAATATAGCCTTTGAAACATTAAAAATTTAACACAATGCAGTGTAACTTCAAAACGTGCTTTATTAAAACTTTGAAAAATGTGAAAAACAAAAGCCACTTTAATCACAAAATATTTTCAAAATTAGTGGCTGATGCAAGTGGAATGACTAAAACTTAAGCTTCAGAATAAACTTTTGTTTAACTGAATAAACAAAACATTTATATAACATTAGAAAAAACTAAATGAGTGACTCAGAGAACTACTGAGTGAATAAGAATTACTGAAAAATTAGTGAATAAGAATTACTGAATGAAGAAAGAATTCAATGAAGAAGTCAAAATTTAGGTATTCAAGAATGAACACCTGAAAAAATTGTGCGACTAACACACTAAAAGCATGTTTTTGTCATGTGTGAAGAGTATGTGTAAGGTGTGTGTGTGGTATGTCAGTGAATGAGTGGGTTCACTTATATGAAATCCCACTTAAAGTCCATTAGTTTCTTAAAGCTGCAGTCCATAACTTTTACCTCTTTGTCGCCCTCTATGTTTGAAAACCTGGAATTTCAGTTTCTTGCGGAATTATCTTCAGTGCGCGGGGTTGTGATCCGGTGTTCCGGCACGGCTCCAGCGCGGATGAATCTAATGTTTTGAGGTGAATGTGTAGTTGTCAGTCACTGCACCGGTGTGAATATTTACTGCCTGTGTCTTGGAATATATGACCCAAATCAGAATTTTCACCGTAATTTGCCATCTTAACAAGTAAGTAACAAGTCTGCCACGTTTTTTCTGCCCAACTGAGGAAAAAAACATTACAATAGATTGCGCTACCAATAGTGATTAAATCTAAAGATCAGTTAGCTCATATCACATCTAACTGTGCAAAGTATTATTATTATTCTTTGTTCTCAAATTATTAATGTTAACAACATCAGCATTGCATGACTATGAGTATAGTATTAGCGTGTAGATTTCAATTGCTGTACAGTCTAATATCTAATTGTCATACCATTCAAATTTCATATTAAGAAATTCTTTTAATCCAAAAAGCAAATTAATCTTCCTTCAAACTGGTTCTATTTAAAATACAAAAACTTTTGTAATCCCACGTTGGCTATCTGTAATCAGAACCACATTTAAAACTGGAATATAATTTAATTTCATTCACGTGTGTTTCATAAACACATAATCCTTTCTGGATTACAATCCGCCATTAAAATGATAAATTTAATTATTAGAGCTGCTGTGAGAAAAGGCTATAAATGATCCACCACCTGCAGGATCCTCATGTGCGATAGCCTAGTAGCCGGGAAAACTTCATGTTTGCAGATGTGACATAATGACACAGCGCCATGCTCGAATTTCCCATGGAAACCTACCCATGCCACTTAAATTAGAAAACATTATTATAAGCTAACCGTTGTGAATCGGGCTAAAGTAAGGCGACAGTTTTGAACACTGGCTGGTTATGTACTTTCTCAAATATTGATTTCGGATAATTTTTAACCAAAAAAAGTTACGGACTGCAGCTTTAAGTAGACTGGCAACCCGAGTGTTGACTGATTTCTTTTTGTGGGTGAACTTCCCTGTCCGTTTTGATAGGACTTGTCCACCCTTGGTGCCTTTTTCAGGATTTATACCAATGAAGCGCCTAAAAAAACACAAATGCGTACATTCAGAATTAGTGTGGATAAAAGTTTGCATAACGAGAATGTGAATAGAAATTAATATATGAATCTAAGCATCTAACCTCTGAATGAATTCCAACGTGCATGCAGCCTCAGCTTGGTACTCCACATTGAAATTGTAGAAAGTCGAAAACACAGCAGCAAGTCCAGACAGAAATCTTGGCTGGATGCCCTCACAGATTATTTGCCCCTCAAAACTAATCATCCATTTATGAATGCAGCTTCCTGGTTTTTCACCTAATGATAAAAACAATGTCAGGCAGTCACATAACATATTCATTTTCTAGTGCCAGACTGCAAGGAAAACTGAAATCATTTTACCTAGTCACAGAGCCCTGTTCTTTTAACATAACAAATGCATTTCAAAATGCTGATTGTGGACTGGTCTGGACAGACACTGAAGTCAACACGTGTATATGATCTAGGCACCACCACACACTCATTGTGGTGTCTGTAAAGATGTGATTTCAAAGCTGCTAATTTTGCGAACTTCCTGTTACAGTCCCGGATGCAACAATGAAAGAACAAGTTAGGGGTATTGCTGTGAATCCTCATGTGCTTCACATAGGCCACTGGAGTACTGCATTGCTGGCCACATAACTGACACGCAAACATGCTGACAAGTCAAAATGGACAGTCTTTGGGCACGAAAAAACTTAACTCAAAAAATCTCAACAACAAAAAAACTCTATCGAAATAAAATGTCCATTAGCCTACTGTACTGGGCAAAGTAACATTACAAAACAAACCAACAACACTAAAAATTTGAACAGGAATTATTCTTACTGAGTATTCTATCGCGTAACTTA